>JAQMCX010000039.1:2757979-2805113 GCA_029814765.1 Acanthurus leucopareius | reverse complement strand
CTAAAACACCAAAGTAATTTCTTGGTTGCACATTTTTGGTATAGTAAATAAAAATATATGTATAGTTGTATATTCAGTGTACTTTGTGTAAACTGAGGCCTTAATGCTGAAGACCACATGTGTGGTCGGGCCAAGATGATTTTTATTTTTTATCAACAACTTTAAAGTCACTGACCAGTTTCTGTACTGTCCCCATCACACTGTATAACACTCCCGAGGATTATTCTGCTTTCTAAACCAACCTGGTCTCCCATTGAAAATGTAACACATTTACATTTACAAAAGAGCAGATCTAGTGAGTTATACGCAACATGTTGTGATCAGATTACAGAATAAAACCTAAGATAAATCACTCATTGAACAGCTGGAGGAGCGCATGCAGATAAAAATCCACACCTGAAAAGTACTAGAGTGAACCATTAAGGGTCGTTTTCCAAAAATACTCTTGGCTTAGCATTAACTTGGACCCGGGGTGGGAGGTTTTTAAGTTTTAATTAAGTAATTTTTTTTTTTTAATTTAATTTTTTTAATTAGAAGGTATCAATAGCAAAAAAAACAAAAAAAAAACAAAAAAAAAACACTTGAGACAATAGCCACAGTAATTACTGATCATACAAAAATAGATCATTTGGATAAAACAATTAGTTCATCTAGAAATCATAAGCAAATATGTTTAAGTAATTTTAAGATTCTGTCATATAGTATAATAACCCTTTCAGAGCAGTAGTTTGATGTCCTTGATTTAAACTGAGGAGTAAATAAATAACTTCCAGACAAATAAGGAACAGGGCGTATTATGACCTTGAATAATGTTGGTAAATAGTCGTCCATCAAACATCCATCAGAAATGAAGCAATATAAACATTTGCAGTCATGTTTCTGGATCTTATATCCATTTGGTCTCTACTGCTGAGGAAAATATCTGGATCTGTTGTGATAAATGCTTCACTATATTTGCTAGCTAGTCACTAACTTTATTCTGTTCTACATTTGGTGATTGATAGGTAGTGTACAGGTGATCAATCAAAGCTTTTTTTTACTGAAAACATCTGCCTCCTGTGACTGGAAGCAAGACTGGTGGGAGAAATTAAAGGAAACCATAAAGTTTTGGGTTATAAAGCAACTTTTGTTTTAGTATATCGCTCTAACTTCTACATAAAATGAATTGAAGGCAACCTGCTCATGTTACACAGTTATCAGAAACTTTGATGAGAAAGCATAACACATTTAATATTTACAAGTGTAACACATAAGCTTCAATAATTTTGACTTCAAGGATTCTAGTGTGCATACTAACGCACTTGATGCCTTCTTATATGGTCATTATATGTTTGGATTCAGAAGGTTTAAGCGCAAATAGTTTAAGTGGGAAATATACAGGACCAAGAACTGAGCCATGTGGTACACCATGAACAATATTAACTAAAATATAATGAGAAATTGCTTGTAGTAATGGGGTAGTTCTACAGGGTGTATATGAGTTGAACCACTAATAATATGTGTTACTGAAGGTGAGGGGAGTGTATTGGGATTGTCCGTTAGCAGTAAAAAGAGCAAGTGATCTCCTGGGATTCCTCTTTAGCTTTTAGTCCTCCATAACTATGACTATGGATAAGCTGGTATTGAAAATGACAGGTATGATGGCATACTAGTAGTAGTATTAGTAACAGCAGTAGTGGTACTTGTAACAGAAGTAAATAATGGTAGAAACAAACTATAGCAATTGCAAAATCCAGTTAAGTGTATATAAAGCTTCAGCATGATGCTTCTATGTAATTTTGTCATAACAAAAGTCCTTTTAATAATTTTCTTTGTTCTTTTGTTCCACCGATGTATCACAAGCAGCCAGAGTGATATATGAGGCTCCTAATGTTGACTCTGAGGTGGCAGACGTGGACAAACACAGCACCAGCTCCTCCAGAGGCTCTTCTCAATGGGTGAGTCTACTAGTATCAAGTCTGCAAACATTTGTGTTCAAGTGTAGTTGTATACTGTGAGTAAGGTAGAAGTAGCTAAGGGGAAAAAAAAGGTGCTAACTATAAGGCAAGGTGTTTGTTTCAGTGTTTTATTTAAAGCGATAAACAGTTAAGTGGAGAGAACTCACTGACATATAGCAGTCTTGGTCATACTTAGCAATGTTTTATCAGTGCTGAGTAGGTACTTTGACATTTTGTCAGGACCACATCCTATTGGAACAAGGTAACCCTTTAGTCTTCAATCCACTCACTCAAAGTTTCCAAATTTCCTTTAGAATTGCTATGTATGAAGTGTTTATGAGTGTAGATGAGCTTAGCTGTGAAAAAGGGTGAATAACACGTGGTGAAAAGTGAGAACACACATGCACTGCAGAACCACGAGTTATTTTCTTGACAAAGAATACTACACCGATTGAAAAATAGACTGTTGGTTTACAATGTGATATCATGTGACGCAGCATTTTATGCTGATGATAAATCTTAGTATTCATAGTCACATTTATATGTGTACTGATGTTTTAAAATATATGCTGTATAAGCTTGTACAGCTTTAACAGCCGTTAAGTTAATAATTACTGACTATAAATGTTCCTTTCTTTTTTAGACTATGACTTTAGTTCTTTATATCTGTACTCACTACTATAGTATTTTTCAAGATTGTACTTTGTATTGTTATTGTATCAGACTGAATTTTATTACAAGGCATTTTTTTCATATTATTTCTCCTTGTTGACAAATAAAGGGGGAGCAATACAATTCTTTAAAACAACACCACAATCTATAAGCTTGATATATCATTAATGACAGTTATAAGTATATGTTTCAGCAGGGCAGTGGTTCTCAAACTGTGGGGCAGACCTCCATTATGGAGCAAGTATTTGCTGATACTATTGTGCTGACCAACTTCAACTTGGACCTGCAAATGTTTAACTTTTTTATTAGTTTATGCCCCTTTTAGAGTTAATGATTGATAAAAATTGAAGGTTTGATTGGGCGTGAACGTTTTTCAGGTTGTGAAGGAGGGGCCTGCCAGAAATATGATGAAATATAATACACAACTGTAGCTGTGGTCCACACTGCAGAAATTTCCATTCACTCTGTTCACTTAGTTTAAGATATTATCCAAGTTTTGACTTGCACAACTGTACTTGGGGCAGTAACTTCCAGTGTTTCATGTCACTTCTTATAATAATGTGTCAACTGAGGACATTATTGTGAAATATAACTGACATCCTGTTGCTGACTGATTCTGC
Source organism: Acanthurus leucopareius (assembly GCA_029814765.1). NCBI lineage: Eukaryota > Metazoa > Chordata > Actinopteri > Acanthuriformes > Acanthuridae > Acanthurus > Acanthurus leucopareius. The sequence continues at coordinate 2,801,884 of JAQMCX010000039.1, read as the reverse complement.
TGTCTGCACACACCTACTCAGTTTTATGTTATATGCATTAACAAAGGTCTTCTATTGACCTTTGTGCACCACAAAACCTCAAACTCTTTATATTAATCTTATCTGATACAAGCTGATATTTTCTACTCTGCACTGATACAGTATGATCTCTGCATAAAGTACTTGTTTTTTATCTCTTTCTTTCAGTGTCAGGTACCAGTGTACGAATCCTTCGACTACTTTGAACGTGTGCAGACCAAAGAAAGTGGCTGATGATCTGCTCAGGGGAATTTCCTCTGTATAGTTCCAATGCATTCTTTCTCTACAACCCTGCATGTATATATTGCCTTTACCTTAATTATATAAATGACTTCATATAAATGTAAATATTTTGTATTTTTATAAAATTTAAGTCATACCTAACTTCTTTGGTCTAAAAATATTTCATGTGTGCATACATGGACATGTTTACTTATTACTTATTGAATAAATATTAAAAAAACAGGATGTTATGACCAAGTCTGTAGTTTACATTAGTAAATCATACTGATCCTGCTAGTATTACATAAAGGTTTCACAATGACTGAAGACAATGATAAGGATGCTGAGTGGAAACTGTGGTGATACAGGCTCGCTTCAGAATAGGTCAGTGACAGGAAGTGGAAACAGCGCCTGTGACGACTGGAGGACTTTCTCTGTGGCCTTGTTGAGTGAATGTTTAACATACAACAATCTTAAATAAAAATTACATGAAAATTTTGTGGTGTTTTACATTTATCATACATACATACATTTATCATGTACATTTATGATGACACTATGTTTACTGTGACTGACCTCAAATCATCATCTCTCAGCACATGGGACTGTGGCTCAGAACGTAAATTGGGTTATATGCTTCTCGGAGGGTTGGTGGTTTGATCCCCACCTGCTCAACCACGCATCATGAAGTTTCCTGGGGCAAGATTCTGAACCCAAAATTGGTCCTGATGGCTGTTTCTATGAAGTGTTTGTTTAAGTACGACTTCCTGATTAGCAGCTTGGCACTGTGTCAAGTAGTTGCCCTTAGTATATGTATGTGTGTGTGAATGGGTGGATGCTAGCTTGCGTTGTGAAGTGCTTTGAGAAGAAATTAAAAATCCTGATCACCAGTAAACAATATGGTATACTTATTTCATAGAGTGACATTTTTCAGAGACCCTAGAATTTAAGAAAAATACAGCCAGTCAAAATAAAGAGGCTGCTTGTACCCAAAAGAGGCAGGGCTGCAAAGCAATGGCAGGTACCAGTACAGGCTGTACAGATTTATGGTGAAATCCTCCTGGATGTAGATCAGACCCTGGAGCTTCCTTCCACTATCTGCCAAGAAAACCCTGTATCATCAATCAATAATCACTGTCACACTATAGCAGTTGTTCCTGTGTTCAACAACCACTAACCCAGTATCAGGATGTTCCAGCTGCAAGCTATCAAGCTAACAAACACCAGAAACAAATATAAGATGCTACTACACTTACTATTCTAAATCATCTTCTTGAGGCAGATTTATGTGCACAACAGGCTACTTCTCTGAATATGAGTGTGATTGAGGCTCAAATATGCATGACTGGTTCTCTTATATGTTTGAAATGGAAGTTTGAAATTTGTTTATATGGAACATATTGCATAAAGTCTGGCACAAGATAAATTACATGTCCTATACAACACGAATGTTAAAATCAATATATTTTACACAAAATATTAGATGAAAATATTAAGCTTCTAATAAATTGCTTTGGTGAAGAAGTCTGCTCAGGTAAGAAATAGTAGAGTTCTTGTAGTGAACAGTTCTGTCTGAAGCTAACTTTAGCCATCTTAATGCTCACTGCTCAATCCATAACTTTTCAATAAGGGAGAAAAATATTTGCTCTTCCATGTCTCTAGCTAGAGTTTCTTTTATACATTTTAAATGGGAAAACCATGTTAAAAAAAATAAAGATAACAGAGTGTTTTTTTTTTTAAATAGTATTTTACAAAATATGTTCGGAGGAAACCTTCAGTGTATTCTATGCTAAATTTGAGCATCCACAATACTATTACCTATGTGACTCAGATGGTTTGGTGTCACATTTCAAATAAATTTGTTTATGGTTATTACAAATATAAAATAATGACAAACAGGTAAATTAATATTTGCTTAACGGGCACCTATCAATAAGCAGTGTACCTTTTTTGGGATTGGCCCCACTGCAACAAACAAACCCATGACCATAAAAAACATGCAAAACCATGAGTATAATGCACATGGTGGAAGATTGTTGTGGTCTATATTTAGCTATCACAGTCATGTTGAAGATGTTTTAGATGATGCTGTTGAATGCTTGCTATAAAAGCCAGGCAGCGGTCGATGTGACTTAGTATAATTCAGCTGCAACAATTCTGGGCCCTTATACAATGCACATGCGGCACCTCTTATAGTTACACCTAAGCACTCAACAAAATGAATCAGCCAGTTTTAGACTGTCAAAGGCCTCAGAGAGACACTGTTTCACTCATGAGAACCATGTATAAGACCCCTAACCTGCATACCAGCTGTACTGTATACCCACTGACATAAAATGCAAAAGGTGTTAACCACCATAACGTGATTATGTGACTCTAGCTTTCTGATACTCTCACACTGTTTTTCTTTCACTTTCCAATGTTAATCCTTGATCAGCAAGGTGGGACGCAGTAATTCTGTACACTGATTTTGCTTGCATGCACATAAATTGAATCATCAAAATCCTACTGACTGAAGTGCTCAGACCAATTCTTTTAGGCTGTTCAATGGGGGGATAGCATGTTCAGTGACAGTCCGTATGACTAGTTGCATTAATTGTTATGACAATATATTGTAGAACAAAAAGGGTTTTTTTATGTCTTTTTAACTGTGTTTAATGTAATTAATGGCGGCTAGGACAGCAGTGCTGCTACTGAGTTTCTGGTTGTGTGATCAAATGAATACTTTTACGCAGTGTATACTACCTTTACTGCAACAGAGCACCGTTTCCAGGAAGCCAGGTCAGACTAGACACACACTCATGCGCATCTACCTAGTTCAAACTTTCCTCTTGTGGTTCATGTCCCCCCTCACACGGCAGCGTATACCACCGCCAAACACAGCAGATTCAGTGACAGTGCCCTGAAATGGGGGACAAGTGGAGGTAAAGAATTTGCTTCAGTATTATCTGATATACTGGTAACAACCAGCTCTAGTCTTATTTCTCACACTGTAAATGCCACGTGGTTTACTTTGTATCAAATTTTAAAAAAAAATCACAGAATCTATTGGCTCTCTGGTTAAGTTAGTAAAAAAGACCTCTCCTTAAATAAACAAGAAAATGAGTAGAGATCTTAGAGGACTATGGAGTAATATGTACACTGGGCGTTGTCGGACTGAGGTTGTGTTGACACAGCTGAGGCCACCACCTATATCATAAACCTGTATTGTCAGACCTCTATAAAGGTGACTTCACTCACCCCAGTCCTCTAAAGGTATAAAAAGAATTGCTTTTCACTAGTTTCACTCTCCACACATCTCCTGCGCCGTTGACCAGTGTCGGTTTCTTCTCTTTTTACGGTATTCACTACCTCTTAAGTCGCAACCATGACCCAGCTAGAGACAGCCATGGCCATGCTGATGAAAATCTTTGATACATATGCTGGTGCTGAGGGCAGTAAAGACTCCCTAAGCAAAAGCGAGGTGAAAACTTTGCTGGAGAAGGAGTTGCCTGGACTGCTCAAGGTAATGTACACCCCAGGGAAAGGAGAATGGTAGACCATTGAGAGTGACTCCATGCTTCAGAGAATGAGCGGAACATTACAAAAGAGACATCCAATACTATAAAATGTAGAGTGGATCAGACCACAAGAAGGAAAGTTAATGTATATTTTTTAAATAATGCAATTCAATCTAGCTTGCAATGATGACTGATTTAACTGATGCTAAAACATGCATTTTAATTTATTGCTTTTGCAGAAAACTTTTAATACCTGTGCTGGAAATGTTTGCATTAGGTGATTACTCTGAAGCTCTATGTAAAAGTTTCGACAAAAAGTCACAAAAGATTTCTGAGGAGTCTCCAATAGTAGCTTTAAAAATGAAGATTTTTTTTCCAAAAAGAATTTGCCATTTTTAACGTTTGGCCAGTTTAAGGAGTCCCCTCCCACTGTCCTACCTCAAATTGTGTTACTCCATTGTAATTTTTCTGCACCCAGCTTGAGCTTAAATAATACACTTTGGATAGTGAAATTAAACCAAATATGAATGTAAAAAGAGACTGATAACGGCTTTTTTGTTTCAGTGTTCCCAACTGCATGCACTAACACAGTATAAATTTGTTTTGTAATAGTATATGAATATTAATGTAACAATGTTAGTGTTGTTTTTTGGGTCTGTGCAGGCAGCAAGGAATCAAGATGAGGTGGACAAGCTGCTGAAAGGACTTGATTTTAACGGAGACTCTGAGGTTGACTTCAGTGAGTTTGTGACGCTAGTTGCTGCAATCACTTGCGCCTGCCACGACCGCATGCCCAGGAAGTGAGCTGGATGACCGCACCCTGAGGTGGCGCCAACAAGGACATAAAATTACTATTGTGACATTTTTCTGTAACAAATGAATAAAACTTATTAATGGCTGATGTAAGTTTATTGTGTCACTTCATTTTAATGCTCAGCAATTAGAGTATGGTAAGAAAACACAAATGTGAATTACAAAAATGCTAAATTTACTTTGTGAAAGTGACATTTCATGACAGATATAATGAATAATAGGAAATGGTTTTATGAAGTGCTGCGGCAAGTGGTCAAAGAGGCTCCCTCATATTAGAATAATCATTGCTCTTCCTGTCTAAGTAGGACGAGGGGGCTTGCACGTAAACATAAAAGTACACATACTGCCTATCTTAGAGCTTTATGTTTAAAAGAAATTGAAGACTTTCATGTTTTCTCTTCTTCTGAAGGATTAAATGATAGTTGTGTATTGGTGTAGAAAACACTCACAGCTCTTGTCTCATAAAACCACCTCAAGCAAAAAAATTGCATGGTGTAGTTACAAGAATTTCATCGCACAGTTCGGCGTATTATTGTTGTTTTATCTTATTTTCAGAGATCACCTCATTGTGCTAGATGCATGCAGCTAAGAGGACATCTGCACAATCTCAAGCGAGTGGTCAGAGCGATGGCTTTTTTATCTGACACAACAGAATCAGCCACAAAGTAAGTTCCTGCTTCGCATAAAGTGTCTTGCAAACATGTTAGCGGTCATGAGCAGGATGTTTCTGGGTTGCAATAACTTCAGGTTGTGGAAAAAAATTGGGGTTTTACACAACAGCTGCAAAGCGTAAACAAATGTTCCACTCTAAACCTGACTGAAGTTGTTTGGTGACCTGCATTGTGCCTGCATCTGATTAGTCTTGGGCCGGCTTCGTAAAAACAACAGCGGGATTTGCAGATTAAAAGACACTGAAGAGGAAACTTTTAGAACCAGCTAGTTTGTTAATCCTGTGATCAGAGGCTTCAAACTGCCTCTTAATCCACCTCTGAGATTCTGTCTTTAGGTCAGGTCAACACTCTATTAGCCCACCAGGGAGCACTGGCCGGGTGACACACTTTCTCCAGTCTTGTGTAATTACAGAATGCCTGTGCTGCCCTCTAGTGGCAGATGTACTCTCCCTTTTATCTACCAGTTCTGAAAATGACATTTTTAACAGGTACTTGTCTAAAAAGTGCAAAAATTCAGTACCATCTTGATCCCCACTAATGTTCTGAACATATCACTATGTCTGCATTCATGACCTCCCTTTTCTGTTTGACTGTGGTAGATTTGACAGCGCAGGCTGAGTCTGGGCCTCACAGTGCTGTTTGTGAAATGTGGCTGGTCTGTAATCGGCTTGCAAGGTCATTAAGCTCAGACTCTCCTCTCTCCACTTCCCCTCTCTCTCTCTGTCCGGGGCATTATGAAGGCTTATGGGGATTAGGTGTCCAGAGTGGAGGAGGATGTAGCTCTGGAATCAGGAGATTCAGGTGGAAAGGAAAAGTGTGCTGAGGAGAGAAGTTTACAGCCTTTCATGGTGCGTCCATCTCAAAGTCTCCAATATGTTTAGGTATCTTATCTTATCTTTATGGTGTTATTTGTGAGAAATTATATGGACAGAAGCACAAAAATATGACATTTCCATAGCTTACACTGTATTTTCTATGAGAAATTGCCACCACTCTGCACTATGACTTAATAAGCAGATTTAAGAGTAAATGAACCACATATTTGAACACTGGATAAAGAGCTGAAAATCTATCCACAAGCAAAAACAAAACAACAGCCATTAAACAAAAAAAAAACTTGAATAAAATAGACAGGTACTATTTGAGAAACCTACTTAGTAGGTACCTCTGTGGTTAAAATACCTGGTTAAGAAATTGCTCAAAGCAGAAGTCATGTTTCATATTTATATTCATTTATGATCATTTTTGTATTGATTAAGTAATTATAAATAATTTACAATTGTTTTTAAAATCCAAGAGACATGTATAGCTACAAGACAAGTTAATGTCATAATCCCAAGATGAAATATTGTTACACATTTAAATCTTGCATTGGCTAGCTAACTAGATTTTCACCTAAATTGTTTGCAGCTTACTTTTTTTGCGTGCAAGTGAAAAAGAAGTTTTTAAAAGCACAGACCTCAGTGCTTTTTAAGAGGAACAACAAGCATGTCATCATGTAACTGTGGTCTTAATTTAGATTTTCTAAGTTAATGCGGTTTGAATGACCTTAGCTGAAAATTTCAGAAGGAAATTCCATGTAAAACAAATCACAACGTTATGGAGGAGCCAGTAAAGCTTTAAATTGAAAAATCAATTTTTAACTCATCTTAACTTCTCTTTCTTGGATTACAAGACTTTAAATATTGAATCATGTCACTTTGAACTAAGTCTTCCAGGCAGCTCCAATCCCAAATCATGTGTTGATGCAAGGATATTTGTAGTCAGAGGTTTACATCAAACCCTCACAAACACGCACAGGCTGCTTAGCTCGGTCCACGTGAGGAGGTAGAGCATTTATGAATACCTCATTCTGTTTTAAAACCACACATCTCTGGTCATATGAGCTTCCAGGGTGTCCAGATCATCTCGTGGCCCGACTTTCAGCAGGAGAAACATGAAGAACACACAGCTGCTCTTTGTCTTGAATCCTCAACTGAGTGTGTTTTTTTGTCCTGCTAGGCGTGACGGTGCGTCACTGTGTTCTACTGAGGAATTGAAATACATCTGGTATCATTCAAAGGCTACCTGACTCATGACTTTTTGACTCATGAGTTGTGTGAATATTAATTATATATTAACTTTCAACTTGTCATGTTTGTCACCATAGAGATCCACCTTAAGTGTAAATATGACCTTCAGATTTTTTATTGACAACAGAAAAACAACAACATGCACTTATGTTTAAAATGGAGCATTAAAGCTATTCTAATTAATATTTCTTACAGAAACAGTGGGTGGATGACTCTGTGTATTGTGAAAGGTGTCACTCATGGTGAAAAATCCAAAGAGAATTATCACTTAACTCGGCAGTTATCAATTAATATCTCTATAACCAGTTTTTGTTTTGGTTGTGCAGCTTTTTCTGTGCTGTTTTTGGTTCAGTTTTACTGTTTCAAGCTGCTGTTTTCAGTGAAAAAGCTCAGATAAACCCACTGTACACTACAACCCTCACACCATCGAACAGCTGGTTAGCAACTAGCTGATAAACTAAGTGCAACATTTAGCAGATAAAAGTCCGGATATTTCTTACAAGAAGGGGTCAACTCTAAAAAAAAGAAAAAGAAAAAGAAAAAAAAGAACTAAAATGAGAGTTGACTTACATTCATCAGATCATCTTAAACATGACACCAAATGAAAGTCAGTGTTGCTTGGTGTCTGCTGGATAATTAAAAAAATCAGCTGTGTGCTAACACAGTTGTCATGTCATTTGTAAATAAATATAAATATGAAATAAGAATCATAGATTATTTAATTTAGGCATTAGCTCAAATTCCAGGCACTTTAATTTGCATGTTTGTATTGCTGTCTTGTCACTAATGCTAACAGCCAAACCTCTAAAAAAAATTATGTAAAATTGCTATACAAATATATATATATCGATAGATATATATTCATCCATCCATCTTCTGCTGCTTATCCGGATATATATATTAGTTTATGTGTATATATATATATAATTATACATTACTGTACATTATTATTAATTATATGTATATATATTTGTACATATAATTATATATACATATAGTATTACCTAATTTTCAGTAATGGTCTGATTTCTATGAAGATAAAACTTTAAGTCATAGAATACTTCTAAAGATGCTGTAGTCACATACAAAATTCTACACACTTTTTTAAAATTTAAATCAAAAAATGAACTTCAGCCTTATGACTACGTGCGCTATCACACTTGTTAATTACAAAACCCACTTTCTGATGATACAAGCATTGGCTCAGTATTACTGTTTTTTGTAGTTTAATGACAGACAGATATGCTTCTGTAAAACAGTTATTTAAATGACAGCTGTCAATGCCACGTGAGAACGCTCCTCCTACCATAAATAGTTGTTGAGTAATTCTTTATAATTTCTCAGCAGAATGAGAAGAACTACTTCTTTGTTCATATGCCAAATGATCTTCATGGGCGTATCATTAGCCCTTTATCATATAACCTGCCTCCCAAGACTGATGTGTTGACGGAGGCTTGTGTAGCTAACAAACAGTTGCCAGGGATTATACAACATGCCACAGAGTTCCGCCCATACCAGGCATTCCTTTTAACTTGTGTGACTAGAGTCACCGAGGCCGTTCCTGCCAAACAGGATGTTGGTATCTGTCTGCTGTGGAGACTTATGTCCTGTCTCCACCACTGAACACGTTGAATGAACGTTGACTGTTGCTGCCACTAGGATGCTTTTTTTGATCAATATGCAGGACTTGCTGATATCATTTGTTGCGTCTTCTTTATCATCATGACCGAAAAGCTCTGCATAGCTGTAAAGTCTGATAGTGAAGGGAAAGAAACACAAAAACAGCCCTTGCTCATACCAGACAGTGTTGTCAGCACTGTAACCTTTGACCCACACACATGAAAAAAAACTGGCTTATGGAGTGATTGGCTCTTTGTGCAGGAACTGTGGCTGGGTGGCAGCCTATGCGCTCCACTAGTCAAATTTTGAAAACCTTGAATTGTAATACATCTTTTTACTGTCTTGCCTGTGGCACGACTGCTTTATTGTGCCCTTAAAATGCAGAAGAACAAGTTTCAGACCAATAAAAAGAGAGGATCAGGAAATTCACTGTTACAATCATCGCAGTGCAACACTACATATGACACTGGAGCTTCCCTTTGATCTCTGTAATGTCATTTGAATTTAACAGCTGAGATGCAAGTTAAAAGTAAATCAACTAGCTAAAAATTATCCAGAGATGTAATGGTAGATAAATAAGTTTGGCTCTGATGATCCAGACAACAAACTACCCACAGGTCCAAAAGAAAGGCAAGGGAGGAGCAAACAGTAAACAACTGATCTGAATAGGCAAAGGGTTTGACAACATTCAACATTCAACATTTCAACTACCCATTGTTCAGACTGGCACATCATGCAAACTGATTGGTTGACTCACCTCCTGTCAGGTAGTGGGTTAGAAACTGAAATAAAAATGTCCATATGAGCTTAAAAGAAACATCTACATGTGTATGTTAGCCAACATCAGGCTCTTAGAAGCATAATGCTAGTTTGATATTCTGATAATCTAATCTAAAATTAGTTAATCTGCCTATTTGAACTATAAGCAAGACACAAACTTTAACTCTCTATTACCGTAGGAGTCTGATGTTTCCACATCACATATGATTAGGAAAAAAGAAAGGAGAGTAAAACCTGAGGATCATTGAAGCTAATATAAGTGTTTCAGTGTACAAAAAAGGAACATATTGTCAAATCTTCAATTTTAAAAGTCATATTTGATTTGACTGACAAAATTCTGTGCTCAGTACAGCCCTATGTTGATATTATTCCATAACTTTCTTATTACTAGCAGAGTGGTATGAATAATTGTCGCTCTCAACCCAAAGCAGATTGGTTCCTCTTAAAGATAAAGGTCTTTAGAAATGGGTTATATATGACTTCATATTGTAAAAAGCCAGTTATTCTTTAAAAAGCTTGTCATTCTAGTTTGAAACAAACATCACTGAAACAGGAGGAAATAGTGTATTTGTTTTTTAGTGGCGGATCAATATATTTTGAAGCTCATTGACGTGTTTTTAATAGTTTTTGGACAACGATTGAGTGCTGTGATACAGAGGAATAAACGTGCAGCATCAGTCTTTGGATACACACACAAAACTTGTTTTTAGGTCCCAGTCATTGTGGTTTTTTTTGTTATTAATGTTGGATTTGTTCACAATAATAAAAGCATATGGCATTATGTGGATGTGGATGCATTAAAAAAACACCTCACGAGTCCTGTTCTTATCACAAAGCTGCCAGCTCTGCACACTTTCCTACCAAAAAAAAAAAAAACCTGGTAATTATTGTATATTAAGCAAATGTAACATACAGGTTACATTGTGTAATTAAAGCAGTTGTTTGAAAACATATGACTGTATTTCTGCTGTAGTTTTGTGACTGATAAACAAATAGGTTTATTTCCTAAAAATAACTTTACCTTTATTGTGCAGTTAAAACTATGGACATATATATAGATCACATTGGATTGTTTTCAGCTCCTTTTAAACCTTTTTTTAAAAAGTTTCCTGTTTGCTCAGCAGACCCTGATCAGAGAGTGTAAACAGAGCTGTCTGCAGAGGAGAAAAAGTAACAAAACTGAAAACGCTCTGTTTGACTAGAAGCACTTTGTAAACCCGTTATCAGTTCTCACTCATCGTCTACAGACAGCAGACAGGTTAACAGACGGGCTCAGAGGCCATGCTATTTGCATTGAGAGCACATTCATACCTGTGCTGTGCTGATAACAGGCTCTCTGTGGATCCACTGTGGCCACATGATGTAATCCACATTTTCCCTGCTTTTACAGCCACTTGGCCTGTGACGTAAGTAAAAATGTTTGTGCACAGCCCCGCTGTGAACAGGCCTGCTCTCTGTCTCATTCTCTTATTCACTCACTAACACACACACACACACCCACCACACACACTCACACACACACACACACAGAGCGAAACACATGACAGGGAGACTTTGTCCTGCTTTATCGTCAGCAGTCCCACAGAAGTCCTTTAGCACAGACACATTTACACATTGTCAGAGTTATCTCAGCCTTACATCACCGTCAGCCGGCACGCAGCTGAATACATCTTAAGCTATTAGCACCCAAAGAAATTCTTTAATGCCCTCAGGTTTTCTCCCCCTGCGAAAGGGTTGACATCAGCTGTGAAACTGAATCATTTTAAAAACAAAAGTTGAAATCCCTGGGAATTGAGGGTGTGTATTATTACAAAACAATCACATGCTGTTTCTTCTTTACTTTAACAATCAGCTTTGACCTCATCAAATATTGACATAAACATTTGCTTCAGAGCCTAATTGCATGGTTTGACGGTACAAATGGGATAATGCCAGTTGTTCAACGTAATACAGTGATTAAGGATGTTTAGGAGCTGCTCTAAGAGGCCCCAGGTTATGTTTAATGGTGTCTTTGTGTGATAATATTGTTGGAAGAGACCAATGAACCTGGGCCATCAGACTGATTGATTTGTATCAACTGACTTACTGATTGATTGATCTCTCTGTCGGAGTAATAACTGAGTCACATGGACATCAGCCTCTTTTTTAAGACCAAGTGCTAATGAGCCCCTCTGAACAGAGATAAACGGGATTACACAAGTTTACCACCGAAGTTAACCTTTTACTGCACGAGCGCAGCCAGCAGACAGAGAGTCTGTCAGGCTGCAGACAGTCACATACCTGCTACAGACAGATCTCAGTGATCTGTTGTAAAAGTATGTGCTGCTGTTGGTGGAACACACTTTGCTCCCGGTAAACTAGGTCAAATAGAGATGGGAACTAAGTGGTCACAAAGTTGCATCAAAGACAATGAATTTTCTTCTATTTATAACCAATAAAATGTTTACTAAGTGTTATTTATTTCTGCATTTCACAAGAAAGCTAGTGATTTAAAAGGGATTAGGTCTCAACATTTAAAAATGTCTAAAAATTCCATCGTTCAGGAAAATTTGTTGCTTTTTTTGTGAAGCTGTTGCCGTACAGGTTTATTTCAATGAGATGATTTGGTTGTTGCAAGGTGGATTAAAGAGAAAATTTTATTCAAATGTGCACTTTGCATGAACATTTGACTACAAGTATGGCATCACAGCATCCGGCTTAAAACCACTGAAAGGTGAAAGAGATATTGTTAATCAGAGTTATGTGAGAATCATATGGAACAGAGAGACTGGAAACACGCTATGTACCCAAACACCACAGACCCTGGTCGCAAATAAGTGAAGAAACGCAAAATGATGCATTAAAATCCAAATGTGGATCAACTTTCATGCTTACCATTATTAATTAAGTCTTTCCTTAACTTCATACATAAATCCAGCCCTTTCTCTCTCTGTTTTATTTGGTTCTTAATAAGAAATGACAGCCCTGTCATCATTGGATGACACAACTTAGTATACTGATTTGACTATTGCAACATGGAACAATGAGAATTATTATGATCAGAGGAGTTGATCTACAGTTTGTTTTCATTATCTTTCTTAATGGCCTGAAGTCTGGTATGATCTACTGCTGCAAGTGCCACTGGAGGTATTGAGCAACTGTGAGCACAGGAAACAAAACATAACTCAAGCAGACAAGCCGCTGTGTGTGTCTGTGTGAGTGCAAGTCCAATTCATGTATGCGCTCAGGCACTCACACGGTCCAGACAGAAAGCAGACAGTGGTAAACAACTTTGGAGACAAGAAAGAGGAACTACAGTCAGATGGTTTGTTCGGGGCGGGATTTGTTTCTTCCCTGATTGGTCTCCTTGATTCAAGCCTCAAGCTGTGATTGGTCTCTTCATAGGGAAGTATTTAAATGCTGTAAAAAGGATTAGTGTCATGAGAAGTGTGTCAACCTAACAGGGGACGAGAACAGTTTGTTGTCTGCTGCACGTAATATCATCACTCCTACATATGATGAATCGTGGAATCATGACATATAACTGTCTGGATACTTGCAGTGACAACAAATAGCTTTCCTGAGTTAAGCCAAAAGATGTATGATGTTATACTTCATACTATAAAATGATAGATAAAAGGCAGCTCAGTGGTAACATTAACTGGGAAGATTTTAAAATACCTAAAAACACAATATGCCTCAAATTCCAAATAAGTTCTTCCATTGTAAACTGACTGACTAATAATAACCTGAACTCTGAAACACACACACTCTCTCTCTCTGTCTCCATATATATATATATATGTATATAAATACATACACACATATATATATTTATGCTAAAAGCTACTGTTAATGATGCATTTGGTTATAATAACGGTCTGTCATTAGCTTAATTCTAGTAAGCTGTTTCTGAGAAAGCCTTTTAATACAGCCGTAATAGATTTACCCATAATCGCTAAAACTTAATTCAGGAGCTTGGACTGATTCCAAAGAGGGATTGCAACCAGATTCTGTATAATCACACATGAGTTTGTTTTTCTTGGTTTTTATCTTAAATATAAGTTCAGGTGTGTCCCAGATAATCTAAATTGAATTAAATCCTGAATTCTTCTCTTTTTTTTTAATTTTTGTTTTTATTTTGAAACTATTCAAATGTAAACACTTTGAAATTGTAAGATAATCAAGATGAAAAAAATTGTCAGCTGAAGTTTACTTGAGATTTATACAAGTTACTTTTGAATTATCTCATGTCTGTAGACTGACATCCATCGGTCCTTATGGACAAAATCAGAAAGATGGAAGAATTTCATTTTTGATCGACAATGTAAAAAAAATACTTCAAAGGTTCTTTTAGGACACAGAGACAAACAGTAAACATGTCAGTTTGAATACCATGTGTAGCTTTCTGGCTGCTGAGTTGGGACTAATAAAAGCTTTACCTCAGTGACCCACCCTGGGGATGATAACCAGCTTCACCTCATACAGCACTGTGAACTCACTGTTAAGGTGGAAAGAAATGCTAAAGCTTTTGTGGAAAACATATTGCTTTCACAACCTTAGAGTGAAATCACCCAGAGGCCTCTTACCCCACCCCTTCCCCCATCTCCCTAACTCCCTTGCTGGGAGAGGATTATGGGGCATCTTTTAACTGTGCCATCTGCTCCAAATTGACTCTCAATTAACACTGGCAAATGAGAAAACTGTCAGAGCAAAGAGCAGATTGAGATGTTGCTCTGTGAATGTTAAGTCGTTTCATGTTGGAGTAGTTGGGGCTGAGGTTTCGAGAAGATCTTATCAGTGACAGGAAAGACAGAAACAGTTGGTAAAAGAGAACTTAGTAAACAAAGAAGAAAATAAACTATCTTAACAACAACAGTATTGAGTTTCTGAGCTTTTCATTTCAAAGCTCTGTCTCATGGCTTAACAAGAAGGATGTTCTGCTGCATGTGCACAGTATATTGATGATGAAAACCAACACAACTTCCTCATCGATCAGGCCTCTGTGTTGCATTGGGGTTAATTTGTATTTGGCCTTTGACTGCAGTGCTTTGGCTTTAGATAAAGATCAAAAGTTCAATTTTAGCCTGAAAAATGGACCTCAGAGACCCTGGGAATTGTGGTAAATTACAAATATTGCCTTCAACATATTGTCTGTTGATACATACGTACATACACACACTTCTATACTCTTTAGCTTTTGCTCTCATGTGCACTTGTGCAGACTCCACATGTTCCTGTCTGGACCTCACTTGTCTTTTCTATGCACAACCTGCATACTCTTAAAGATGACAACATCTGGTAAACGGAAAGGAGGCAACAAAGTGCAGGAGTGTCTGTTTCTATTCTACCCTATTCTGTATATGTGTGTGTGTGTGTGTGTGTGTGTGTTGGCAGGAGTGCAAACAGCTTGTCAATAGGCCTCGATTCATCTCCTCTCAGAGGTCATAACCCCTGGGGTCAGAGGGCAGATGAAGTGTGCCACACTATGGACTCTTGGTTGGGGCAGATGGTCGGTCTAAATAATAAGCACCACCCCCGAAAAACACATAAACACTCTTGGTGGTCAGTGGTCAGTGCCTTGTGGCTTTGAGAGACAGGAAAACAACACAAAATGTTGCTGGGTTAGGTTACAAGATCTCACAATACCACTTTTGCTCTTTAAGAGTAGTAAGACCATAAATAGTATTGGTAACATCACAGTTGTAGTCATAGAAGAAGTTAATAGAGTTACAGTAACAGGAGTAGTACTTATAGTATTGATAATATTACAATCAGATAAAAGGACAATGGGAGAAATAAGATGTCCAGATAAAAGGACAATAGGAGAAAAATAACCCTGAAGGGAATACTAGGCTTTGACCCAAAAGTAGTTTGTGCAAAAAAAGGAAAAAAAAAACATACAGAAGAGATAATAATAAAAAAATAGACACACATGGCACGAGTTATACAATTAAATTAAAAATAATCAATATTTTGGAATGGCCATTTTCTGACTGAGGGCAGATGCTTCTATTCGTGCATCTGCCCATAAAGATGAATATTCCTTATCACATGGACTGTTACAACAAGTGTGCATGGCTAAGCTAGGCTATGTATGTGAAACTTTTAAACCAGTTATCAAATGTTTCTGTCAAACCATTAACAATGCAGTGAACAATATTTCAACCAGAATATTAACTAAAAAAAAATAATTAATCAATTGGAAATAAAATCAATTTTGTCATTTAGTCAAATAACAATTTGAAGAAAGGCACTTTTAAGGAGAATAATTACTGGTTCTCTTTGTAGAAAGGATCTAAATTTGATGTTACTGTCATTAGTGCATCAATGTTGTTCTTGTTGTGGTTTGATTTATAATTTGTGGATGATGTTGATTAGATGTGTCAGCTAATCTTTGTAATAAAGCACAGTGAACATGAAAATACAATTATAAACAAACCAGCAAATGAATAAAAATAATGAAACTGTATTTTTTTTTTTAAAAAATCAACAACTATGAAACCATTCTGTGTCATTAATATTGAGTAGTTATAGATGAAGACTGGTGATGTGTTATATAAGAAAAGAGTTTAATGTGTTTTGGTCTTGTTTTTAAAAATCCATCGAAACCATTAAAAGAAGATTTAAACGTATCATTGGTTTTAAGTTCTGAATTTAATCTACTTAATATCATTCACCATTTTACTTTGGCTTGAGTGCAAATTATAAGAGTACTAGTTGGGCTTCTGATGCAATACCTCAGCGGAGGAATCAAGCCCATACGAACAGGACGGCAGAGGTTTGCCTTGTTGCCTAGATACGAACGCGGAGGGTGGCGCATTCAGGAGTCCTTCACTGAATGAAACTGGGTTTTCGGTGGCGGACATTGTGGCTCTAGGTATTAAGTGTCATTCAGGAGTGACCTTCCTCCTGCTTGAGCCGGAATGTCGCCGGTTTCCTTGACGCTGGTGAAGAAGCACTGGATGTGAAAACAGCGCCATTTGTGTCGGCGTCCATGATACGCGATGCTACGGCAGCGGATTCCAGAGCTCGAGCTCGGAACGGCAGCGGGAGAGAAATAGCCGCTCCCCTTTTGCTGCTCCTCTTTACTTCAGCCCACGGCAGGTAGGTAAACCAGCGAACCGGCTAGAAGTTCTTTCTTCGTCCTGATGAGTTTTTGTCCCCGTTTAGTGTTAACTGTTTAGTAAGCTTACTCTTTCGCTACATGACGATATGGCGTACATTTTTGAATGGAAAACGTCTGACAGCCTACTGGCAGCCAAACATTACCGGGGCAGCTGCTCCTCCTCCCCCTTGGTCACAACAACAATTGTACGTGAAAGCTAACGTTAGTTAACGTATATTTCAATTTAAAGCAGAGGTCTCCGTTAGATTGTGATGACTTTTGGCTAATTAAACTGCTACAATTCCGACTGAAAGTTTGGACTTGGCCTAACTTTAGCGTATTGGTGTTTGCTAGCTAACATTTAATGGAGAACGTTCAAGGCTCTAACGTTAATGTCATTAAGCAGCCTCCGTTCACCTGCCCGATATAACGTTACCAAACTATCATTAGTATTTCAATTAGTCGGAAAGACATCATGATTTAAATAACTGAACTGAAATCAACCATGTTCCACCTGCATGAAACATGATAGGTTAACCAAGTCTGAAGTTCAACGCAACTGTCTACATACAGAAGAACAGCTCTTGTTAGCTATCCAGGCTAACTTAGCTCATTAGCTAAAGGTCGGTGGTCCAGCTAACCTTGCCGTTTGACTGCACAGTGACGCTATTTATCCGCCTTTAATACCAAAAGTCAGTGTAACGTTAGCTGACCTTTCAGCTGTTACCAAGTCAATAATTGTTTTGTGTATGAATATGACAGTGACATTAATATTAAGGTAAATTTAAAATCGTTCTTGGCTCTTCTCTAGTTACCTTGCCGCACTCGATAGCCCAGCAATGTAATGATAGTGTCAGAAATCCCGTACATACTTTCGTAATGTCAGGATAAACCCAAAGTGAAGTAGGGTACTCGCTAATTAATTCTACGAAAAGTATTTTGTTCCTTGCATTGTCAGAATGATTGCATTGAGAAATTGATTGTTTTACAAAGTTGGTCTGTGAATACTGCAACCAGGGGCTAGCTGCCGTGGCTAGTGAGCATACAAGGAACAGCTGGGATGTGTACACTGGTCAGCCATATTTAGCAATTTTCGATGAAGCTAGCTAACCTTTTAGTAGTTGTCGGTCAGTATTTTTTAAATGGCACATTGTTATTCTAAAAAGGCGTTATGACTGCTGAAATGTAATGGCCGCAAGCTGCAAAGCCTCTTATCTTGCCCTTTTGACGTCTCTAACGGGTAACCTATAATACACCACTGTTGAGTGACGACCGGGCCAGCCAATCAAATCAACGCAGCCTCCATTTGCTCTTCACGTCGGTTCTCTAATCCACTGAAACCATATGAAATCCATGCACTTGTTAGCGACCGTGCCGTTGTCAGTTGCCCACACAGTTAGGTTCACTACGTAAGTTTTCTTGCAGTTGCCTTGTCATAGGCACAAATATTGGACATATTGGGTCACACTACTAGCACTTTTAACAATTTAATTAATGTTTATTAGGGGTGTTACAAGGCCTTGCATCAGTCAGGTGTTTCAGAATTACATGGTCGTGCCTTCTTCTCTTGTCACTGAGTTTTTGTGTTAGATAGCATTTAGTGAGCGAGAAGATCATTGCACAAACAAACTTAATTTACTTGGACGTTTGACATACCATAACATTAATGTTAGAATCCATTTTAAGTGAAATGTTTATCACCATGATTTCAACCCAGTCCTCTGGTAAAATGTCTTCAGTAGTTCTTTTCAACTTGTAAAGTGGGCTTACCACCACAATATGTTGTGATTGTAGCTACCAACTGCATTATTTTAAGAGCTCATGCTCTCTCAGGAGCCTATTAGTTCACTTGTAAGCAAGGCTATGAACAGTCATTAAAAACATCCTTCGAGATAAGGAACATGCCAGGGTAGGACCTGTCACAGATATGTCTTCCTGTTTCTTTCCCTTTTAAAATAAATTAAAATAAAAAAATCCATTTCCCGAAGCACTGACCTGATATTGATTTATTTTTATAATACATAGATACCTTTTTTTCCTGCTGTTTTGGCCCATAGGGGGTTTATGAATAAGGTCTTTGACTATATCTTTGTTTATTCAAATGCTTGGAATCAACATTGGAAATGCTTAAGAGAAACTGATGCATTCCTGCTCTGTTTCAGGTTGTGCCGGTGAAGTAAGACGTAGCCCCAAAATGGACCTCTCTGACTGAGACGCAAACACACCCTGTGTTTTGCCCAGCAGCTGAGATCTATCAGCAGCATAAGCCATGCCTGACGAGTAAAATCCCTTCTTTTTGCTCAAAGCAATAAAAAAAGAAAAAAAACATCCTACATGCCTCCCCATGTAGAGCCCCTTCAGTGCGTCCTGCTGGAGTGACTGCCTCCTTCTCCCAAGATTCTGCCTCTTCCTCTCTGTAACCTTCTCCACCAACCACCCTACAGTAACTACCTGTCACAATGCTGCTCCACCTGAGAATGGCCAACACCTGAGGTCCCATGCGTCCAGTGAGCACCGATTCAGACGGTCCTGCTCCTCCTGAAAATCTCTCTTGCCCCTACCCCCTTGCGGGCCCCTTGCCTGCCTCAGAGATGTCCTTACTCCAGTCGCTGGGTCCAGTGCAAAGCTGGCTTGGCCAAGAGCTTGAGAAGTGCGGGATTGATGCCATGATTTACACCCGCTACGTCCTCAGCCTTCTCCTGCATGACAGTTATGACTATGACCTGCAGGACCAGGTGGGCTCCCACAGCTTTCAAGGAATTTTTCAAATCAAGTCAAAAAAATAAAAATAACATTGTTTGTGTAGTACTTTGTCAAATCAATGGGCAGTAGGCTTCATTGAGGAAGAGAAGTTGGTGGCCTCGTTAGGAGACATCAGTTTGCCTTAGATTAACACTGGGGCTTCTCTTTCAAATCATGGCACTGTACCCCCCCACAGAATAATTTCTCCTTTGATTTCTGACGTTTGTCACTAGATTTATTAATAATTTGTTTTCCATGTTTGCGAACACATCGCTATTGATTAAAAACTTGAAAAGAAATTTTTACTTGCATTTAGTGTGTAATTTGTGTAATCTTTATAGTTTTTTAAAAGTTTTTATTTGTCTAATTGTTTCAGTACTTTTTCCATTGAGACTTACTTTTCGTGATCTGTGTTTGAAAGGAAAATGACATCTTCTTGGGCTGGGAGAAGGGAACTGGGAAGAAATGGGGCAAGAGTAAGAAGAAAGGTGGGACAGACCTGAGTCTTGAGGAAATGAAGAAACAAGCCGCTGTGCAATGCCTCCGCTCTGCATCTGATGAAGTAAGAATTATTATATTATTATTATTATATATTATTATTATTATAGCCTCATTAACACAATCCTGTGAGGTAGTTATATAGTTTGAATGTTTTTGAGGAGTATTGTTAATCAAATTATGTAGTTCAGAGTTAATTAAGCACAATTTATCTGTAGTGTAAAATAATCAATGTCTAAATTACTTTCAGTTTGAATGAATAAAAAACACTTTACATAGGTATTTAAGCAGGAACTGTTTAACCTCACTTATTTTTATGACACTTTTGAATAAAAAACATCCTCAGTACAGAGGGCATGAAGGTGTAATTGGTCTAATTATGCCGGGAGTTGTAACTGTAGTATTCTTTGTTGCTTGTTAAAATGCAGTCATGCTGACATTAATTACATATATCATGGTGAATAGACACTAAAAAAAGCTATGTCAATGTGGGAAGCTAGCATCGAACAAGAGAAGATCGTCATTGTACATGCATTGTCACCTCTCATCTAACCGGGTGGCCACACCTTCAATTAGTTCTGATTTAAAAGGTTGTACTAAGGTTGTTGTTTAAAGTTGTTTCTTGACAAAAAATGTTATTCTCACTTATAATGTATGACCTTCAAAGAATGTAATTTGCTTGAAGTGCAGAAGTCATAAGTGTATTTATTTATTCTGTGATTTTTGTGTGAACTGAAAGAGCTACAAAAAGATTCGCTGACATTTTCATCAGTAGCCAGCAGTAGTAAGGGAGGTGTGAGTTGAGAATGACACAACATAAAGCTTGAGGGAGGGTAGGGGGAAGGGTCTGCAAGGCAGGAGGAGGAGTGTTGAGCTTTTCTCTGGGGACTGGACTCTGCGGTCTATTTTTTAACCAGCACACGCTGCACAGGATTGCAGCAGTGAGCAGCAGAGGCGGTTGGCTGTCAGCTGATCAGCATTAGCACAATGATGCAAGAGGAAACACGGGGCAGAGGAAAACTTTACTTTGCTTTTCATGAGGTGGCATGGTAAGCAGTATTATTTTCTGGAAGAGGGAAAAGGAAGTTAGTATGTTAAAGAGTTTGGCAGGACTGTTGCTTAGAGGAAACAATGTAAGATTTGGTTGAGGCTGTTTGCATTGACATTGCCTACGTGATCTAAACTAGTGTTTGAATAAAAATGTCATGTTTACTTCAAACCCTTGTTGGCTATGTATTTTTCACATGATTGGTGAAAATGAAAAGCAATAAGATAATTGGGGTATGCAGTAAATGTTCAGTGGCTCTGAACCTCGTAAGGCAGTAACTTGTATTGCTGCCTAGACCTTTTTTTCCTTTCTTTCTTTCTTTTTTTTTTTTTAACATTTCTGCACCATAGCTAAAGATAGTACAGTCATGGCCAAGCATGCTGAAGCTCTCTGAAGTAAGTTGGCTTGACTTGTGTTGACCCCATGCCTATCATTCTTTCTTATGGGCCACATTATGGGTAAAAAGTGGCCTTCAGGAACCTTGTGTTCTTACCGAGGGCTGTTGGATCTTGTTATCTTGTTGGTACAAGAAATTATTTTTTTGTGTTAAGGCCACTTGTTTTTGTTTTGTCGTTATTTTCTTTTTGATTGACATACAACCTTTGATGTTTGTGTCCTAAATTTCTCAAACCAATTTTCAACTAATTTTCTGCCTTAAGGTTTTCGTCACATTTACAAGTATGTTTGTGCATTTATACTTAAATTGGTATTGCCCGTTAAAGGTTGATTGCCCATAAATCTGTTTCATGTGTTTCTCATTTATGCAGAACTCTGGCATCGAGAGCCTGGTTGAAGAGCTTTGCTCTAAGCTAAAGGACATTCAAAACAAACAGAAAGGTCTGGTTGATACCCTTTGATTCTCATGTTAATAACAACTTTATAGAACAAATAGAGAAAGGTGAGAAATAATTGTTCTTGTAAGGTCTTAATTTTCAATGTCTTTTTACAGAGGAAAAACAGATTCAAAAGAAATCTGATGGCTCTCAGTCTCCAGAGCGAGCTGAGTCCCCCTCTTCAAAGGATCAGGTGGAAATGTAAGACATAATGGATATTGCATTTCTATGAATTTGTTTGTTTCAAAGGAGACTGCAGAATGCACTCATTAACTTTTCTCAGTTGAACTCAGCTGACATTAATGTATTTACATTTTTTGTCTGTTGTGATGGCAGGTATTATGAAGCCTTTCCTCCTTTGTCAGAGAAACCTGTTTGTCTACAAGAGATCATGACGGTGTGGAACAAGGCCAAGGCCTGCGCTTACTCAAGTTCATCATCCTCTGCAGCCCCACAGACCAGCACAGACACCTCTTCCCCAAAAGATTGCAACAGTGAAGGTGAGGCTGCAAAGGACAGAAACCTCGAGGCATGTGGTACCATCACTACTGTCACCAACGAGAGAGGCCAGCAACGACGAAGCAAGAAGGAAAAAGAAAACAGATACCATGGTGGTACAGCAGCAGAGGAGAAACCCACTGTCCACTCTAAGAGACAGACCAGACACAGATCTGAGGGAAAATACAGACCCAGATCCTGGTCTTCTGGCTCTAGTGAAGCAGGCTCTAGTTCAAGTGGGAACCAGGGTGAATCTAAATCATCCAGAAGCAAGGCAGTTAGAATAAGGCACAAATCAAGGGAGACAACGAAGAATAAGAGAACACGCAACAGCGGGCAGATGAAGCTGCAAGTGAAGGTAATTGACAAAGAGGAGCGAAGAAATGCAGGAGGGAGCAGCAGCAGCGCCACTGGAGGCGCTGCCAAGCAACCACAGCTTTACAAAAAGGTTAAGAGACCGCTGAAGGAGATTCGAAAAGATCCAGGCTGGAAGGAAGCAAAAGAGTCCGGAGTTGAGGCCAGAAACAAAAAAGAATATATGGAAGAGCCACTTTGGTACACTGAGCCCATCACAGAGTATTTTGTACCTTTCAGCAGCAGACAAAGCAAGCTGGAAACAAAATATCGAAGCAAGGTAGACTCTCCTGATGGCTTTGCATTGTCAACCGACATGGAGAGGCTGCCAGAAAGAATCCAGGGAATCTGCATTGCCAATGAGAGCTACCAGAGAGCATACCTCGCAGCAGGCTCCTTTGTGGATGGGCACTTTGTAGAAGGGCCTGGCGAAGCAGAAGATGAAACTGCTGAACTCACTGGGACCTCAAGCTGCCATCAGCCAGAGGATGGTAGAGATTTAGATGACAAGCATCTGTCTGAATTCACTCACTTCTATGAAGTTGATATTTATCAATCCATATTGGATACTAGTGCCTCAGACTCTATACAAGAGAGTCGGATCTTAAGTATGATCCGACAAAAAAGCAAAGAGCAAAGAGACCCTGGGGCAGAATGTTGTTTAGTGTTAGATGGCCTTGAGCAGCAAGGGAAAAGTGCAATACGGGCAGACTCACAGGAAGCTTTGGGATCTGTTGGATTCTCAATGGAGGATCTTGACAATATGGCTCAAGTGTGGGGGTGTTATTCACCATCTACTTCAGAAGATATAGATGGTGAAAGCTTCGTAGGAGACTCCCCCATTCGACTCTCCCCTCTTCTTGATAGTGTTTCATTCACCCTGAGCAAACTATCTGGAAATCTGGAAGAGCCACCTGTTCCTGAAGCCACCAGTGAACCATCTGGTTTGAACTCATCCTGCTTCTCTCTATTTGAGCTGCAGTATGATAGCCCCACTTTTCCTTTTCCCCGCGACTCACTCACCGTTGGTCACGAAAACAACACAGATTCTAGTAGCTGTCTCGACCCACATTCGAATAAACAGTCTCGTTTGTTAATATGGACCAAAAATAGTGCCTTTGAGGAAACGGAACACTGTTCTAACCTTTCAACACGAACTTGCAGTCCGTGGTCACATTCAGAGGAGACTCGCTCAGACAACGAGCAAGGCAATGTACCAACAGAGGATGCTGCTCAAATTGGCAACGAAGAGATTGATTGTATGATCCCTCCGCTCTCTGGTACATATTTGGAGGACGAAATCTTGGAGTTTTTGCAAGAAAGCTCTGGCCGTAAATGTGAGGAGGTCAGTGCAAGTACCGCCTCCAATCAGACCTTCAGCAAAAAATCTAAATTGGAGTCCATTTGTGGTATAGCATTAGAAGAGGATGAAAGTAAACAGTACAGCACTGGTATTTTTTCGGATAATACAAACCAACACCGTGATGACTACAGCTCAGGGATAATAAAGGACATTTGGACTGCAATAGGAGATGACAAATCTGTAATGTCAAGACAAGGAGCAGAAAAACCAAGCGAGGGGCTATACTCAGATGAGGCAAGTGCTTACTGCTGCAGTTGTTTGGAGGTGCAGGCAAAAGGAGTTCCAATTCAGGGACCTCAGAAAAAAGCAGTGCAGCGGTCAGAGTATCATCTTTGGGAAGGCAAGAAAGAAGAACAGGACTTAGCCAAAAACAAACTCTCCAAGGTAGATGGTGCTGGGGATTATATGACTCCGTCCAAGCCCTGGGACTTGAGCTCTGACAAGGAGAACACATCGTTCATCTTAGGAGGGGTGTATGGAGAGTTGAAGACACTAAGTGGTGATAAGAATTGGGCTGTTGTGCCACCTGGTGACACCCAAGAAAGCCTGCTTCAGTGTGCTGCTGCAGCTGCATCTGCCTCTAGCTCAGACATGCTTACCATCACTGGTACAGATGTGTTCATGAACACTGGCAGCTGCTTTGCCCCGGGGCACAGGCCCCTGTGGAGGCCTCTTGTGTCCTTTGGGCAGAGTGACCAGGCCATTAGAGGAGGCGGAGAAGGATTGAATAAGGGATTTTCTTTCATCTTCCATGAAGATTTGCTTGGATCTTACAGTGGTTTGCATGGTGAGGAGCAAGGTTTAGAATACCCTTTTGCATCCTTCAACCTGAACAATCCCTTCTCACAAGTCCTCCATGTTGAGTGTTCCTTTGAGCCTGAGGACATGGCTTCATTCAGTCCAGGTTTTAAGCCCAAATCTATACTTTGCTCAGACTCTGAGAATGAAGCCTTCCACCCACGAATATATGGCATCAACCGGACGCAATACAGGGCCATTCGCATTTCCCCAAGAACTCATTTCCGACCAATATCAGCCTCAGAATTGTCTCCTGGTGGAGTAAGTGATTCAGAGGCTGAAACTGATAAGGAGGAGATGAGTTTTCCCGTCCTGGCGCCGGTGGACGTTTTTGATGATCCTCAGGCAGACCTTAAACCTCTGGAGGAGGATGCAGAATGTGAGGGCCCTTATTATGGGAAGTCAGAACTGGAATCTGGTAAATTCTTACCCAGATTAAAGAAGTCTGGCATGGAGAAGAGTGCCCAGACCTCTCTGGATTCACAAGAGGGCTCCAATACCCTCCTGCCAATCGCTGAGCAAGATATTTGCTTAGACTGCAAAACGGCAGCAGCTGCATTAACTGCAGGTGGAGAGACAGATGTCTCAGTTTGCAAGATTCAAAAAGAGGAATCTTCAGGAGAAAAACAGTCCTGCTTATGTGCACCAGCAGGTCAGATCCCTAAGTATGGGATTGCTTATGACTTTGTTGGAGATGTGGCCGAGGTGAGGATCTCTTAAAATTATCCCCTTACATAATGAATTTTTGTGTGCTCGAGAGTTTAACAAAAATATTGGCCTAAACACACAAGTAATTCATAATCAACAATCACTGTAGAAAGGGTTCCACCTGTGATGTCAAAGCCAGCTGTTTACTGAAACACACTAACCACTTCTCATTTGTCTTGTT
Source organism: Acanthurus leucopareius (assembly GCA_029814765.1). Lineage (NCBI taxonomy): Eukaryota > Metazoa > Chordata > Actinopteri > Acanthuriformes > Acanthuridae > Acanthurus > Acanthurus leucopareius. Next base: position 2,776,078 of record JAQMCX010000039.1, on the reverse strand, counting down.
TAGTTCCCTCTGTTAAATGTAAGGGGACAGGGAGGAACTGGCAACCAGCAAGATGAGTGCTGGTGGCAGAACACACTCTGTTCCCCCCTTTTCCCTGGATCTCAGTGTACAGGTAAACTTGTTTTCAAAAAAATTATAATTATTCTTTTTACCTGTTATTCAGCACACTTCCTTGCAATGCATCAATCTAGTGACACAGTTCATGCATTTGTCATCAGTATCAACAAATATTTTCAAAGGTTTGGAGTTATTAGAAATAATAATAATAAATTTTATTTGGTACTGAGCTACAACTAAATTTGCTGCGTTTGTTTCAATACAGAGAAGTGCTGGAAACTAGTTATGTTGAGAAATTGTGGTACAGACCATGCATTAATGTACTTGCTAGCTCATGGTTGTTACTTTAATAATCTACCACTTGGATGTCTGCAGCTGATGTGCAGTAGTGGTAGCAGGCTAGCAGGCAAATCCTTGTGCCACAACAGATTGACAGACGCTTACATCAACAACAACAACAAAAAAAATAGAAATGTGTATTGATAAATGGAATATTTTTACAACAGCTACAAAACAATACTATACATTAAACTCATAACTGGTTAAAGTTATTGTCACATAACAGTGATTTCAGCAGTGACCTGAATGTAAAGGCAATAAACTCAAAGGGTGTTATAAAGTAAAGCTAGTTTAAGTCACATAAGCAAAGGTGGCCCGTTGGACTCAGAACATGGCCCTCCCTGTCACATTTACATTGTGCTTTCTTAACTGGTGTCATCTGATGTGCTGGTCTTACTTGGTCACTTGGCAACTCCAAAGTCTCAATGCAACCACCCCAGTGGTTTAACAAGTCGATTCATTGGAAAACATATAACCCTTGCATCATCTTCAATAGAGTTAGATGAGGTACAAGTTAAGTTAAATGAGGTACATCTTGTTGAGCACGATGCAATGACAGCTTCACCAAATGGGTGAAAATCTTACTATCTCATTGGCAAGGTATGAAGTACATACAGTACGAGGATGTCACACTGACCTTTCCAACACTAGTGCCACCAGTGCTTGAAATTTAGGATTAACACTTGAATATATATTCAATAAATAGTGGAGTTCAACAACTTAGATAAACTTTTTTGCCTATTATATCTGTCATGTTAGAACTATACTGCTCTTTTGTCCTTAAAATGATCTGCTGTAAATTTAAATTCTTAAATGAATGCAATAAGTTGCTTGCATTTAAACCAAATATATAAACTATTAATTGTCATGTCCCAAAAAGAGTTGCTCTCTGAAAAAGACTGATAGATCGGCTAAACATAGACAAGGTGTTAAGATTTTGTAGACAGACCTGTACACTGCCAGCTCTGAGCTTCTGCTATTTTACTGATTAAAATAGAATTTTGCCAGTTTTGGCAACAGTTATTTAAATCAACTAAGCGATTTTTATAAAAGAAACTGCAGTTGCAAACAAACTTAAATTCTTTATGAGGTCACACAATCTGAAAGGTCACAAAGGATAGCTGACACCTACTACAAGATGATAAAAAGATAGAAGATAAAACAAGTAGCAAAGTCACTTAATAGTTACAGTCTGCATCCTGAAGGATGTATTAGAAAATACAACAAATGCAAATGGTCAAAGAGGCCACAATACAGTATATGTTCTGATGCAGGATGAATATTTAGGTGTGCAACAATCTAATCGTTTTTTCTTGATTTCTTACTCCAGGGAGCAGCAACATTTGATTACAAGTTTTGCAGAGGACACCTGTTGTAGAGAGGAAACCTTCCTCTCCTTTTGTGACTGGACATCTACCAGCAAAAATTCAGGGTCATCTCAGAGCTGGAAAACCTAATGTAGGCTAATTTTCTGAGACACCCCTCCAAAACCCAAACACTTAACCCTGCTGGTTTTCATTTACTAACTTAAAACCTTGTGTAATCAATCAGATCTACAAAAAGTGAGTGAAAAAAGGAAAACTCAAAAAATATGTTCTGTCTTTGAGTGATGCCATGTGCGGATATGCATTTAAGGCATTTTAGAATTTGTTTCATTTGATTCTTCTGTACACTGGTCCTCATTCAAGTCACAGTTAGGCAGTAGGGACAGTTTTTGTTCTATCCTTGTCAGTTTTGTTCTCACCATTTTGCTTTGAACTAGGATACTGGTAGTTGGTGGTGTCTGAATGGTTGTGCATGTGTGTTCGTCCAGCCAGTCTCACTCCTCTTTTTCTAGTTAAACCTAATGTTGTGTAAAACAAATGCGATCGCATCCTCTACTTTCCATCTTGTGTTCAGAAAGGTGATACAAGGATGTTGAGATTTTTGAGTTGTGTAAGAATTTGAGAGTTTAATTTAAATAGTTTGTTTGAATGGCTTTCTGAATGTGAAGTAGAGAATGTGTTCAGCCTCTTCTAAATATCCCTGATTCCCCATGTGTGAAAAGTTATTATAAATGAGTCTGATTTTTTTTGAATGGTGATAGTCTTACAAAAGCTAGTAGTAGACATAGTATGGTTTGTGAGGCTAAAATAGAAAATCCTTAAAAAATTAAAAAAAGAAAACAGGAAATCAAAAGGAGTTTTGTTGAAAAAAAAGACTAATAATCTACTTGAAATGCAATGCTGTAAAAGAATTTGGGGTGGGGGGGATTGTGTTTTGAGGTAAAGACCCATCATGAAAAGACATAACTACAGCCATTTCAGCAGACACCTTTGTTGCAACTGAATGAAACTTTGTTTTATTTTTTTGTAATTTCTATGGTACAGACTATTGGTGCTATGAATATGTTCAAAAACCTGAATTTGCAGTTCCATAATATGGCTGTGGTAAGTAGATGGCATCGCCTAGTTCTGTTTGTAGTCCAGACAGTCAGACTCCATTTATATCTTTTTGCAAAAATTGTGAAAAGAAGAAAAAAGTTTTGCCTGATCGCGGTTCTTGCTAAATGTGGCTTGGTTTTTATTTTAAGGTAACCTCTTAGTTGTAGGGACTGTAACAGCTGAAGCAGAAGTACTTGCAGGTTTTAAAATCTCATATTTCTACTCATCTTCTCCGCTCACTGTCCGCAAACAGATAGTACAAAATCAGCATAGACTGATGGTTAATTTTCCATGCTGCAAGTTAACAAATATAATAAAATGAGAGGTGGGGCGATGGTCAAACCAAAAACATGACATAATTACACTAAGGTACAAATGCTTTTTTTTTTTCCATATGAGGTGTGTTTTTATTTTTTGGCTTACAATATATCTTGTTAAAATATTGAGTAATGTCTCACTATGTGTGTGTGTGTGTGTGTGTGTGTGTGTTGGCAACAGAACTTGTGAAGGGACTGGTTCAGAATGAGTGCACTAGAACTTTATATTAGAGAAATGTGAATGTACACGGAGATACACATTCACATTTACAAAAATGAAAATCCATTTAGGGCCCCCTAAATCTAAAACACGCCTGAACAAATTATTTATAAAACTTTTCAGTAGGGGGTTTGACTGGTCCTTCGTGTGACCTGTGCTTTGAAAATTACATTGAGTTAAAGTATCTGCAGGTTAATGCATTGTGCATTTTTAATGCCTGCCCTTTTTTTTTATTTACATTTTTTTTTAAGAGTTTATGGGGACAGTAGCAGGATGACCTGTTTGTCATGACGCTATGAAACCGAAGCACAGATAATAAAGTTCATCCCTCCATTAATAGGTTATAAAAGTATGTCAACAGTGTGAGCAGACTCGCTGTTGTGCACTGTCGCAGGTTGAGGTTCTTCTATTGCAGGCATGGCTTGTGAAATGGCTTCCTCATTTAAAGTTGCAAAGATTGTTTTCAAAGGCCCATGGCTTGTTTAATGCAATGCCATATCAACTGAACCCCCCCCAATAGCCGAATGAAAGGTTCTCCAACTTCAGGGTCTTGTCACCTTTCTTTGACAGTCATCAGACACTCAGGAATTTTTTAATATGAGCATACTGCATAATCTACACATACACCTGTGACAGTGCATTAATGCATAAATGTTAAAACTTTATTTGATTGTAGAGCAGAAATTACTGACAGGAATTCTTTCAAAGCAAACCACAGAGGTGACTGTCATTAATTTAGAGCTATAGTTATAGGGGAAAAAAAGCAAGCCATTGTAGATTGCATAAGCAATGTGGAAGGGAAATCAAGAGCCCTGAGTCCTATGCAATACCATGGCGCATGTGAACATTCAAGAATATATGGAGAAAAGTCATTCAGTTTATTTTGCATGTTGATTAACTTTGAGTGAGGGACACATGATAAAAAAAATAAACCATAGAATGTCTCTAAAAATGCAGCATGCAAACATCACACTCCATCTTTTTATGTTGGACTAAATGAGTATTTTGGTTTTAAAAAAACAAACAAAAGTGAGGTTAAATCAGTGGTTGACAGAGTGTTATGACTGTGTGCATGTGTGAAACTGAGTGAATGTATGCAAGAAGCTAAGTCACAAAGAGCACTTACATGAGAGTTGAAAGGAACGCATCATAACCTTACTCCATTTAATTCTTCCATTTTGATAGGCCATGTTTTTTTAAAAAAAAGTTTGACGAGAAAATGCATTCAGTGGAGGTATATGCATTTGGAACGACATTGAGAGGGTTGCTTAGTTTTGATTGCACTGTGGTCTGAAGAACATATCCAGCACTGAAAACCTGAGTTTTCCTCGTCTTTTCATTCCCACCTAGATGCTCCTTCACCCTCCCTGATCCTCTGTGTCCCTAAATCCCATCTGTCCCAAGTAGCTCTGTTGTTCTAATTTCATGTACATCCCGAATAAATTATTTTCTTTCATTGTGGATTTCCTTAACATCTAATAAAGGAATAAACCAAACCTCAGCCTGTGAATTTCCCTGTCTTTTTTGCCTCTTGCCCTCTTTTAAGGATGACTGTTGAGAGAGGAGGAAGTGAGAGAGGCTTTGTACTTGAAATCCACACCTTCATGCTGACACTAGAGGGCAGGGTGAGGACTCTGATTGAAAACCAACCCAGTCTGCGACTTCAAACTCAACTCTGATCAGGGTTTAGTTACTGTTTCCCATTGATGCTTGACATTCCAAGTGAAAGGTTTAAACATTTCAGGTGATATTCATTTAAAATATGCTGCTCTTTGCTTGTGGTTTTCATTTAAAAAGACAGGGCGGTGTAAGCATACTGTAAAATTGCACACTGCAGCATCATTTCAAAAGGTAATGAAATCTAACTTAATTTTGCATTTACCAGGCTGTGTATACTACATTTTTCAGCTAGTTTTCTAGTAATCAAAATATGATTTGTATCAAACAGGTCTTGATTTATTGTCCTTTCTTGATATTAAATAGGTAAAAGTGTTCTGACTCCTGTGACTAGAGCACAATGAATTAATAGAGGCTGGAATTAAATTTCCTTGCAAAGCTTTCATACTGCATTTTTCATATCTTATCGAAGCCCGATGAACCTGAAAGGTGATTGTTATTTTACCTTGGATCTACTACTTTGCAAAAAAAAAAGTCAGGTTAACATGGCAAAGCCGACTTTAGCGTAACCGCTTTTTTTGTTGTTTTTTTTCAGTGGGCCATCATTAATCACGAATAAACAAAGTTTATAAAATGTCATTGAACGTTTGTGACAGAGTCTGGAATCTATGTTTCAGTCAACATGGCATTTAAACTACTCAATGAAATACGTTTTAGAGTAACGTTAGTATTCCTAATATAGCCTACTTGCAGAAAATACTGTTTTGGAGCTTCAAAATCGAAATACTACAGTGCACAAATACAATTACACATGTTTTTTTGTTTTTTTTACCAAGGGCAGAAGTTCTTTCTTTCTTTCTTTCTTTCTTTCTTTCTTTCTTTCTTTCTTTCTTTCTTTCTTTCTTTCAATAAACCGTTTTCACATTGTCAGTCTCATACCGCTCAGGTTGCGAGGTCGATTATTAATGCCTTCAGGTCCAGACAGGTGAAACCATCGACGGTGAGCATTCTTGACTCGATTACACCGCACTCACGGCACAAGTTTATTTTAAAATGGCGGCGGAAGCGTCGAAACAGGTATGAAATCTTAACGATACCGGAAAACTTGTAAAATGCGCTTGTTCGTTTAATTCTTTCAGCGTCGAAGAAGTGTTTCCTTTTCCTGAAGTGATGCTGTGAGAGCGAAATGTCTGTCGCATTTTTAACTTCGTTTGGTTGCACATGAGGAAGCGCTGGTAAAATCAGTGAGTTGGCGTCAGCGGCAAGTGCACTTGGCAAGCAAGTCCGGTTTGACGTTGTGTTTATTTTTCACCAGCCGTGTTTTCTTTTCATTTTAAAATTAATGAATATGTTTATCCCTACAAATGTCCTTAAACTGGGGCTGTTAGTGTTTACGAAGCTGCGTTGAGGAGGCAGGAAAGTGATGGTGGTACCGCAGTAGTCACAGCATCATCATGGACCGCCCCGGCCGGCGGCTACCTGCCACCCACCTGTAGCATCAGTCGGGCAGCATGGCGAACACGACCCTCGGCACCCAGGACCGGAGAGACAGCCACTGTGGTAGGTGTCTATGATGTGCAGGTCTCTTAAAGGTCACCTATAAATGGATAATTCAGCACATACAACATAGACTCTGCCCTAATACTGTAAATACTGGATATTTCTGGTAACAATACAGGTAATGTCAATTTAACTTGGATATTGTAAACGTACAAAGGTAACGTACAACATACTGACACGTAATTATTTTAACCCAGTCATCAATTTTTTATTTATCGTGCTTAATGTAAGATGAAGTTTAACTGCGTGACACATATTTAAAATTTAAACTTTTTCTCATCTTGATTTTTTTTTCCTCATTTCTCAACACTGTTCTGACAGTTGTATTTGGTGTATCAAAATTAAATGTTTGATGCCAAAAACATAGTTAAGGCCAAATTAAAGAAAGGTTTAAAGTTTATCAAGGTCGGAAAACCAGGACATTCAAAATTTTCCCATGTTATGTGTACACAATAGGCATAAGCTCTTACACTCCAAAGAATATAATTTAGAAATATGTATCGTCTTAACCCAAACTCAAAACACCTTCTTAGTATTAATTATCAATGTTATTTTATTTTGAAGTATTAATATAGATACAAATATCGTGCCTCACAGAATAAGATTTGTGTTGTTGTGACAATAACAAGCAACTTGGTGTTAATCATGGCCTGTTTGAACATGAACTTACATGTCTGTGTCAATGTTGTCTCAGAGATTGATCCGGATGAGTAACATTCCATTTTTTTATTATTTAATATCAAAATAGGATGTGGTTTTTCAGCAGTACATGGTAAAAACACAGACTCTGAGTTAGCACCGATTCTGACATTTATTGGTGACCTCTGCTTGTAGATTATTTCCACAGTGGCACAGGAACAACCTGTTGCTGTGTTTTGGGACAAAGTCTATCAGGCTCACATGACAACCTGCAGGTCAGGGTTTAGAGCTTGGGTAAGAATCTGGCTTTGTGTGTCAACCATTTGGAAAACATTAGGCTCTGTGGTAGGGATTGACCTTAAAGTGTACTTATTTTGCCTTCCTATGATATCTGTCCAGTTATTTAACCTTATTTTACTTGTCTTAGAAACCGAAAAGTATGTGTGTGTTCAAAGCCCTCATCCTCAGCTGGCACACACACTATTTTCTGTTGAAAAATGAACCACCACCACATACACCAACTGGACTATGATGTTTTTGTGCTATGTTTGAAGCAACAAGGATTCATGACATTCTAATCACGTAACAGATGGAGAGCGATTGTCTCGGTCCATGAGAGTTAAGAGCTCTATTAATGCAGCCTGAGAGCTTAGACACACTAGCTTTAGCTTAGCTTCCCAGCTGGTATTAAAGCATGATGTAGCCCTACTGAGGCCCTGTTCACATTACAGTGCAGACTCCAGTTACAGCCTGGTTACTGTTGGATTAGTTTTCACCTAGAGGCTTTCAGGCATATTTTCTTCGGTGCTCTGCTCAGTCAGCAGAAACCATTAATAATACTGTTTTTTTAATAGGGCTAGCATGTCAATTAATATTTTTAATCAATTGAGTGGTCTATAAAATATCATTGAATTGTGAAAAATGCCATCAGGATCGGAATCAGACTTAGTATTTAGGTGGCCCATGCGCAAAGCTTAGCTCTGGATCTGGAACCTTGTTGGCTCCCACCTTCCCCCCTCCTTTTCTGCATTGTGTTGGTGTTACTTACCACTTACAAGTAGTGGGTCTAGGCATGATTAGGTTAAAATGTCTTTGTACAAGATGATCTGAAACTTTAAAGGGTTTAAATCTAAATTGTAACTCAGAGGAGCCCTTAATTTAATGAAATATTGCAGATGTCACCTTATTTTGTGCTTCTTTGTGTGAACAGAATAACCAAACAAATTAGCTGCTACTCAAACAATCACAAAGTAATAGCTACATGGTTGTTAAAATGTATGAAAATCAAAATAGCTTCATCTCCTTTTCTTTTGAAGGTGTGTCTGGAGGAACCATGGTGGAGAATGGCTGTGTTGTGAAAGACCTGACCGCCTCTGACCTCCATGATCATACCAACCTTGGCTGCAGTGACCCAAACACAAAACAACCCAGTGAGTCTGTCCTGCCCACTTACAAGCCATCCTGCTCTTCCACCCCCATCTACTACAGCAGCCCCCAGAAAAGCTACTTGGACCTGAACCAGGACAGCCATAGCTTGTCTTCCCAGGACTCAGGTATCCCCACTCTGGAAATCAACCCTCCAGAGCCCATCCTCCACAACCACCAACGCCCAGGTGACGGAGGTCTCATCTTGGACTCCAATCATGACTCACCCGCCACTTTACCTTTAGATGATGATCATTCTGATGGAAACACCATCCGCAAATCTTCCACCTTTCCCCGCAGTGGGTACGACTCTATTCGCCTCTTCAGCCCCAGCCTCAGATTGTCTGCTACCACAGGGATGAGTATCGGGGGTGGAGCCTTAAACCGCAGTGATGACATCTCCGTCTGCAGCGTGTCAAGCATGAGTACCGAGCTGTCGGTCTCTAATGAAGACATTTTGGATTTCACTGTTACATCTGACTCCAGCGCCATTGTTACCTTAGAAACAGATGAGAGTGGCACCTCTCACTTTTCAGATGTGACTCTGTCATCATCACCAGGAAACCCTAGAGACTTATGGAGTCCTGTACGACCGTATCCAGGGTCAGGTGTCCTGCGACAGGAAGAGGATGGCAGGCAAAAGAAACTGGGACCTCTAGCAATCCTATTCAACAAGTAAGTTTAAATATTTTTCAGAATATCAGTCTTAGAATGATGACATTTTAAGATGTAAAAGATGATTCACAGCTCGTATTTAGGTGGAATGAAACCAGAATCAAACCAAAATGCATGGCTCAGTTTTTTTTAGGATGTCAGATCTTTAATTCTTTTACCTTTGTCAGCATAGTGAACCATCATGTAATCGTCCTTGATCCTTTATCCTTTCATTACAATGTGAATGTCAAATTTCCCAACTTTACCATCAGACAAAATAAGTAAACAGTTTTAAGTAAGAAATATGACACTTTTATGTCATAATTTGCATTAGCCTTGTTAAATTTCATCAATATGCAAAATCCAAGAGAAATAAATATAAATTTATATTTATATTTACACAAAAATATAAATTGTCCTTAATTTGTCAAAAAAAAACAGGACCATTGTCAGCAGCTTGAGTGAGAAAAGTTTTTTTTTTTTTAAGCTTCACTTACTCTCGTTACAGACTCTTTTCTAGAGGCAATAAAATGTAGGCTTTGCCCAAATTAACAATACAGCCTTGCTCAACCAAGACTGTCCTCCCACCCCTTGCCACTCCTACCAGTCTTGTGTTTTACAACTCACTAAGAAACTGACCTTCTACTTAACTTGGCACAGCTTTGGTTAAGTTCAAGGTTCTTCTCATTTTTGCTGCAGTATCACTTCCATGAACTGGCTTTCAATAAGAAGTAAGAACAGGAAGATTAACTGCAAAGACCAACACGTGATGACCACACCAATGAAACCTGCTTGACAGAACCAACACTGATTTATGCTTAAAAAGAATGTTTTCTTTTTTTTTTTTTTTTATCAGGGGTTGCCTATCATGTTATAATTCCCTAGATCAAAGCATCATCCTCTTCTTTTACTACAAGAAAACCATGCTCCACCACAGGCCCATTCTGGGTGACCAAACCGGAGCACTGTTTGTTAAGAGGATCCTGTCATACTGTTGCAAGTGCAGTATTATTTCCCAACTCAGTATGTGTAAGATTAGGGGTGTGGTGTACTTCTCTATCAGGTACTTTTGCATTGCAGGCAAAGCTGCTGGAGAAGCAGAGTTTTGTCTCTCACATATTAATGCTGCTGCACCTCATTCTCTCCATTAGTACCTGACCGTTTTGTCAAGCTGTGGTCCTGCCGTTGGTCACAGACATTGACTGTATAAAACACTGGACAAACCCTCTGTGACGTCACCCATTGGTTTCTGCCTGAGCAAAAGTGAAGCCTCAGAAATCTCATCCTGGGTGCTGCCAGTTGCCTCTGCCAAAATGACGAAAAACCAAATATGGGAAAAAAAATGTGGGGCTAAGGTATGGTCGAAGGATGGACACCACACCCACTCAGCTAACAGCCCCTGTCTAGCCGTCAACAGGCTGTCAATCAACGAGGCCATGCCCTAATTTATGCAGAAATTGCCAAATTTTAAGCTTAAATATAAAATAAACAAATGAGTCAGAAAAACATTTACTCCCCTCAGACTCTCCATGAGATGGTAGAGAAGCTGTAGACAAAAAAATGTTTTTTGAACCAGGCTGTAAATATGTTTATTTCTGCTCTAAAGTTGACCATTTTAACCAATGAGAATTTGCTCCCTTTTGGAGCCAGCCTCAAGCAGTCAGTCAAGGAATTGCAAGTTTTTGTACTTCCTGGTTGGCTTCAATGCAGAAGCGGGGAGTTTGCCCCTTGGTCACAGAGTGTTAAAAATTGCATATTATGAAAAAAAGGAAAAAGAATATTGAATAACAATAAAAAATAAAGGAAACAGGAAAAAAAAAGTAGGTCATAGTAGGTCTAGGCCATAGTTCAGCATGTCCAAATTGACTTCATTAGCAGTTTTTAATCACCCAATGTCCTGGTGTTCATTTACAAACAATACTTATGTGCTTTGCTCTGGCTGTGTTGATTATGAATGACTGATGATGAACTTAAAGTAAAACCCATGAGTACTAAAAAGTTGCACTGCGAAGTTCCAGTTGGCCCTGAAGTTACCTAAAGTGTTTCTGAAGTTGGTTTCATGCTCGTCAGCATTGATCAAACTAAGAAAAAAAAATTAAGTCATCCTTTCATTCCCTGCTTTGCCATATTCAGTTTTGTAGTGAGAACAAGAGTTTTCCTCGAAATGAAAAGACAAGGGGATTTAACAGCACCTTGACTTTTTTTTTACTGGACCAGACCGCTTTAGAAAATTCTTTTCACAGCTGTAAAGTGGCACCTGCTGTGTTGTGTTATGATTGTGTGTGTGTATGTATGCACATGTGTGAGTGTGTGACTGTGTGTGTGACTGTGTGTGTGTGTGTGTGTGTGTGTGTGTGTGTATGTGTGTGTGTGTGTATGTTTGAGATCAAGGTTCAAGGTTGTAAGAACTGCAGAGTGCAGATTAAAGCCAGTATTTATAGCATTATAGCCTTGGTAATAAATTGTAAATAAACAAAGAAGACAAAAATAAAATCCCTTCTATTCACTCCAGGATTATTACATAATACTTTTTTCAGTAAATAGAATATAAACAATATTATTCACATAAAAAAAATAAAACTTTTCTATTAGAGATGCAGCCACTCTGGGTCTGTGTATGACAGAACTGGCTGCTCATTTGTTGTTTCACCACTTTGGTCCTGACTGAAATCCTACTATTGGAAGGAGGCCTAACTTGGTTGATGACGTGCAAAACTAATGACAGTCACATCATCCTCAGCTGAACCATTTTTTGTGCTAATAAGCAAATTTTAGCACGCTAGAAGCATAATTACGATTATGACTGTGGAATAAATGAAGCCTGCCACTTAGTAACCATATCATTATTAACATTTTTAGAATGTTAGCCTTTTGATGTTAGCATTGCTCTCCATAAGTATGACATCACTGAGCCCTTAGCAAAAGAGGTGAATTGTGATTTTTAAAGTCGTCTCAGTCACATGTTGCATGTACCTAGCTGGCTTGCTAATGTTAGCCTTGGCTATGCCTTTATGCAGGAGTCACCTGGTTCTGTTCAGAGCTGAGGCACAACTGAGGTACACACTAAAGCTAGTTGTTGTCAGTAAATGCCATTCAACTTTATTGCTGCCTACTTATCTTTTTCTGTTTCTACATGTTAGATACAGATGATAAGATGTCTGGATATGCTAAATTTAGTGTGGTGTAAAACTACCTTTAGGCAAATAAGACCACATGAAATGCAAAATAGTGTAATTACTCGGCCAATTAGTAACATATGATGAATTTGATTACAATTTTATAAGTATATATGTGTTGTCCAGCTTTATTTTTTACTATTGGAAAGACTTTTTCAGTTTTCAGTGGCACCAGTGCATGAGAAAGATATATTAGAGCATTCACAGACCACTGTTAGGTCTGTCACACACACAGCATGCCTGTAAGTCGTGGTGGGTCATGTGAAAAAGTGAGTGAGCTGCATCTCCTCTATGCTTCATTTTCCTCCAGTTGTATCAACTTCACTCATTTTACTGCAAGGGATTTTACTTAAAATGTGTCAGTTTGATTTAGTGTAATTAATCATGTGTAAAATGCCAGTAATTTCCTCCTCCACCCCTCACCCCCCTATTCTGGCAAGTTATCTCTCTGTTATCTCTTCCTCCTAATCTCTCACATGGAGAAGTTACTCATTCCCTCAGTGCCTTTTAGACTCCTTACCCTCACACCCTTTCCTCCCGTTTCTCTCCTCCCATTTGTTAAGTCGGACCTCTCATTGCCTGTTCTTCCACAATCTCACTCTGCCTGAACAAGGTGGTTGTGTGGGATTTTTCTCCTCTTTATAACTAAAACTATGGAACTCATGGGTCTGACTTTTGACTGAGGGGGGTGGGGGGCTCCAACTTGACCAGGAGTTTTGGGTCTTGCTTTTTTTTACACGTCTTTTAAAGCTCAACCTCCAGGACCCTATTTCATTATTATTTATTTATTTTTTGTTAAGAGGGATTTTGGTTCAGTGTTTTGTGGTGACAGAGCAGGATGGCAGCCCCGTCACTTCTTCTGTACATTGACAGGTAGGATAATGGTAGGAAAACGCATGAAACATTTGTTTTGTTGTTGACCTGCAGTTTTCCATTACTGTCTTATTTTGCATGCAATTGAACAACAGATTTAATCAGAAGTATTGAACTAGAAGTTTTGAACTAGGCAGCCTATTGGACTAAATGCATTCTAGGCTCTGTATCACATATTTGACAGTTATAAAAGTGCTTGGAGCACACTCTACGCCCTGTTCTTTTACAGTGGGAAAAACTCTGTGTACCCTGCTTTGCCTCCTCTTGTACTAGCTTGTTTTGGTATGTCTGTGCCAGATATCTTTATTGGCTGAAGCATATGAACCACCGGGACACCTTATCACTGTATTTTCACACACAAGACTGAACACACAACGAAATCCAAGTATTCTTGAGAGACTTAGCCACAAACCAGTGCAGTGCAGAGCCTCAGCCTGAATTCAACATACAAACAAGCGCCTCTGCCAGCCCTCTTGGCGTTTGTAGTCGTTCAGCTTGAGCACTTGACCATAGCTGCAGCCATTCAGCTGTCACGTTGAGGCGCATTTGCCCCGGACAGAATGCAAATCATCTTTCTGCTTTGTGTTCATTTGTTTGGTGGCACACACAAAAGGCAAGTATGAAAACATGATGTTCTAATGAACTTAGCAAATAAAATCTGATAAATAAAGTAGTGAAAATCATGATTTAGAGTCATAATTTGCCTTGCAAAGATGTCACCCACCTGGCCTCTGCACTTTGATCTATGCAGTATTGTTTTTATGGTGGCTCACAAGGTGACTCAAGTTCATTCTTCTCACAGTTTAAAGCCTAAATGCAATTTTTTGTTATTCTCAGTTTCCTTATATTTTTGGGTGATATGAAGTTTTAATCTGAAATAAAAGCAAATTTATTTATGCTAGATGTTAACAAATGTGTTCATTGTTTATGTTCAGTTTTACAGAAGGTTCAATGTTTTTTTCAGGGCTTTCAAGGCCTTTTGTTTTCTCCCTGAGTGGTTTAAGTTCTCTCAGTTGTCATCAGCTGACCTGGGTATCATTCTATAGTCACATTACAACAGATGATAATAAGAGTGACGCTTATGAGCGTGTCCAAAGGCTGAGAAGGGCTGTTAGAAGTGGAGTTGAAAGTAAGCAAGTGGACCTTGAGTTAAGATTTTTTTTTGTCAGTTTTCTGATTGTTATTGCTCAAACTCTTCCTTCTATTCAGATTCTTATCTTTTTCTACGTCATTGCTTCTTTGTGAACTGAAAACTGATATTTTCTTCCTTTCGTGCTCTCTGGGAGGAGTTGAGTTACTTCGATCACAGCAGATGTTCCAGTATAAAAATAATAACTTCCTGAAGCAGCTCTATGCATGACAGTAAAATGTTGCTCTACAAGTATCAGACTTTTCATGTCTTTGTGCATTCTCTGGGTATCTTTTCAAGGAAAGAAATGTTGATACAAAGCTGCTGGTTGGGTTTTTTTTTATCAGTGTGTCCCCTATGCGGTTATGAAGGTAGCTGAATAAGATAAGCTTTAATGTCACTGGTAGTGCACAGTCACTGCATGTTGCACTGTGTTTACAATCTCTCAGAACAAAACTTGGATGTCCTGGCTCTTCATATTTGTGTTGTCATTCAACTTCCTCATCAAAGCCTTGAGTCACCCACAAAATGAGGAAATGCCTTCCACTGCTTCCATTACCTTTGTGTACTATTATATCAGTAAACAGAGTGGAAAATATGCAAGACTGACGCAAACTAAGCCACTATGAGAGAGGCGAGAGTGAGGTGGTTACACCTGGAAAGTAAATTGTGTTGGAAGAGCCATGTCGGCTCTCAAAGCCTTAAGATTATTGATTGTGAACGTTGCCACCTTTGTGTAGCATACAAAACTAGATTTGGTCTGTATTAAACATGACTTATTGGAATCTTCTCATAAATTGGTTGGGAATGAATGAATGAATGAATGAATGAATGGAAATGTCATCAGCTAAAGACATTGCAGATTGTGTGTCCACATACAGTAACAACGTGTAGTTAATATGTATCTATGGTGAGTGTAACACGTCTCACTGCAAACTATTAACAGCTGGTCAGGATGTTTGACTTTGACCAGTCACACTCAAGTGAACTATTGCGTTTGCCTTTTGTAAGCCATTACTTAATCTGCTTGTCTTGGTCAAAACTTGCACACATACAGCTAAATTGCTTTATACATCTGATAGTGGTAATAAAAGTTATAAAAGTGGTTATTATTTATTATTCATTAATTATTTGCGGCAACACATTTGGCCAGCTGTTAATGCCGGGAGTAACATTTCTTGAATGGTAGCTGGCTTTGAAAGGTGTTAATTTGTACTGATTTCCATGAAATCAACATGATGTTCACAAGGGTTGCAACACTGAGCACACCAGTATTACTGTTTACAAAAAGTGTTTAGATTTTGAAGCTGCAGTAGCATCTTTCCGTAATGCATTTTACTTTAAAACAGTTATTTGGTAAAGCCCCTTTGGCAGCACTAAAATTATATGTTATGTTACGTAGGAAAAAGTACAAAATTCTTAACCACTTATCAGTAACGATGTCAGATTTTGTCATGGCACTTTCCATATGCCAGTTAGTACAGATTTGATAATGTCTGCGTAAACCATGGAGTATCTTTTATTTTAACACTCTTAGTCAAAATCTGATCACTTAAGCCCCGATTCCAAACGCTAGAAACACAATGTGTCCTGCGTAAGGTTTACAAACAGCATCACTATTATGGTTGTCATAATGAAAACGAATAAATGGATCATAGGAAATTAGGCTTAAACAAGTTATTAATGAGCACAGCAGAAGGCCACATCTTGGTGCTGACCACTGTCTCCACAACAAACACAGGAGCCTGCAGCAGGCACACTCGACTATCCGTTAATGAAGCCATCAGCCGGTAGCTGGCTCTGCTCAGTGTTTGCCAGCAAGTTTCCCATCATCACTAACATGAAAGTGACCCAGGGAGGTCAGGACAGGCTGCACAGCAGTCAGTGGGTAAAAGGTCAGATAAACCCAACTTGTGGAGCTTTTTAGGACAAAGCCATTTAAACAAAACCTGTCAAGTGCAAAGCTGTATTAATATGAAATATACAACTAACATTTGATATCGAACAATGGGGTGAAATCAGTAGATAAGGCAGTTTCTCAGATGAATTGCCTCTCTTTGAGATTCAGGCTAAACAAACAGCAGGAAATAAACTCTGATGTAACAGTTTTTACTCTGTCTGTTATGTCTAAAAGCTCAGTCAGCAGAGGCTTTTTATTTGAACAGTTTATTCATGTCTTTTCTCAGCTAGGTTTCTATTCAGACTTTTAATTAAAGCTCCCGCTAACAGCTCTGTGAAAGGGCTGTACTGATGGATAAATGAAAGAAATGGCTGCCTACATGGTACAGTGAACCCTGCTGAAAAGAGGAAGTCCTTTCAGTGGCTTTGCATGTGCTATTTAAACACAAGGTGATTTTGAAGATTTGATTTTTTTTTTGTTTTAGATGCAGAACAGACACTTTAGTGGTGAGTTGAAATGGAAACACTCTTGAATGAAAGTAGTTAAGATGTTTTTCCCCTTTTTAGCAGCCATAATGATTTATTATTGCCATAAACAGCATTTTACTGTCTCTAAATGCTGCTTTTTAATGATTTCTTTGTCTAGTTATGTTAGTTCTGTGACCACAATCAGCCGGCCAGCTCACATGATGTCACAGGTTGTGAAAATGCATTGTGGGTGGCCCGTGGGCATTTGTTCTTCAATCCACAGATTCCTTTTGTGAGCTTATCCCAGTAGTGGAAAGGACACGAACACACTCCTTTAATGCAGCTCTGAGCGCTCCAACACTGACCCAGTGAATAGTGCAAACTTAGCTTGTGTTCTAGTTTTTGCTCTGTGATAAAGTGACCTAATTTATTCATACTCAAATCTAACACTGCTCCCTTCATTCGTCCCTCAGGAGCCTGTTTGCAAGGAGAGCAAAGGACAGTCGGCCAGTGGAGCAGAGGGATCCAGGGTGGAAGCTGTTTGGGAAAGTCCCACCACGGGAGGGCCCCACCAAGGACCCTAAGAGAATACAAAAGGTAGAAAAAATTTTCAGTTTGGGAAAACAGCATTGTCACATGAAAAATGAAGACCACCCGCCACATTGACTGAACACAACTTACTGATATTTTAATCGAGAATCTTTCCTTTCCTCTTTCATCTTTTTATGCAATGAAGTGGATTCATAAAACTCCAGGATGCACAAAAAAATTCTCACTCCAGTTAATACACTATCAAATTGGGCTGATGCCTCTTCACAATGCAAAATTACAATTTTCCATTGCTTTTGTTTGCAGTCACGCCCTTAAATGTCCCCTTAAGCACACTGTGTCTTGTTTACATAGGAACATCTAAAGTGCAGCTTTTTGTGTTCTTTCCTCTATTAGATATTAGTCCCATGAACCAACAATGGGTTTGTTTGTTTCACAGACCATTTGTTTGTTTTTCTGTGTATTCTATTTGAGTGGATCACAGACAGCGATGACTTCCTGACAAATAGAACAGAGGAGTGGTCTGCTCTGAGCAGCTGATTGCCTCTTGCTGTGTATAAGGACTTAAAAGAGCCCTTTCACCTTGATGCAATCGGTCAAAATATTAATGATTAAACACGGTTAATATTTGGATCTTTTTTTTTTGTCTAATTTATGACAGTTTAATCTAAGCTTGTGAGGGGGGGGGGGGGGGGGGGGGGGGGGGGGGGGGGGGGGGGGTGGGGGGGGGGGGGGGGGGGGGGGGGGGGGGGGG
>JAQMCX010000039.1:2742523-2757879 GCA_029814765.1 Acanthurus leucopareius | reverse complement strand
ACACATAACACACACACACACACACACACACACACACACACACACACACACACACACACACACACATACAAAGCTCAGTCCGCTTTCAAGTTGTCTGTCATTCATGTGTAGCTGCTCAGTGACAGTATTCTTCCATTTTAAGCAGAATCATTTTATTGATGCTCATAATGCTACCATTAGCTCTTCTACTATTCTGTTAAAACTCACTGGGTGATGAGATGAAAGTGTGTCAAATTAGGGATAGGGCAGGTTAGGTTGTGGTCACATGGCTGTGGTGGACATAGATTGAAATGTATTAAAAAAAACTGGCAGCAAACTGCTCTTCAGCAAGCTCAGTAAAAACAGAAGAAAAAAGTGTGTTGTTACTTCCAGATGTTTTATTTAAAAAGTTTTCTTAATTGATCTGAAAGCATTTTACAGTCATTTGTCTGTTTCAGAATAAGAAAAAGAGAGTGTCATTTTCTGTTCAACACCACTGGGGGAATGTGTTTTGAAAACAGAAGGTTGTCTGTGTGTTCAGGAACATGGAAACGTAAAGCAGAAGCATTATGTGAAAACAGCAGAGTTGCACAGGTGTTTTAAACCAACAGGAAGTTGGTTATAGCTGCTAGTTGACCTGCTAGTTTGACCCATTTATTAACCAAGCTGACAGTTATATTAGCTTCAGCAGCTTTGACAAACACCCTTGGAGGCTTTTATGGCTTTTATGATTATTCAGAAACATTTTTGATTTGAAATTTGAACAGACAGACATGACAGACATATCTGTGGAACCAGTGTGATTTACACTCTCTGAAGGTGTATCATATACTTTTGTCTTAATTAACTAATGTCTGTTGTGTGGTAACATCGATAAATTCACCAAGAAGTCTAAAAAAGATACTCCTTTGAACTCCAGACCTGTCTGAGAATGATCAAGTTTTGAAGTGTTATTCAGCTCTACATGAATCCGGGGATAGTCTTCAATACATCCATGATTACATTTTAAAAGGAAACTGCTAATAATCAATTCTGAATTCTTTTAATTCAGCCATTTTCCCCAAAATGTAAACAAATTTAGTTTAAAATGAACATTGTTCAAGTTATAGCCAACAGGTAGCTCACTGATTTCACGGCAACATTGTACTTCCTGTTTACATCCCCCAATGACAAACGATGAAAAATGTTGTTCCAAAACTAGAAGCATAATTATCCACTAATTAGAAGTGAGACAAAGAATTATTAATGAAAAAAATGTCAATATATTTTAAGATATTTATGTATTTGCTCCTTTATCCCTTTAAGTGTGACTTCATTTTGAATACATTTTACACATTTGCCACAAGCCTGTTCAGCATGGCCTGCAGTTGCTATAGTGTGTAGTCGACATTAATCTGCTGGTGTTGGGTACGGCACGAGGTCAGGGTCAGCGGTGCAGAGCTCCCTGTCACGTCTCAAGACAGCTCATTATTTGGATCCAGCATCTCATCACTAGAGGGCAGCCACAGGTCAAAGCACAGGCCAAGAGCTTCAGTGCGCATCAACAAAAATAAATGTCTTCTGAGCCTGGAGGTAGATCTGTTTCCTTTAATCACCTTTAGTGTTACTGCTGCAGAGGAATGTAAAGAGCTGAATCCTTTTATCACCTAAAGAGTTTCTGTTCTGTTCATCATGTTCTCTTCTCAGTGTTTTTAGCCTCTTATCTTCCTCCCTTTTTCCTCTCATATTGACTGTGCCGTGGTGCTGTTATCTGTCTCCGCAGAGCTGTATAACATCTGTCTGGCCCGGGCGAAAGAAAAGTGGAAGACCACACCAGCTCCTGCCTCAGAGACCGAAACTGAAGGTAGAGATAGAATAGAAATGTTACTGCTTTTGTTCAATGAAAAATCTGAAATAGATTTTAGATAGACTGGATATCGAATTAGAGATTTACTTATCGTGTTTAAGACTTTTTTTCTTTGTGTCTCAATGTTTGTCCATGTCTGTTTAGATGCTGGCTCATCAGATCGTGAGTCGAGCCTGGAGCTGATCAAGCTGGACATCTCAAGAACTTTCCCCAACCTGTGTATCTTTCAGCAGGTCAGTGAGAGAAGCTCATTCAGCTCAAACACAACTGATTTTTTAAATTTTATAGAGACAATTTTTTTGTCTTTGTTGTATAATTCAGCCCTTTTTAACTCAGTGACAGAAACAGTGAAGCCCATTTACTCTGACATTAATGTATCAAGGTAAATTGAGCAGAGGTGTGTGTGTGAGTGTATTTCTGGCCTCTTTGTTCCATTGTCGTCATTATTTTCTGCTCATCATCAGGGCGGGCCATATCATGATGTGCTGCACAGCATTCTGGGAGCCTACACTTGTTACCGGCCAGACGTTGGCTATGTGAGTCTCACACAAAACACAGCATTATTGTTGCAATACTTGTGCACATTTTCTATATATTCCTTTTGTACTGGGCCTTTTTTAAGAAAAGAATAACAAAGCCTCACAAGGGTGAACATTGAATATTGTTTTATGTCCCCTCATGCCTGCCCTTTTATATCTGGTTATGTTTTTTTAATTTTTCTGTCAATAGAGGATTGGAAAAAAACACAAGGCAACTTATTGTACATTAGCACACATGCCATGCTACATGTTTTGAACAGTAGTACTGCTTGTATATTATAAAGGTTAAAAGTGACGCAGCAGTACAGAGCTGGATCCTCCATGTAGCTGCCAACCAAAGTTTCTTTTCAATGTGGATGAGTGACAAGGTATTAAGTTTCTCATAACTGTGTGATATCAGTCAGGCAGAAGGAGCTAAGTAGAGAAATGCTTTTCTTCGTACCTTTGTGACTTAGTATATATTTCAACTCTGAAACCTTACTGATTTTTGGAGAAAAATATCTTTGTGGTTGTCGGAGACGTTGCACTGCCGCTGTAAGCGCAGCAGCTCAACTTGTGACTATTTCCTTTGTTCTGCCATCTTTGCAAACAGGGTCTATATTTACTGGAAGTGTTAAACTCAACTATGAATATATCTGCTTATCAGTTCCAACTTAAGCAAGGTTTTATTTAAACAAACAAAACCCTAAAAAAAAGGAAAGTAGATAAAACGTGGCCATGAACGGTGTTCCATTGTGAGGTGACATGACTTGAATTTTAAGGACACAGTTTGTACCTGATTTTTTCTCATTATTATATTACATAAAGAAAAATATATTACCTTAATTATGTCACTTATTTTTTGAGCTTCAGCGTGTCTTTGTGCTATTATACACTATTTATGAAATATGTGTAAAAATCTTATCATTTTGATAGTAAATCACAATTAATATAATCCAATTAATGATAAATAAGCCATAATAATACAAATTCGTAATTTAAATTCAAGGTGTATTCATATGTTTTCTCCTGCTACACGTTTCTAGTGGCTTCCTGTGGTTGCAACAAGGTGCATAATCACACAGAGTCCAAAGAAATAAAATAAGACTAAAAACCAGGCAGATGCACACAGAGTGACTTTAGAGGAACCTAAGCACTCGGCCTGAGATAGTTCATCTGGTTGTGTTTAAGTTTTCATTTGAGGGATGAACCCTTCACCGAATTTTACTTCACATCACTGCTGCGGCACACACACACACACACACACACACACACACACACACACACACACACACACACACACACCACAGTCAACCAGTGACTAGCTTACTTCAAACCTGTCAGTTCAGTACATCTCTATGGTGCAGTGCCAAGTGGTTTGACCGAGACATTTCTGCAGTGTGTAGGTGTAATTTCCCAATTAACAAACCTCCCCATCTTTTCTTTCCATCCACCCTCTTCCTCCCTCCAAGTTACTGATCATGTGACTCATCAGTGTCTGTTCCACGACTCAGGTTTTACACTAAAAGTTTGTAAAGTATCTAAATACCCAACTCTCCTTTCGCTGCTTGTATCAGAAAAGTATGTCACATTTGTAACATGACACACTTTAAAATCATACCTTAGGAATCAAAGCATAACCTTAATTTCAGAAAAATAAAAAACGTTAGTGTAAAACTCTCCAAAAAGCTGAGATGGCTGTTGTTCGATGATGTTTGGATTTGACTCTTTGTCCTTTGACTGACCTTGTGTTTGCACTGCTGTAACTCCTCAGAGCTACATTGTGCCTGTAAATGCTGTGCTTTGCTCCTCACTGCAGCCGCATGCTGTTTATACCCTGTAGAAATGACTGTGACTTCCTGCACTGACCCCAACCTGCTACACACACACACACACACGCACACGCACACGCACACCTATGATTTATGCATTCACCACAATGCAACTTTGTGTCAGCACTTCATCTCTTCTTTCAGCTTAAATACCCAGACTGAAGCTTAACTATTTGTGATTGTAAATTATGTCTTTTAAATAAGATGAAATAGAGCAACTTTTTTAATGATCAAAATGGTCAAAAATCCACCTCTAACAGGTGTTGAGTTTCTCTGCTCTTGAATGTAGAGAAATAAGTGAGTGCACAGTTTCAAACTGTTTTATATGAACTTTTTAAGACCATAACACTTTTTTTGGGGCTATTTCTTTTTGTGTGTGTGTTTAGGTGCAGGGGATGTCATTCATCGCAGCAGTGCTGATCCTGAACCTGGACACAGCCGATGCCTTTATAGCTTTTGCCAACCTTCTCAACAAGCCCTGTCAGATGGCCTTCTTCAGAGTCGACCACAGCCTTGTCAGTGCACACAAACACACACATAAGCACACACACACACAGGCTATTGAAAACACTATATTGATCCCAGTGATTCTGTATTGAATTCAAAAAGAGTTTTTACCTTTTTGTGTCCTCATTTGTTAAATGTAATAATAATGGAATTTATTGGTCAATTATTTTGTGAAGAAATGTTTTCTAAAATATGAAAAATGACCATCACGTGTCAAAAAGGCCCAGGTGACATCTTTGTTTTGAAGAATAGGTTGAACAAGAGGATGTATACTGATTTTAAAGTCATAGTGAAACAATCACACATTCACACAAGATTAAATCAATTATCAAAAGTGTTGCCTATTAATTTTTATTTCAGTCAGCTGTAATAGTAGTAACTAATAGTTGCAGCTCCATTAAAAATTGTAGTCTTTATTACAAATGCTCATGATCATGCAAAAACCATTTAAGATGCAACCAATCTCACTTCTCTGACACAACAAAACATTACTCAACCATTTCTCCAGATGACTCACTGCCCTGCTCATTAAACACTGTGGTTTTTGTTTGCATGTTGCACTGTAAGACCACCTTCTCCTCTCTCTACAGATGTTGACTTACTTTTCGGCATTTGAAGTGTTCTTTGAAGAAAATCTACCAAAGCTTTTTGCACATTTCAAGAAAAACAACTTGACTCCTGATATTTATTTAATCGACTGGTGAGTCTCTTGCTCTGTTATGTTCTGTGTTCTTTCCTTCATTTTGTGTAAGTTATTATGCTTAAAACCCCCCAAAAATTGCATTTCTTCCCTAATTGTTTGCATGGTGAACTCAATGTTGCATGTTTATTTTAAGCTACGATGTTCATACCCAAAGAGCCTCTGTTTGAATTTGCCATTATGTCATTTCACAGCCGTGATGCAGAGTGCACTCAGTTTTCCGTCCTGTTAAAAAAGTGTCCCATGCTGGTGTGTGTCAAAACATGACACTTTGCGCACACTGAGCTCATCTCAGTTTCACTGTCAGGTGTGTTTCTGAGAAAAGAGCATGGGCTGTCAGTGTGTCAAGGAGATAGTTTCAATGGTCTCTACCCACTTACTGAGGAAATATCAACACTTCTATTTTCTCACTTTAACCTCACTTTTTCACCACACCACAATCAGCATTTTAGGGTTGTATGTATTGCAACACATATTTAAATATTCTTCGTGTCAGTTTTAGATTTTGGCCCGGAAGTTAAAAAAAAATGTATTCATCATATTTAATGTTCTAAACAGCTTATATCTTTTTCACCCAAATCATGTGGAATTTAAGAGAAATCACATCATTTTAGTTGGAGTGATTGACTCTGGAGAGAAATAGCTGATTGTTACGTCTCATTCTCAGGTTGTAAAATACCAGAGACCTGGGAAAGACTTAAAATCAGCCAAAGAGGTTGGAATCACTATAGTTGCATCTAAAGAGCCTGATATTTCTCTCAGGAGTTGGTAGAGACCAGAGCTTACACTCATCAGAACACAAACAGAGCTCATGTTGCCCCTTAAATAATGGATGTGTTAGCAAATAGCTGCTAACAGATTCACCATATTACCA
This sequence comes from Acanthurus leucopareius, assembly GCA_029814765.1. Classification (NCBI taxonomy): domain Eukaryota; kingdom Metazoa; phylum Chordata; class Actinopteri; order Acanthuriformes; family Acanthuridae; genus Acanthurus; species Acanthurus leucopareius. The sequence continues at coordinate 2,751,623 of JAQMCX010000039.1, read as the reverse complement.
TATCAAGGAAGTGGTTACTTTCTTGAGTATTACGAGTTACACATTGATCATCTTCAGCAACTAAGATACTCATTTTCTGACCACTAGTGAACTTTGGGTATTTACCCCACTCAGGAAAGTTATTACTTGCATCTGAGACATGCATATTACTGTGCAGCATGCTATTCATGTGCATAACGAACAGTCTTGAATATTTTTGATCTCACCTCATATTGAAACACACCCCAAAATTAATAGTGGAGAACATCTTTTTTGAAGCTGTGTGTGACTGTCGTTGTCATATTAATTGTATCAGGAAAAAGCAGAGAAGTAACAATCAAAGTGCTAATAAATGTTTCAGGGTTTTGATTATTTATTTTTAATGTATGTCAAACTCAGATATTTAGACTTGACTGTGTTTGAAATAAACCACTTTATATCTCAAGTTCTCTATTGCTTTTTCTCCTTCAGGATCTTCACTCTGTACAGTAAGTCTCTTCCGTTGGACCTGGCGTGTCGAGTGTGGGACGTGTTCTGCAGAGATGGCGAGGAGTTCTTGTTCCGCACGGCCCTGGGTCTGCTGCGTCTCTACCAGGACGTCCTGACCTGCATGGACTTCATCCACATGGCTCAGTTCCTCACCCGCCTCCCCGACCTCATCCCCGCCGAGCAGCTCTTCCAGCACATCGCCGCTGTTCACATGGCCAGCCGCAACAGGAAGTGGGCTCAGGTAGGATGTTGCAGCTTTGCATTTTGTGTGGCTGTTATTATTTTTTCCTTTTCTGTTTATGTTAACCACACAACCCTCCCTATGCTCAGGTCTTGCAGGCACTGCAGAAAGATTCAGAGCGAGGCAGCCCGGTGCTGAAGCGCTGAGCTGAGATCAGAAGAAAACCATCACACACTAACAGAATCAACCAGATAAACAGCAGAGAGACTCTCAGCAGGCTGGATGGACCTAAAAAGGCCTGCGTTTAACATCACTGGGACATATCTGGTTGTCTCTGCTTTAACTGGAACCAGGACCCTGAACGTCTGGGGGGGGATTCTGCCAGCGATGAGGCAGGGGTGTGAAAAGGAATACGAGGCCTTATTTTTATCCCACCACCCCCTCCTCTGCTCTGAGGCCTAGCAGTAGACTTGAAAGTTTAGGTGGCAAAGGCTGAAGAATGTATCACACACTCCCACACACCCGTTCACCTGCCCTGCTGATTCAGGTCTCCACAGAAAAGAGGAAACCACAGAGATACCAGTTACCCCCCCCACATTCTCCACTTCAAATTCTCTGCTGTCTTTCAAGCCACGGTTCCACTCGTCTTTTCTTTACATTTTGCAGTTTAAATAACATATATGGCATCCTCGAGTTTATAAAATATTGGGCAGGGAAAGGAATCATAAAGTCCTAAAATGACTTCTAGAGCCACATCTGTGAATGACAGTGTTGTGTTCAACCTCAGCTAATGTCTCTGTGTGTCTCGATCTCTTTGTGTCTGCACTTTTATTCTCTTCAAACTTCAGTCATTCCTTCATGTTGTCTGGGTTTTGATTTTTGTCTTTTTGACCTCGGTGTGATTTCAGTTGCGTGTTTCCCAAACCATTCCATGAAGTCAGCTCTGTCCTGACCAGAGTTTTGTGAGTAACAATCCACGAAAGCGCACGTTATCTTTATGCTGTAGGTAAAACAGCTGAAGACAAATTTGGTGTCTCTGAGAGCACCAGTTGTACATTTGATGAAATGTTTTATCCCTCTAAAGAGAGGTCCTAAGCTGCCTGTAAAGTTCATTTTACGGTATATTTATGTCAATGAAACTTGAGTAAACATGAGGTAATGTGTTGCTGTTAGACAGACACAACATAGTGTCAGACATGGACTTATCCCTTATGTTGGAGCTTCATTTCAGCTTATTAGTGTTTTGATTCCTGATGTGTTGGTCTAAGTTCAGTGTCTTTAAATTTTTTATTTATTTAATATTTATCAAAATAACTATGGGACATCAAAAAGTTCCAGTCAAATGAAGATTGTTGCTGAATCTGATCATACCAACTCAAACTCATACATGCTTGTTTTTAACAACCCAAAAGCCTAAAGCCTAAAGAATTTGATTTAATAACAATTAACAATTAGCTAAAGGTCTAATGTCTTAGTGCTGATTTATCTGTCATCTCTCTGACAACCACAGATATTGGACAACAACAGCATAACTGAATATGAACATACTCGAGGAGGCTAAACCACTATATGTTGATATGTTTATGTGGGGATTTAAGCAGAAAAAGTTGAAAGTCAAACAAATTGAAAAAGTTTAAAAATTGTTTTTCCAGTCATCATTTAAGCAAAAAAGCAAAACATGCCCCTGCAGATTAAATATATTTTGGTTATTGACAAACAAAACAGACAGCAGTTTGAGGGCGACACACATAACATTGTGACGGGCAAGATGGTCAAAGAATCAGCTGACTATTTGATTATGAAAATATCTGGTTGTTGTAAGTTGCTTTGATCTAAAGACCCTGACGCAGCAACTTGACAGTGAGCTGCAATGCTTTGACAGCCTTTGTCCAAAACCTGTGGCCCAGAGTTACCTGTGCTTCCTGTTGCATATCTGTCCAATTGGTTGTTCAGATTTCAGCTGTTTAGTACAATTTCTCACAACTATTTGTCTCCTTTTAACTCTAACAACAGACACAAGCTAACACCAGTCAGAGAAAAACCTGAAAGATAGTTTCACAGTATCATAGAAAGAGTTAGCTTGTTTGTTTTGTTTGGTGTTCAGGTTCATGTTGTTTCTTATCTCGCTGAGCTCTCACATGTGGTCATGTGGTGATTAGGTGTGTCTCTGTTGACTTCATCTTAGGGACTATTTGGCTGCTGCTGTTCCTCGTTGTCACTGCGTTGAGGCTTTAACGCTTCATTCACACTGTGGTCAATGTGTCATTCTATCCTGATCAGTGGTGGGCGGAGCCAGTATTTCCATCACTTTCGAAGATGAAGCTTTGGTACCAGCATTCTTATGACGAGTTAACGTAGACTGGACCGTGCAAAGTTCATGCACACATTTCTCGTTAATCAGATCAACAAAAGTGAAGTGAACATTTTACTGTTAATTCCATGCAAGAATGCAGCTGTCCAATTGTTTTTTTCTCTTTTTTTTTTTGTCCATTTTGCACAAACCTGTTTATCAAATGACATGGGCTTAGAAATCTCATTGGCTGTTTAAGTCTGAAAAGTTCAGTAGTTTGATTTTCCAACCAGTCGACAGAGTTCATGTTGGGATTATCCAATTCTGCAAACCACAGATATGTTGAAGCTTAGCTTTTTTTTGAATGTTTTTTTTTCTATTTTCTTTTTTTAAATTGAAACTTTTGCTAAGGCCTGGTAAGATTTGGGCAAAAACACCACTTTGTTAGCGGCGTAAAAAGCTCAAAGTGTGGCCTAAAATAGCCAGTGCTGTGGCCACAAACCTGGTTGCTCAGTTGCTCAGTGGTTGCTAAAATAACCTTATTGGCCTTGATGTGGTGTTGCACACGGGTCTGCTTGTCGGCAGCCATCTTGTTTTAGGAGAAAATTAGGAAATTCAACTTAAACAAGACCTACTTTTAATCTAAACCACGTCCCTTTGGCAAATATTGTTGAAATATTGGTATGTTAAGATTAGAAGATTAAAATTGAACTTATTTCTGGTTTGCAGAAATGTACAATGTCAACATTGAATTTAGCAACTGAACTGCAATTTTTCTCGGCCAAAAATTTTGAAACAAAACAAAGTGCTGCTGATATTTCTTGGTGTGAACACACAGCTGCCCTGTTCGTTTGAAGCTGCTTCATCTGAGTTGTTGTGTTCCTGATTTTTGTGTTTGATGGAGTTCACTTTTCGTGCTCAGTAATTTAAGTGATATCTCTGTTCGGCTTCATTATCTACCTGCACTTTCTCTCAAATACCTTAAAGACGAAAAGACCACAGCTTAAGTAAAACACATGCTCTGGGATTTAAAACAGGAAGCGCCTGTCTTTTGTAATTCATCATCCAGTTCGTAACTGCTGACAGACTCGCTGTCTGTTGTTTTCACTGTCTGCATCAGCAAGGCACCAAGCAGCCGCCTCGCCGATCACTCTCGTTGATACAACCCTCCCCATCTCCCCCAGTGTGGTGACACACCACAGAACTGCAATAAAGCTTTTTTGCACGTTCATAGAAGCCTTTGAGTTGTGCCTCGCGTCATCACTCAGTCACTCACAGGTTTGTCAGGTTTTCCACCCTTTATTTTCTCCTTCTTTTGCGCAAGTAGCAACCAGCTGATTATACAAGCTGATGTTTGTGTGCTTCATGTTTATGTGTGGTTAAGTGGCATTTCCAAAACTGGTTAGCTCTACCAACACTACCTGCTTCCTGCCACTTTATCACACTGGCAAAAACAAAACTCAATCAAACTAAATTGAAATGAGTGTAATATGCTGTTTGATTCGCTGGATGTTTGTAATGTTTGGGATCCTGTTTGTATTGCATTGCCCTTTGTTTTGTTTTGGTTTTTTTGTTTTTTCCCGAGAGACCTGTGTACTGTAGAGGACCGATAGCCGTACATGGAGACAGCAGAGGGTTACCATGCAGCTGTATCTCACTTGAAATGTATATAAACAATGATTTTATTAAATAAAGAGCTGTAAATATTCAACCAGTAGAGGTTCAGTTTGTCTTTGTTTACATTTAATGGAAAATGATGTAGAACTGATTAATTCTAACCCTGAACTTGTCTTATCAACTTTAACATAAAAGTTAGTGCTTTAGTTTCCTAGATGACCTCATGTAACTCCAAGGAGGTGTGAAGCTCCTGGAAAAAAGAGAATTACAACACTAGAAATTGAACTTGCAATTGAAAGAAGCAGAAGCAACACATACTGTGGAGCAACCGATTGTACCAAACACTGAATGGATTCAGCCCTGAAGCCCATGAAGCATTTCCCCAAGCATGCTCACAGGAAAGTTGATGAAATAACTGCAGTTTTTAGCATTTTAGCTCACTTTCTGCCATCTGTCTCTCCCCATAGTTGTCTCCACCCACCTGATGAATCCAATTCCAATATTAACTCCCCCTTTAGCTCTGTTTTTGGTTTCCACCAACTTCTGAGACACATCTGGCAAAGTAACCAGCTAAATCCACCTGCATTCACATTTTGTTAATACATATATTATATATTAACAAAATATGTAATATTATAATATGGAAGAGATAATTATCAATTGCCCTTGGTTCTATTGAGTATTCCTCTGAGAATGTTATTTCTGCCTTTTTATTATTTGTTTTTCCTAGTGTGTGCAAAATCATTTTATCTGCACCTTTGCTTGCGGTTACTGATGCTGCAATTAAATGCAGCAGCAACAATTTTACTCACAGTTGGGTTGATTCGTCATAGAGGGTAATGATCAGCATGTGTGAACAGTTGTACAGTCTTCTGTGGCTCAGTTGGGGGCTTTCTGCACTGAGAGCAGGGTTAGTTGTTATTTGCATATTTTTTTTTGGCAATTTAGGATAATATCAAGGATATCCTTGCTTCTGCTGCATTGATTTTGCCCATCAGCTTTCTCATTTAATGTTTAGACCTGAATTTTCCCTCCACTTTATGAAAGTGTTTGGGCTCCAGCACCAGGTCATGGATGTTTTATATGTTACATGTGTTTTTAGAGGTTGTAGAAATATTGCAGCCAATGGTTTTGCTGTATTTCACGATGATGCTTTCAGCTACATCTCTGCACCTCCTCTGCAATCTACCTCTTGACTTTTTCAAAAACCCAGTGGAAAGTTTTTCAACTAGCTAAAACCACAAACCCCCTCCCTCCTCAAAGCCACTAACACCTTTTTTTTTTCTTTTAACATTTTTGATCTTGATAAAACATAACTCCACACCAGTGTTTGCTTAGATGCCCTTTACTGCAGCTGTGTCATTGATCTCCATTTTCTCATCCTGAAGAATACCGAGTCATCATGAGGACCAGTCACATCCTTCTGCTCTGCATCTTGGGAGCTGCACTGTTTTCTTCAGTGATCTGCAACAGTAAGAGCGCTTTGGTGCACTTTAACCATATTCTGTGGTAGAGCATCTTGATGATACGTTACTTTACGGTCTTTTCTTAAGGTGGAATCGGTCCTGATGACTGCTGCTTCAAATACTTCCCCAGAAGAATAAAGAAAGCCCTCATTCGCTCTTATTACATGACTGATAATCAATGCCCGAAGCCTGGAGTCATGTAAGTGCTGAAAACTGAATTTATTTTTGAATTTATGTTATTTATGACCTCAATGTAAATAAGTATGATGAATATTACAAAGTGTATTGTATTACTTTTTGAATCAATAGCACTTCATGGACATATTAAGAAAATTGTGCACAATTCAGGCAGTTTGCACACAGCATATTCTACATGTACTTCAAAAAAGAATCTGATAAACACGTTATTGTATAAATCTCAAACAATTAATATCTGATTCTGCAATAATTATTTATTTTAGCCTTCATTTCCTACATTCTACCATTAATTTGTTTTAAAAAATGACTTTAACTTTTTTCTCTCTCTCTCTCTCAGTCTGGTTTCACAGAAGTCTCGTCACATCTGTGCAGATCCCAGTCTCTCCTGGGTGGAGACTGTTATGAAATTTGTGGACGAGAGCTCTTTTTGAACCAGCCACTGTCCCTCTGAAGTTACTGAGGCTTTTGTTGCTTTACCACATCACATTCTCTGAAATGTATATGACAATGTGCTTATGATTATGTGCAAATCTTTTATATTTGAGAAGATATTAAGACTCCACGTGGAGTGATTTTGAGCTTGGCAAATGTACCAACTTATCCTTTATTTTTTGTAATTTCACCTAAATGCTTTGTATTACCCAGAATATCACAGTGTGAAGCTGTTGCAAATACATTAAACATCTTAAAAAACTACATCTGCCTCTTTTCCATTCCTTCCAGAAAACAATCAGTCGAGTCGTCAATTTGTACAATTTGTTTCAATCAGTCTTTCGTGATCTAAAAAAAGTTTTTTGTCAAAAAATTTAAAAAAACAAAACAAAACAAAACAAAACCACAAACTGGCTACTTTACTTTCCAAATGACCAACTATACACTAGCCTGCAGACAAATATACAAATTTTTGCATTACACTGCATTAAATTAGTTCCATTTATTTATTTGAGGAAAGAGTGGCTAAGCTACAAACCTCCGAGTGAGCGATCATAGCCTCCTGTATGCTACAGAACTGACGTCAATCCAAGCTGTCTGTTGTGATAAATCAATTGATCAGTTAAAGATTAAAGCTTTCTGTCTCTTAAAACACTCAAAGTTTGATGTATAATAAGATATTGTAGGTCAATACAATGCCCCTTTGTGCCCTTGTAGCCACAGTAAAATAATAAACCTTTGTAAGACTGTAAGACTGTATTTATCAACTAATACATGTACAAACACGAACATTACAACTACTACTGCATCAAATGATTGAAAACTCTACTATTACCGCCACTGCTAATAATAATAATAATAATAATAATAACAACAACAACAACAACAACAACAACAACAACAACAACAACAACAACAATAATAATAACAATAATAATAATGATAATAATAACAATACAGTAAAATAGTTCAATTTTTACTCCTCATTACCAGCGATGCTACTATTTCCTCTGTGTTTACATAAAATGAATGGCTCTTAGTAGCACATTACTTAGAATACTATACAACAGTGCTACAAATAACCATTGATTGCACCTCAATATATTTTGAAATACTTTTGTCAACTTATATTGTGGAAAATGTCACTTATTTTCCATTTAAAAATGACAGTTAGCAGGCTCATTAGCTATCAGTGCTGCTAGCTGTGTTCCTAAGTGAGCTAATAGCTAATAGCTAAAAGCTGTCAGCAGCTACTAGCTGCAGCCAAACAGGACCAGAGTAAAGAGTGAGAGGCAGTTTGGTCTTACTGTGGCGAAATGCTGCCCCCTACCATTTGTTCACATGGCTCCTTCAATGCTTTTGAAAATCTAATCTACATCATGTTGAATGTGTCTCACTTGCACCTGAAAAACTATAAATGTGACTTTGAGTGTTTTCCTTCTTTTCAACCGGTGCATGCTGGGATATACTGCATCCACATTCTGAGCCTGAAATTAGTTGATATACACTACCGGTCAAAAGTTTTAGAACACTCCAATTTTTCCAGTTTTTTATCAAAAATTATTCAGTTCAGTGTCTCATTGCACTCTGAAATGATAGCATAGTACAAATAAACAATTGGAGTTAAAAAAGAAATCATGGAATCAATGTATAGACCAAAATGTATTCTAAACTTTTGACTCATCAGAATAGCCACTTTTGGCGGATATAACAGCTGAACACACTCGTGGCATTCTTTCTACAATAGAAGTCAAATATTCTTCAGAAAGTTCTTCCCAAATCTGTTGCAGAAGTTCCCATAAATGTGTGGCACTAGGTTGTAGGTTGCTTTGCTTTCACTCTTCTGTCCAGTTCATCCCAAACCAGCTTGATGGTGTTTAAGTTTGGAGACTGTGCCGGCCACTCCATGTTTTCAAGCTCACCATCTTGTTCTTTTTTCCTGAGGTAGTTCTGGCAAAGCTTGGACTTATGTTTTGGGTCATTATCTTGCTGTAGGATGAACCCCTGACCAACAAGGCACATACCAGAGGGTATTGCATGACGCTGCAGAATGCTGTGGTAGTTGGTTTGGTTCAGGGTGCCTCTCACTCTGTACAAGCCACCGACCCTGGATCCAGCAAAATAGCCCCAGACCATCACACTTCCTTCTCCATGTTTGACAGTTTCTGCCACACACTGTGGAAACATCCTTTCACCTACTTGATGGCGTACAATGATCCTGTGTGATGAAACCAAGATTTCAAATTTTGATTCATCAGTCCCTAATACCTTCTTCCAGTCTTCAGGTAGTCCAATGGCGGTGTTTCAAGGCCCAGGCAAGCCTCTTTGTCTTATTCTGACGTCTAAGCAATGGCTTTCTTGCTGAAACTCATCCTGTCAAACCTGCAGCTCGAAGTCTTCTCTTCACAGTTGAAACTGAGACTTGCTTACTACGACCACTATTAAGCT
>JAQMCX010000039.1:2539856-2737151 GCA_029814765.1 Acanthurus leucopareius | reverse complement strand
ACATACACAAACAGTAACTAGACGGATATAAACATCGGTTGTTAATATCGGTCCAGTTTTACTCATCGGACCAATGCAGATATGTTGAAAAATGACGAACATCGACCAATACTGATATTAATGCAGATATATCGTGCATCCCTAATATATATATATATATATATATATATTTATCTGTGTTTGTCCTTTGTAACCCAGTGACTGTAATCTCAGTGTAAATGCAAAAAGGAAGCCAGCAGACATGTATCCAAAGCTGAATTTATTTCTGATTATCACATCTTATTGTCTATCATCCAGATTTCTTTCCATAATCTTTGTTTGTTCTTTCATTAATATAAATAAAAGTGATTAACAAACATATATCTTCCCAGTTATTTAAAGGCAGAGTAAGTAGGGATTTGTATGTCATGGCTTGGCAACACAACATTCAAGGATGAAACAACATCACATGCTTAAATCTCTTGACACATCATATTCCAACTAGAAAAAAAAACTAAATAAATGACTGATGAGTTATCATTTTTCAGAACATCTATTTAACTGCGACAAATATTTGCCTCACTGTAACCTGTGTCATTTAAATTCCAACACTGCCATTCTGTATTTTACAGAATGTACTATACTAAATTAATTAGCATTTTAGGCACAATATTTTCAATTTTTTTGAATGTCTGATCATATATCATGAAAAATTTGAGCTTCAAACAAATTTGAGCTCTGCCCTTGCACCCTGCACCCGTCGGTCTGTATTCATACAAGAGAACATGTTCCAGTTTTGTGTTGTGTTCCAATTCAAACAGAGTTGTAACTCCTATGCTGATCATTATACAGTGCTCTCTTCCTGTTACTGGTAGGGTGTACAGTCCACATGACTTCACTTTTGCATGTCTTTGTCTTCAGGATGGGATTCTTACTTGGCATGTAAAATTTGTGACAGAGTATAGAGTGTATGCTCAAGTTACAACAACTTCCTGTTTAATGACAAATAAGGCTTCATCATGGAGTGTTTCATTTAAAAAAGCCCTCAATAACATTATTATTTAGCATCAGTGAGGTCTAACAACTTTACAGACAAAATTTTAGGTGAATCCAGTTAAACAGAGGAAGCAAAAAGAAACACAAAAGAAGCATAAAACATTTAATTTCCTGTCAGCAGTAGGTGGCGCTATAAGTCCAAATGAATATTGGCATATACCTGTCTTCTGAGCTTGACTCTCATGAAACAGCGCGAGTTTGGAGCATACTGGACTGTGCATGATAAAGTTACAACCATGGTTTATTTTCTTGGTGATACATGTAAATTCCACTCCTCACTACAGCCACACTGATCAAAGTCTACACAAACTTTAGATAATTGTTAATCATCAAGGTCTTTTCTGTCAGCTGTGCAAGTTTTAGGTGGTTAGAATGAATTTCCTAGGTGGAGTCTGTTAAAGTACAACCCCTGAAAAAAACATGATACACCTGCCTACCAAATTTGGTGAATCTAGGTGAAAGCAAAAGGGGAGAGTTTTTATTGTGAAAACTGTTAGGGGGGCATTAGGGCTACACAAAGACAGATTCAATAGACCCCCTATCCAACAGTTATGAAAAAAAAAAAGCCACAAGATATTTTCTGTCACTGTGGTCAGCCTGCATTGGAACTGCTTAAAAAAACACATCTGAGGCTTTCATATACATTGAGTAACATCAGCTCACGTGGCAGAACAACTAATAGAAAGTAACTTTACGGGTGAGATGCCACATTCTTGATGTTGCAACACAGCAGTGGTGGGTCTTCAGCTTCAGAACTTCCTTCCTGCTTTGCGGCTGAATGATCAGATTATGAACTTCCTATATAGTTAAATACACCACATTATCTAAATGAATTCAACCTGTTAGTGGTATGATCCAGATCCACGATGGACCTCTTCATCATCTGTAAACTGCTTCTGATGACTCTTCTTCTCCAACCATCAGAGAGTGAGTTCAGTTCAGATATTTCATATAGAACAAATATTTTGCTCATAACAATGATTTAAGGCTATTTGTACCCCATTTTTTCTGCTATAATATTATAGGACTGATATTCATTTATAATAAAGAATACAGGGTAAAATGTTATCCCTTTAGGGGGAAATGAACATGAATGCATGATGTTTTGGGTGTAAAATAATTTTTTGTGCATTTGTGTCTCATAATTTAAATGTTACTAACTCTGGCTTTAGATAAATGCAGTTGAGGCAGAGGTGACTTAAAGTCAGTGGATGGAAGAATGGATGCAATGATATTTGGATTATATGGCACTACAATGTCAAGACCTTAAAACAGGGTCACTGATCAGAGAACATCACAAAAACTCTGCTCTATGTTAAGCACAAAAGACTTCATTACTACTTTAGCATGTTGCTTTCTCCTCTTCAGATGCAGACTGGGAGACACACACAACATCTGAGCCTGACGATGCTGTGCATTTTGGCGAATTCTGCTTACGTATATCCGATGACTCTCAATGGACCAGATCCGAATCAGATACCCCACTATCCACAAAGACAGCTCACCCAACCAAACATTCAACCCAACTGCCTGAACAGCCCACCACAGAGCCGACCCATCATGACAGCCAGTCGAACGGACCACCTGCACATCCAAACAACCACTTTAGAATGATAAACCCCTTTGGTTCAGGCAGTCTAAGTAAGAATCTTAGTGATTCTAACCTGCCATAATGTAAAGTTCCCTACAACAGATTTATTATTTTCATGAAAGTATTTACTCTATTTTTATTGGTGGTTTAATTTATGATTTTCCTAAAAAAAACAGGATTTTAAATTTGGTTTTGCAGTTATATTTGAATTAAGTTCATTTTGGAATAAAAATCCTACCAGTCATTACTTAAAATGTACTTTTATGAAAATTATTAATCACTATGTAAGAAAATATGCTATTGAGTTCACTCATACTGCTTGTTAAAACTCTTAAATTTACTAAGTTATCAATGATTGTTTTAGCTAAAAAGAAAATATGCAAGAGAAAACTGAAGATTTGGTTTGTCCAACTATCAATCCTTAACCTAAAAATATCCAATTCATTGTAATATGAGACAGGAAAAACTCATACATGGTCAATTTTTTTGGAATATTTGCTTAAGAAATAAGTGAAACAATTTGTAAGTTATCAAATTAGGTAGTTTTTGGTCATTCTGCACAGCAACTTATTGTTGCCGCTTTAAATAGCATGTACATCAACACTGTGAAAAGTTTTTCTTTATCACATTTTAGCAATTGAAGAAGGATGTCGCTGCCAAGAGGGAGAGGGTGAACTTCCAGCTGAAACTTCACAATTTAAGAGCATATTTACCAGTTTTCCCAGTGAATCATGCAACTTAACTAAAACCATGTAAGTGCTGTTAGTGTGTGTGTCTGTGATATGGGGACTGTGCATGGATGTTGGTGCGCTGCTTTGTGACATTCTGTCTATCAAATGAGTAAAAAATAAAATAGCAAAAAAAATTTAAAAAACTACAAATGTGACTCTTAGCGTAAAAGTTTATATGCTTCTAGATGCAAGCTCAGGAAATATTAATATATATTAATATTATCTGAGAATTGTGTCTTGTAACAGTATCAATTTGAGTACCGTGAAGACTAGTTGGCTAATTATTGTATATTTTAAATTTTAGTTTTTTAAAGTAAACCGTAACTGTAGATAAACTTGAAAAACAGTTGAAGGATCTGCATTAAAAATTTACCTTCATCTTTTTTTCAGTGTGACACTGCTGGATAACAGGGTGGTTTGTGTTACTGTTCCCAGCCCCTTTGCATACTTCAATAATTTTTTCCGGTAAGATTTAGGCCTGCTATCCAATACTGAAACATATAATAGATTTTAAAAGTGTAAACCTTTGTAACAACGAAGCTGAAGTAGTTTTAACAGCAGCACATGTATGAGAACAAGACAGCCGGCGAGTTGACTCAGTATGGTCAGTAAGACAATAATATTTATTGAAAATATGCTAATCAGTTACTTAATCAGGGTTTCAGGTCATAGAGACTGAAGCTAAGGGAATATTTAATTGCTCATGAATTAATTTTTTTTATTTGTTAGAAAAGGCCTTTGTTTTTTCTTTAAGAAAATTAAATTGTCTTACTTTAAATGTTAATGTGTAATTTTTAGCCAGTTGCAGTTCATTAATCCATCAACTCCAGTTCCCTTAATTTAAACGATTCAGTTCAACGGTTAACTTCGACACATTGCAAACAATTAAAAGCGATGAGCATTTTCATTACCCTGACATGCCAATGAGAATTAAGAAAGAAATCAGATGTGAGCCATTTCCTTACTGATAAGCTGATGTATTTATAATGTTTTCCTGTAAGATGACATGTTGATAAGAACATGTTACTCATCCAACCCTCAGCCACAGGTCTGAACCTGCAACTGAGGCCCGTAGCAATGAAAAGCCTTTGGTTCCTACTCCTGCTCCTCTGGATCCAACCACAGAGTTATCCCTGACCAGGCTACCTCCTGAGACAGAAACCCAACAATTCAATGATCCATCTCCACAAACTACACTTTTAAGTAATTCAGAAGAAATAGATTATTTACGAACTTTTGATGAATTTGAGAATGACTGTGAGTGTCCCCGTTTCAGGGGAAATTCAGCGCATCTCTAATGACTAGACTTGACTTAATATAATAGGAATCAGTAAATAGTTGATTATTACTTGTTATGAAATGTCAAACACTGTGCAGCATTTTTTAGGTTAATGGTTTGTCTCAAATGGCTTTACAGTGTCTCTTAATTGTGAATCCTGCAACTTAAATACAAGCATGGACAGTGTTGACCTGAAGGCTATACAGTTCCTGAATTTGAAGATGCAACCAGTTCCCTGTCCAATCCATATTAAGTAAGGTTCCTTTTGTTATTTTTTTTACAAACAAATTTTTATGGAAATCATGTTCAAAAATGGATATGTTTGGACAGAAATTGCAAATTGATCCATTTTTAGATTGAAAACTTTGTACACAGGATTTGGAAGATTTCAATGTTTACCATAAATTTAAGGATGAACTGTAGACTGTATATATTATATCTGTAAAAGTGAAATTGATGTGTAAAAAAAATGAAATAATTGTAATGTTTTTCTCTCTGATGGCTTACAGTATTAGCCTGAAAGATGATACGCATTTCTGTTTGGACTTAGACATGCAAAAGTTCATGAGAATGCTGGAGCACGTGGAAATTCCCCCTCCCGTTGATGATGATTTCAACCCGACACCCAAAGCCAGTAAGTAAACTAAATTTTCTTTTTATGGTTGTTTTTGATGTTCTGTCAATGAATAGACACCGAAGGAACCCATTTGCATCCAATTTAATATCATTTAGGTCCAAAAAAAGCAGTAATTTCTCACATTTGAGAAGATGGGACTATCAAAAACCTGATTCAGTCCCAGCTCCACAAATGCAAAAGTATGTGACTGAATAGCTGAGTGATAAGGTCCAGTCATTAGGGGAGATTGGATGCCATGTGTTTGTGTGTCTTTAAAAGTGCTTTTAAAATGAATCAGGCTTAAGAAGGACAGGAAGGGAGACATTAGCCACCACTCTCAACTCTGAAGTGCCAAAGTCAAACTATGGACATGACAGCGAACATCAAACAGATGTGAATGTGGAGGGTCAAGAGACTGTTACTAAACTAATTAAACTCTCCATTTAGATCCATTTTCCTGACCTTTATCGGGCATTTTGCCTCTTTTTTATCCAGGCAGATGATGCAACAACTAATTCCTTCCTGACCTGGACATAACTATAACTACTACTACATAGCTACATACAAGGGTCAAAGCTTTGGTTTGACCCTGTTATCTTCCAAATCAAACATCTGGTCGCTCACCCAGCAATCCAGTATAGAGCAGGACAGAGAGAAATGGCTCTCCATACACTGAGAGGCATGAGGGAGCTCACAAAATGTGATCAGTGGTGACAAACACTTATTACAGAGCAAGATAGATAGATAGATAGATACTTTATTGATCTCCAATGAGAAATTCACATAAGTCTTACAAACATAACTTATGCATATTGAAACAGATGAAAGAATGGGTGGGTTAGCATAAAATTTGATTATTTATAATTACAATTAAAATATATTCTCTTTCAAATCATTAAACACAAGTGGAAAGAATCCTTGCAACTGCATTTCTAACTTTTTTTCTTCAAACAAAGCTCTACCATGATGTGATCTAGTACTTAAGTACCAAAATTCACGATAGACACTTCTCACTTTTCCAGTAACAAATAAATCACATTCTCTCAATTCATTGACTACTTGTTGTAGCTGTAAACAGCACAAACCCACACTGTAAAATTTGTCTTTCATCTGCCTCAAGTTATCGATGGATGTCGCTGCAAAGAGAGGGAGCAGAGGCCTCTGTCCAAACTCTCAGAAATCGTGAGCACAAAGATTTGGTTCCCCAGTGAGACATGTAGCTCGACTGAATTCATGTAAGTAGTGTGTTAGTGTGTGTGTGTGTGTGTGAGAGGGAGAAATAGAAGGAGATAGAGAGAGTTATTAAAAAAATCAGCCAATCCAATGTCATATTGTGTGTGATGACAGCAAAAATATTTTAAAAATGTTGGTAAATGAAGAATGTTCCACCATGTTACCTCCATGTTATTTTGGTGTGTTTTGCAGTAATAGTGGTCTAGTGTATTTTATAAAATTATATGGCATGCGGAGTTGACCCAAACCCTTGTTTTCCAGTGAGACATGGAGGGATGCCGGGGAGGTGTGTGTAACTACACCCAGCCTCTTCGCATACCTTCTATCTGTTCTTATGTAAGTTCTCAAAACTTTATCTCTTACTTAGCACACAAGCACTTTTGACATTTTATTAAATTCAAAATTTGAAAACAGAATGTTATTAAAAATTACATTATTACACAAAGACTAACAAAATAACTACAGTATGAGCACTAAAGTATCTCTGATTTCTATTTCATTTTAGCTCATTTTATTCAAATAATTCAGTTTAACTTTCAGCTCAATCTAATTTAGCTGCAGATCAGCTTTGAGAGCCTTATATTTTATCCATAGACATTACAAATCAAATGGCCAGTTTACTCAAATGAGATTAAAAAAAAAAACAGGTTTAATTCATGTGGTGCGTAGCCATGCAGGTACAGTAGTTTGCTTCTATTTGGTTTTAAAGTGACTAATCCACTAATTTAACACACAAAGTTCCAAACATCAAAAAAAAAAAAAAAAAAAAAAAGTTGTGTTAAAACACTGACTTATCTGCTAGCTAGCAACAAACTGACCCTGTCAGTGGGATTGTATCTGTGTGTTCTAACTTCTTATCACTTGTCCTTATTATAACATCTGCCTGATCTAAGAGCTCAGCAAAACTCAGCAGACTTCAGTTCCGTCTGTTATTTCTCACCAGTCTTGCTACTTTTTCCTCTCATTACGTACATGTAAAGCCACTGAACATAAAAATATACATTGTTAGAGTTAAAATAGTTTCAGTTCAAGCAAATTTTTTTTCCCTTGACATGGAAAAGTGTCCTCACAAGTTGGTAACTGGAGACCAACTAGAAAACAGAAAGCCTGTGTTACAAACTTGGGGGGTGGAGCTTTAAAAAACACTTTTTAGTTATCAGCCAGGGAAAGCTTAAAAAAAAACTTCATGTGGGAAATGTAGGAATGTAAGATCCAATGTTTTTTGTGTTTGACCCAAGCAGCCTTTTAAATTATGGATTTCTTTGTCTCTCCTGCTTGAACTTTGACCCTTCATATCTTCTGAGTTCCTGAACATCATTAGGTTTCTGTTGCTTATCATATTCTAGCTATTTCCTGGTACTCTGGATTTGTTGTTTATGTAGCATCAGTAATTGATTTCCTGTAAGTTGACCAGTCGATAAGAACTGTTATTCAACCCACCCTCAGCAACCAGGAGGAAATGGCAAGTTTGCCAAAGAAAAGAGATCCTCCGCCTCCTATGTTGGACGATGAAATCTCCTTTCTGTTAGAAAATGGTGAGTTTTATCCATGATCAAACATCACATATACACATCACTTATTTTTTAAAAGTCAAAGTTCTTTCTCAGAATACTCGTGTTTTCTTACATTAAATCCGTCTCCTGAGAAATTAAAATTTTTTTTTTTCACTAGGATGTGTGTTTTATTATGGCTTTGTGCTCGATATCTCAGGAGGCAATTCTTTTATTTTCAAATTTGAATTGTAATATACTGTAATTGATTAGTTGTGTTACGTTGAAATTGTAGGCAGGGGGGTTGTTATTTAAAATAAGACATCATTTAAATTTTAATCACACTAACACTCCTTATATGTAAATAACTTTATTAGACTTGCCATAGTAGGATTTTTAAGGGTGTGTGTGTGTGTGTGTGATGTATTCCTTATTAAAAACAAACAAACAAAACATTTATTTGAAAACATCC
Source organism: Acanthurus leucopareius (assembly GCA_029814765.1). Classification (NCBI taxonomy): domain Eukaryota; kingdom Metazoa; phylum Chordata; class Actinopteri; order Acanthuriformes; family Acanthuridae; genus Acanthurus; species Acanthurus leucopareius. The sequence goes on along the minus strand of JAQMCX010000039.1, from coordinate 2,728,704 downwards.
AAGACTTTCCCCTGTTTTTAATAATGATATATTTTACTAGTTTGAAATGACTGTTTAAATGTTTGTCTTGTTTTAGCTAGAGAAGAGGACATTTACTCATGTGTAGCCTGCATTCCCTTTGAAAACTGGAACAATGTTGACCCAAAGGATGTTCGGTCCCTGGAGATGGATGGCAACGATATTCTCTGCCCTGTCCTTTCTTAGTAAGTCACCTGCTGTAGTGACCCCAACTTCTTTTCACTGAGTATAAACCTGCAACTTCAGGGACTGATTGATGCTTTTCAAATGCTTTAAAAATCTCTGATTATGAGCTTGTCAATTATGACTTTGTATAATATGGTGGGAATTCATAAATGTTCAAATTTCACATTTTACAATGTATTTTTAATATTTGTCTTTTGGTTTACAGCGTCCACATGAAAAATAAAGAAGTCTTATGTGCAGACTGGTCCCACCCAGGGTTCAAGAGTCTGTTGGAGAAGCTGAGAATTTAAGTGCATGGATATCCTCTGATTCAGGGAGGAAAGAATTTGAAGGTGTGGTGTATGTTTGATGCGGTTTGGAGTGGGGGTTTTGATGTAAACATTTTATTTTTAGGCCTTTTCCTTTTCTCCATGTTTAGATACACATGGAAAAAGGATCCTTAAAGTCATTTTCTACAACTTGAGATGATAACAGATTCATTTATTTCTGAAGTTCTTGTTTTTTAAATGTGGTCAATCTCGAAAATCCAATTTATTACATTTAGATAGAAAAATTTGATGCATAAGTTTGATATTAAACATATAAATATCGGTTGATTTTTAAAAATTATTTTTAAGTATTCCTATAATAACAAATGGGGGTTCCTATACTTACACCTTTTGTAATGCATCTAAACTAAGCCTCAATTAAAAATTTTGATATTTCTTTTTTTTTTGCCATTGTATGTATTGTAACTGTATTCTTCTGCTCACTCCTTTATCCTTCCATATTAAATGCACTGCTGATTGGTCTTCTGTGCACTGTTCATATCTCAAAAAATACTAGATGGATTAACATTTTGAAACTGAATTTTATTAAATGCCTGCTCTACAGAGGACTTTCCACCTTCTTTGATTAGTCGTTTTAGGTTCTCATATGCACTTAAATGAGGAGGATTAATGAGGGGATGCTCAGGGATGCATGTACATTACTGTAAGACAGTGCCATCTACTGAGTGCTATTGAAAACAGCATGGTATGCTTGAAATTTTGAAACATCTTCTACTTTATTTTTTTCTCAATGAAGGAACATTTAGAAAAAACTAATGGAACTGTGTTCTTTATTTGAATTTTTTGGAATTTGCACAAAAACATCAGACAAGTTGTGGTGACTGTGAGTAAAGTTAGACCTTGTGCCAGACGTTACTCAAATCACTGTAAAGTAAAATTTAAGTAACAATTCACCTTGGAATATATACTTTATTTTGAGAGTAAGTTGAGAACATTGATATCTGTGCATTTAGCATGTTGCATGTGCCAGGTGATGATTGACTTCGAATTAGCCGTTAACACAGAATATGGCTTTTGTCTGCAATAACACATCATATGGGATAAATAATAAGTCCTGGTGCTCATTCTTTCTGATGGTCATCATCTGCTGAATCTGGCTTTTTCCATTAACTGATATTGTGTCTATTATTTGCAGTCTATTATTGCAGTCAAATACTCATGTCTATTAATTGTAGACATTTGTTTATGCATTTATGCATTTATTAAATTGGCTCCAGCTTCTTTCTCAATCTGCCAGAGCTGAAGACAATTTCAGCTTGCTGGTCTTTTAGATTCTCCAGTCGCTCTTCCAGGTAAGCACAGGTGTCTGTAGTGTCCTCAAAGTCCTGCAGCAGGACCCTGTTCCCCAGCAGTCCCCGATTCTCCTTCAGTCTCAGGTTGTCTTTCTGCAGACTGTTGCGTGCATGCTTTATCCTGGTCAGGAGGTCTCTCCTCCTAGCCACCATGGCCTCCACCTCCAACAGCTGCTCTCGTTTGGCCTGCACCTCCATCTGACTCCAGAACAGCTTCTCCTTCATGTTTGACAGGACCTTATAGAGCAGAAGAAAACACAATCCTGACTCTGTTGTCGAAAAAAAAAAAAAAAAAAAATTGGGGAGAAAATACAACTTCTTTGAACCTGTACCTGTGGAATCTTCAACCTACCTCCAAGCTGCTGCTGATCTTTTTCTGCATCTTTAAAGATTCCTCATTTTGCTTTTCGATATTTTTTTTCATCTCCCGTCTTTCAGCCTGTAGCTGCTGAAACTGCAGCTGTAGGGGGTCCTTCGCTTGTTCTTCTTCATCATGAAGCTCTGCCTCCAGCCTGCGAATCTTGATCTTCAGCTTGATGTGCTTGAGGCGCAGCTTGATCAGCTCGTCCTGGCGAAGCTGCTCTGCTGCCAGGGTTGCCTCCACCTTGGCCTGAGCAGCGTGTTTACCCAGGTGTCGGCTTAGTGCTGACACAGCTACATGCTGCTTCAGAGCCATGAAAGCTCTCCATTCATTTTCCACCTGTGGATGATGATATAACAGAAGGTACCCTAATTTGGGTGGTAAAGTATATTTCAATTATTAACGTTGTTCTATGTGCAGTTATATGATCAGCCATGGCAAGGAGCCAGGGTACTCGCTAAATGTTTTAATAGTAATTTTTAATAATATACACTGGGTTCTTACGTGGTTTAAAAACACTGTTGTTTCTTGACTTTTGACTTTTACTGGCAAATTGTTAGATATAAAGATATAAATACTAAGATGTAAGACATAAATATTGTTAGATCTAAAGCATTTCCCCTGTTTGAACTGTGCTGGAAGCAGTGTCTACATCATTCAGTATGCACACCACATCCACCAGGTTCAGTGCGTGGCAGCATGTGTACACCCCTTGTTCTCCTTTTCCTGAAAACTCTGTAAATTTGGTATCAAATGTTATGCATTTCTCTAAAGCAATTAATATTCTTAACTAAATAAAAAATCTGACACATAGAAAAAGACACATTCTCAGTTGTTTGCCTTTTTTTTATTTTGAAAACTGTTAATCTACCATCAAGACTGTGTGGGTGTAGTGTGATCAGACATGACTGATAGCATGGGCAACATGAGGATAAAAAAAAAAACCACAAGTGCCATCAGATTTAAATTCAAACATTGCTAAACTCTGACTGTTGCACAGAATTAGGTCACACCAGCTTGTGGCAAATGAGCCCCACCCATTTCAAAGCGGTGAGAAAGGCAAGGACAAGAAGTGATACCACTCATGTAAGATAACCAGAACTGTGTTAATGCAGGACAGCATTTACTCACTATGCTTCTGCAGCTGTCCTGCCTCAGTTTGCAATCAATTTTTGCTGTAACTGTGAGTACTACCTCCATTTACTTTTTTGATTTTATTGTTGGACGACTGTGTCTACCAATAGTTACTCAAAAGTTCAGCATTTTATATATAATGGATAGTAATTAGAATACTTAATTTGTGACTTTGCCAGTGAGAATTTTACACATAATTAAAAACTCTTTATAATTAGTTTATGGTGTGAAATTGAGGAATATTTCCCTGTCTATCCAACATATCCCTTTTTTTAAAGCCATTATCTAAAAAAAAACTTTCATAAATGCTGGCACTAATTTTATCTCTTGCGTTTCAATACTTCTCAGCTGTTATATTTACATTATTTAAGCCTCTTAAATCATTTTTATTCAATATTTTGTGCTCTTCAACGTCTTTTAACTGGAAATGATCAAATTCTTTCAAGCAAATCTTTTGACAAACCTACATCAGCTCTAACAATCAGACCAACCTTGTCCAGCTTCTTTTGGGAATATAAGCTCAGCTCCTCTGCCTGCTGCTGAGCCTTCTCTGACTCAGTGATGAGCTGCCGCTTCAGGTCGGTCAGGATGTTAATGTGCTCCTCATACTCCTGCAGCTGCTCTGACACCGGCAGCTCCCTCTCCAGCTGGATGTTATCCCTAGCCTTTGTGCGGAAGTGCTCTGCTAGCTTCATCTGCAGCCGGCTGTTGCGATGGCTGGCTTTATCTCTCTCTTCACAGAGCTCCTGGAAGAGTTGCATGTATTCTTCATACTTAATGTCATATTTTTCTGCAGAGGCAGCAGTAGATTCCTCTTCTTCGGCCTTGTCTTCCTCTTCCTGTGGAGGACTGATGCTGTCTCTGTCTGGCGTCTCAAGATACAGTCTCGAGGCTTCATGTTCATCACTGCTATTGATCTCAAAATCAACACTTTCTTCCTGTGACACTGGCTGTTCACTGACTTCATTTATGTTCACAGCCATGTCTTCTGTTGTGGGGATGTTGTCTACACCTGTGAGCTCACCCCCACTGTTCACTTCAGGCTCAGAGGCGGCTGCTTCTTCAACAAGGTCCTCCTCAGTGGCTCTCACAGTTTTAGAGTTTACTTCACGATGATCTGATGTAAACATTTCAGTTGGGCCACCTTCTCTGTCGTTTCTATTTAGAGTAATTGAAGAACTGTCCTCCTCTTTAAAGGCATCTGCTGACTCCACCCTCTTAGTCTTCGCCATATTTTCTTCATTTTCTGGCCCTCCGTCCATTTTTCTATAGAAAAAAACATCCAAAAGTGTTGTACAATTTCTCTTAAGCTAAGACTGGTGCGCTTCTGTAGTCAATGGAACTGTTGGTTTTGTTTCAGTTGTCCTGGCAACTGGGACCGGCAGCCAATCAGAAGCGGCCAGGCCTTTACTAATTAATATTAATAAGCAGGATGTGAGTAGGTCGCGCGGCGAGGCTCGCGTTGCGCAGGCGCGCAGATCTGCCTCCAACAACAAGAAGCAGGAGCCAGGCAACATGGCCGACCTGGGGAAGAAGTACTGCGTGAACTGCCTTGCAGATGTTACAAACTTGCGGCTTCGCTGCACCGACTGCCCCGATATCGAGCTGTGCCCGGAGTGTTTCTCGGCAGGCGCAGAAATCGGTAATCACCGGAGATGGCACGGCTACCAGCAGGTCGACGGCGGTCGGTTCTCTCTCTGGGGTCCCGAGGCAGAGGGAGGATGGACCAGCAGGGAAGAGCAGTCGCTACTCGATGCTATCGAGCAATATGGATTTGGAAACTGGGTAAATTTCAAGTTACTTGACTCAATAATGTATGTAAACAGTGCACCATATATGCTGAAAGGAGTTTCATTTATCGTGCATTGAAAATGTCAATGGAAAAACTGTAATGTTAAAGTAACGTGAATGACCTTTATGACAATCTAGTTTCTCTTCGTAATGTCGTAAAAGTTGGACGACTGAACATTACATACAAGTTACCGTGACTCTGAACTTGTAACACAAGAGAACAGTAGCAAACTAATTAAAACAGTGTTTTTATTTTATATTAAGGGTACAACAAGGCATTAATAATGTGTCACTACAAGAAGAGCTTACGAGTCACGTTAGTCTGCAAATATATGAGTGTATCTTCAGATAGATGATCTCAATAAATGAGAAATGCGCTGGTACACCAGCTTCATCACTCTAATCAACAAACGAAAACATAAAGAACATAAAAAATAAAAATAGAGACATAAAAGCCAGAACAATCATTTATTTTAAAACTAGGAACCAATCTGAACAACTTTGGACTGTACTTGAACGTACACGGTCTTGAACAGTACTAATAAATGTCACATTTAAGACTAGCAACATTGTAAATCAGATCAAGTTTAAATGAATTAAATTATACTCGCCAAACATAAAAGTTAATCTTACCTCTCTATATAGATAATTATCATATAAATTTATAACATATACCACAGAAATATACAAATGTAAGCTCTATGAAAACAATATCTGTGATTTTCATAATTGCATCCCATAATGCACCAAATCCGATTAGGGTTACAGTAAAGTTATCTTAAACATGTTATTTTTAAAATGATAAACTTCTGTATTGCATGTATAAAATTGGCTAGACCTGCAAATTGTGTGCTTAAATTATTTCAAATGTTTCAAACAATTTTCAAACTTAGAGAAATCCAGTTTTCTTGAAAGTGGCTGTGAGTTTTATTTTGTCACCTGTCAGTGGCCTCCTATCCCCTTAAACCCCTCTAGTTGCAACGTCAGGTGAACATTCATTGACAATTGCGATTGTTTAACAAGAAGGCGAAACCTCCCTTGATCCTGTGCTACCTCAACATTATCAAACTATATTTTTATTGTTTAAATTTAACCACCTTTTGTGGCAGAAAGTACAAACTGTGCATTTAAGTTTAGATTAACCTGTAATTTAACTTTTTTTAAGATAAATTCTGTAATTAGATCAGTCTTACAGGGTTAAGCTTTTGGTTTTCCGTTGGAATTTACTGGATATTTAATTTGGCAGTAATTACTGGAACAACATGGATTTCCTTGAAATAGCACTACTACAAAGCCAAGTAAACATCTATTCATTATTTAGCCTGTTTTGCAAACTTAACTTTAAGCTTAACTTAAATATTGATAATATTTGTTATCTTTTTTTTTTTTACTTATTTCTTTTATTATTTTAAACAACATATTTCTTTTTTGGAAACTTACTCCAAAATTTTTTAGAAAACATGGACTCTGCAAACAAACAAACAAAAAGTTCAGGAAAATAGTGAAAAATGACCATAACTATTTCTCAGAGCTCAGTGGGAGAACTCAAAGATATTCAATTAGCAAAGATATTAAAAACAGAACAGCAGAAAATCTTCCCATATGAAAGGCTGGATACAGCTGGGATAAGTTACTGTGTTGTGTTTTTGGTATTAATTACTTAAAGTTTGATTATCGATATTGTTGTCAGTTTTCTCTTGATTACTTAATTGATAATATGTTTCTGCACCACTCCTGTTTGTAGTCTGTTAAATAAAATTATGAACAGCATACTGCTGTGTTTTTTCCACTCTGTTCTTTAGTAACAACTTCCTCTTCCTGTTGTCTTTCAGGAGGACATGGCTGCTCACGTTGGGGCATCCCGAACACCTCAGGAAGTCATGGAACACTATGTCACCATGTACATCCACGGAAACCTGGGTAAGGCCTGCATCCCTGACAGCATTCCCAACAGAGTGACCGATCACACTTGCCCAAGCGGGGGGCCTCTGTCGCCAAGCCTCACCACCCCACTTCCTCCGCTGGACATCAGCCTTGCTGAGCAGCAGCAGTTGGGCTACATGCCACTGCGTGACGACTATGAGATCGAATATGACCAGGACGCGGAGAAGCTCATCAGTGGGCTGTCCGTGAACTATGACGATGAAGATGTAGAAATTGAAATGAAACGTGCTCATGTGGACATGTATGTGCGCAAGCTGAGAGAACGTCAGAGACGTAAGAACATCGCCCGAGATTACAACCTGGTGCCTTCGTTTCTAGGCCGAGACAAGAAAGACAAGGAAAAGGAGAAACCAGGATCACTGGGAGTCCTAGGCACTGCTGGTGGTCTGGGTGGGGCAGGAGCTGGTGGTGGCACAGTTGGATCCGGTTCCACGACAGCAGCAGGATCTGGTCCTGTTCCAAGCACACCCAAAAGAAAGATCACCAAAGAAGAAAAGGAACAGCGGGTCAGGCTGCGGGCACTCTGCCAGTTTATGGCCCATCGGGAATTTGAAGATTTTTTTGAGAACATGCATAAAGAGCGTGTGCTGAGGGCCAAGGTGCGTGAGCTGCAGCGCTACCGCCGCAACGGCATCACCCGCCTGGAGGAGTCTGCTGAATATGAAGCAGCTCGTCACAAACGGGAGAAACGCAAGGAAAACAAAAGCGTGGTCACGTCCAAACGTGGCAGCGGAGGAGGGGGTGGACTTGGCTCCGGGATGGGACTTGGCAGTGCAGCTGGAGGGGGAGGGGGCATTGCTGGTGGGTTGGGGGTTGGAGGTGGGATCAAAGAAGAGGGCAAAGACGGTGAGTTTGCTGCCATTGAGAATCTGACAGGCTTTGAACTTCTATCAGACAGGGAGAAGGTGCTGTGTAACTCTCTGAACCTGAGCCCAGCACGCTACCTGACTGTCAAAACCATCATCATCAAAGATCACCTGCAGAAAAGGCAAGGAATTCCAGCCAAGAGCCGGCTGCCCAGCTACCTGGACAAGGTCCTCAAGAAGCGCATTCTTACATTCCTCACAGAAAGTGGTTGGATATCCAGAGATGCCTCTTAGCGACCCATATTTGGTTGTGAATGAATATGTTGATGATTGCTGATAGATGAGTTGCTATAAGCTCGGTATGCAGGACAAAACTACTGGCTCTCACCATTTTTCAAAGGTGACCATGTCAATATGTACATTGCAAAGAAAGAGGATGCCCTATTGGAAAAAAATATATTTTCATACCAGGGCCAGGAATAAAACTATGCCTATATTTTTACATTTAGAAGGGGATGGGGATGAAAAAAAATGGTGGGTTCTGTCTATATTGTTACTACATGATGATAGCTAAAATGCCAACAATCATTCATTAATTGTGATGATACTTGAGTATTATTGCAACAGGCTAATGGAAGATGTCTATGGAGAACTATATTTTGAATCCAAACAGCAAAAGGGCAAAAGGCATTTCATGCTGAAAGAAGGGCAAATAAGAAGAAGAGTGATTCTTTTGGGTGAATGTTTGACAGCATGGCACTGATGGGTGGCAGAAATGATTACTCTTGATGTCGTAGATAAGGTGTTTTAGGAGAATCTTTATCACTCAGATCCTTATTTGGTTAATGTTGTCCGGTGTTATTTTGGGTTAAAGCTAAAAATATTTTTGTCTTAGAAACTGTCACGCACCTTGTGCACACTTGCAATTCCTTGATCATTTTTTTGAAATCTTAGTGTCTACAAGGGGAAGGAAAAGAAAAAGTAGGAGAGTTGGACTATTGCTTAGATTTGTCTTGACTGAGCACTTGCTGCTGCCTGAAAGTAAATTGTATCAGAGTCCCACAAATACACATTGACATAGAGCTAGTCCAATAAATCAACTTACCTCTGTCATAGCAATTTTGGCGCTTTTTTTTTGCCAGAAAGTAACAAGAAATGCCAAAGAATATGTTAAGACAAATTTGTTACAGTGTTGCCATTAGTTATACCACCAGAGGGTGCAAGCAAGTTTGTTTTTGACTGTTAATGTCCTCATGGTAGTTGGTATTTATCAAGGTCACAATTTTTTAGTGACCAACTTTAAATGAATCTTATCAAAAATATTCTTTCAGGTAATGTATTTATGTTGAAAAAACAAACATTGGCAGATAAAAGTAACTCTTAAAACATCTGAACACAGATTTCATACAGCATTATATATGTTGCTGGGAAACAGTGTCAGTTTAATTTGATTGAGAGTTCTGCCGATTGAAACCAAAACCCGAAAACTGTCATCAGATTTAGATTTTAAGTTTCTGAACTTTGGCTGGTGGTGATTTTAACCTAAAAAAATCCAGTATCGACTGGTCTCTCATTTGTATTTATTTACATGTTACGTTAGTTCATAATTTGTATGCATGAGGAACTCTTAATTTGAAGCTCTGCTTAGAATTTGTCCCAAAATTATTTCATTTTTTACCATTCTGTGTACCTGTAGTCTACTTTATATGTGGTGCTATGGAAGTAAAGAAGCTGAATGTGGGCATTAATGAGTACAAAGATATAAAAATACAAAGATATTCGTGTTTGTTTACCAATTTTTGTAGCATTTGGGGCTAGAAAAACACTTCTTTAGTTTTTACACTTTCATGGCAGTGTTTCTCCTTAATGTATGCAATTAAGTTTCCACTGTCCTAACACCAAACACCAGCCCAGTTGCTGATCACTTCATTAGCACACAGCTTCCCAGATGGTCCATCAAACCAGATGTTGCCAATCTAGAGCCAGTGTTTGTTTTTTTTTTAAGGTAGCCACAGTTTGTCTTTAAAGCAGAACCATAACAGCAGCAATGATGACTCATTCTTATTTTCCTGCTTTTTTTCCGAGAGCCGAGCTGAGTGGTGGACATCTTGCTATTTAAATGTAAATTAAGTTCTAGAACCGGCTGTTACTTCACAGAAGGTGCAGAGACCCTAAAATTGCATAGAATAAAAACATGTTAATATTATCCTAGATGGAATATGTACTGAGTTTCAGTTCTGTGTCTCTGGAAAATTGGCTTTTTGGGGGTAAAATGCAAATAATGAGTGGTATTAGTTACATGGCAGCAGGCATTGCCTCAGAAACTTAGCTTTTTTTTTCCTTTTAGTTGTCATCAAAGAGAAAAGGCTCCTCTGCATTGCAGAGCTCAAGGTTCTGGCATGAGATGAGAAAACTGTCAAGGGTTTTTAGGTTCTCTTATAATAAAACTTGATCATTTCTAGTCATATTTCAGCAATGTGGTTTCTCCGAACCTTGAACTATTGTAGTCAAACACTACAGCTACTTTGAAAGGATTACAGGTTTGTACTATATTTCTTATTTTCAGCAAATCCTACGAAAAGCCGTAAACCCATAATGAATTGATTTTACTTTTAAGTATTATCTGGTTATTCAAAATTTGATGTTGACATTAAAAAGCACAACAGTGAGCCACTGTTTTGCACTGGATGTTTTTTTTACTACTGTGATTACTTAAACTGTGGTTTATGTGATCACTCCGATGTGTGTACAGTATATGATTCTGTTCTGGGCTACTGTGGAAACATGGCAGATTTCATTTAAGAGGACTTCCTTCCTCTGAAGATAAAATTCTTTTTTTTTTTCAGGTGATTATACACTGATGGAAACATAATTATAAATATTACATTCAATTCCTGCCAAAAGGTCCCCCTGACTCCTACATACAGAACCTTAAATCTGCAGCTTGAAAAAAGTACAAAAATACAGTGCTGAGCTGAATTAGTCAATTAAAGAGCCTGTCTTTTTATTGTGAATCTGTCTTCCATAGTAAGTAGTGTTCTTGGGGCTGAGTACAACAGACACAGAAGGGAAATTAGAACATATAAGTGGTGTACTAAATTTTCTTTTCATGGGATTTGTTGACATTGAGAAAAATATTCAGTATTGCCAGCCTTATCTTTTAATAATGAGAAGCTGTTCATTTAAGTGCTTCTCATTTTGTGGTTTGTTATTTGACTTCAGGCCTTTATGGTACATAACTTAGAGAACCACTGACCCTAAGTGTGTGGAAAACCTTTATTATCCTCCCTCCAACATTTACAGCAGGTCACCTTCAGTAAAGAGATCTGTGTTCATATTATTGTTCCTCTATATTAAACTCTTGACAAACATTTTCTGATAGGAGCTAGATCTATTTGTCAACTTTGTTAGGTTTGAGGATGTGATTGGGGTTGCTCTGATACCAGGATTGGTGTTGGCCTGCCTTAAATGCTGGATCGAGGATCTATGCATCAGTCTGATACCACATAATCAATGTCTATGAAACAAGACTCTGCAACTTCCTAGCAGTGTCCTGTATCTAATATCCATAAAAAGGTGACTTGGAAAACTACAAGCACATCCATAACCTGATGTAAATACAAGATTAGTGTGCAGCTGTTGAAAAATAATAGGTATTCTTTTATGGCACTGATATTGGTATATATTGATATATGATATATGATATCAGCAAACACTCAAGGTCCAGGTTTTGGTAGCAGTATGTTTATCAGGAAGTAAAAAATAGTCACTGAACATCTTTAATGCTGATTGAGTAGCAGGTCACGTATTTTATGTTGAAGCTGATGGCATTGAAACCGCATTTCTTTAGAAAGGCGACACTAATTTCCAGCCTATAAACCAAACAACATGACCTGTTGATGGTACTCCTTTGTTTGAATGTCACCTTTAGTTTCTTCCTTTAGCTTGCTTTTAGCTTATGAATCCTCTTTTTGGGGGTATTTTTCCAGTTTTTGACAGTGGCGTCTTTTTGCATGTACAACCAAATGTCCTTTAGTCAAAAATGGTGTGTTTTGTTGTAAATATCTCAAAGAAAAATGACAGTTTCATTTTTTATTTTTCTCTCCAGTGGGGGATATTTTCTTTGTAGGGAATGTGGGGCTTGTTTTCTTACTTCATGTTGATGTGTAGATAATTTTGTAAGATAAATTGGAAAAAGAAACTATAATTACTGACCTGTGAAATGTACAGTATTTTGTGTCTTGGAAATTTTTATAGCTTTTGTAATTAAAAAAAAAAAAAATTGGAATACAAAGAAGCATTTTCTCCAGCTTTGGGTGTAGTGATGGCATGCTGTTGAGCTGTCTTTATTCTTGTTACCAAGCTGTTTTGTTGTTCTTTTACTGTGTTCTTTCACATGACAAGATATGTGTGGAGATGTATTAAAAGTGCAAATACTTTATAAATTATAATCGTCCTGTTTCCTTGTCAGACATCACAAGTACGGTAGAGGAGAGTTTACCCTATAAAAACAAAATTGCAGTAAATTGTGACAAAGAGAGGGCTTGTTACTCAAGCTGGAACTGTGGAGCATGTCTGAGGAGTTACACAAGAGCAGCATATTAATGAGGCTTACTTTGGTTACAATGTCTTCATTCACTGTTGGTACATATTAATAGTGAACATTAGAATTTCAAGGGGAAAAAATTAAAAAGATTAAAAAAGCTAATTAAAAAAACTTGAAGGTGAAAGTTTCACCTAAAGGTGAAAACTTTAAATGGTTTAGAACAGAAAACACAACTTTTCCATTCCATTTTTAGTTTCAGTGCAGAAAAAATACAAGTAGGAATATCCAGAGTATAATACTTGAGTTTTAAAGAATAAGGCTTGAGATTTTCTATTCTTGAGTTATTTCTTCTTTTTTTATAATTCCTTGAAATATTAAATCACACTATATCATGCTAATAATGGAAAACTTTGGTCTTAAACCAAATTAAGGTGGCAAAACAAGGCAGTCAAATACAGTGTGTTAGTACATATCAGTTCTCTGACTGGTTCCTACTGTAGATGTAAATCTATTGATATTTCATGCAAATATATGGTTAAATATTTTATAAAGGCTCAGGAGTTTCTTTTAACAAGTGGGTAATTTAATTTTAAACATACTTGAACAGGAAGAAAATGTGTGCTAGCTAGCTAGCTAGGGGACTGTTTTAAGATATTGATTAAAAAAAAGGCAATTTAGTGTTTGGGAAGAAGTTTTTTTTTTACTTATTTATTTTTAAGATGTGTATGCAAAAGAAAAAAATCCTAAATGAGGACATTTTCCAAACTTGTTCATTTTTATTGTATATTCTGATGCTGTGCAGTTTGGACTAATGTCCATAAACAATTATTCTACTGGTTTACAGATAAATATCACTGTCCAGTACTTTTGAGTCCAATTGAGGCAAAGGAATGTTACAATGACTGAGGACGGCTCACTGAGGCATGATTATAAACAAATGAATGGGGAAAGGGGTGTTTTAAGAAGCCCTCCTCAGTACAAAGTAACATCTCAAACATTTCTACAGATCCTCAGGTGAGCTTACCTGAAAGGAAAAACTCACCAACAGAAAAAGACGACTGAGGAGTCAGGCTCAAGATTATTAGGGCTTTAAACAAAAGTCCAGAATGATACCAGAACAAGTACTACTCAATTTGTGGATTGATTTTTACATCAAAGCTCATCCAAAAAGTCTCAGATGTAGAGGGCTTTATAATCATCTGGTGACTTTTTCTTGATACATCATATTTCAGCTGCTTCTCTTCCAGTTAAGAATACTGGCTGTGGGAGAAGACATGAGAGCCTCTGCCTGTGATTGGTAAGTTTTTTATTAACAACCTCTTACAATTACTGACTGGCATGACTGATGACAAACTAAAATGTAACTGAAAAGACTGCAGTGTGATCCTTCTGTTAAAAACTGGTGGATATTGTCCAGATACAAAGTTCAGTTGGGTCCTGCCTCTTCTAGGCCCTTTGAGGTGAGGTTAGCGCAAGAACAGGCTTGTGGGAAAAGTGTGGCCTTATCCAGTCTGCTGTACCTGAAGTCATCCATCGTGCAGGCAACAAAATCAATCCCACTCTATCACAGTTACATCTTCATTTAGCCACGCCCACTAATGCTGGCCTGAGGGTTCGACCATGAAGCTTGTAACCCACTTTGGTTACTACGGCGACACTGCCGGGCTCCTTGCCCTCTATGGGGGCGTGGAAGAGAGCCTCGTGCTCATAGGGGTCAAACTTCTGGCCATCAGGGTTGAGCTTGACTAGGCCGTGCTTGGTGAAGACCTTCTGGATCTGGACCTCAGTCATAACAAGGCCGTCGTACAGGTTCTTCAGGTGAGGGTTCTGGCTTGTCACCTCTTCTTTGGGCACACTCTCCGTGGCCTTCTCTAAGATGTCAGCCACCTCCAGCAGGTCCTTACAGAATCCCTGGATCCCTGATGATGGAAGAAGATGGATGGATAGAGTTACAGTTAGAACCTCCTAAAGTTGCATGTAACACACTTAAAAATTTTAATAAGGACCATTTGTGCATCAAAGATTCCTAATATGACTAAACATATGCTTAGCAAATTTAAGCAAATTTAAGTTATAAACTACTTTAAATAAACTAACTGCTTATTCACTTCATCAGGACGGTTTAGTCAATAAAGGTTAAGTTGTCCAGTTCTGGCATCTAGTGGTTGAATCATACAACTGCAGAACATTTTATTTGGACCGTGTTTTATTTTTTGCAGGATTTATCATACCTAAAGCCTATATTATAGGCCTGTACAAAATGAGCAAAATCAAGCATAGCTATTTTTAACAAGTATCTCAATATCCTCAATATAAGTATTTTAACAATATTTTAGGGAATACTATTGGTGCTTTCCCGAGAAATGTGACTGAGACTTTTGATAATCATCAGTAATGTGGATGAAATGATAACTTGGGTGGAGGCAAATATTAAATCTGCTTTAACTGTTTGCTAAATTCAGAATATTGGATCATTTTACTGCGATTCAGCCTTTAAAAAACTTGGAAGAGACAACAAATACATTATAACAGTGTAATGGTATCTTAAATCTAAGACAATATTCAATCTTATATCATGATATTTAGATTATTTGTATATCGCCCAGGGCTACAACTTAATGTGGTGGATACCGTTAAAAAATAATTTAAAAAAAAGGTTATTACCGTATATTTTAGCATCTTCTATCATTTTCTGACTCCTCGTCCTGAGGTTCTCTGTGTCTGCTAAGGCCCGCTTGTACTTTTCCTGCAAAAGTGGTACAGACAGTGAGCTGTGGCTTAAAAACACAGTATTGTCAACATTAAGTAATAAAGCTCCGGACCACGAACTGTATTATTTACCATGTTTCTGAAATACTTCTGTGAAGTTAAAAAATGGAACACAGTGTTAAACTCCATATATTCAAGCCGTCCTTGGTAAACACAATTAATTGTAAGCAGCCAGCCCATTTATTGAACTAAATCTGGCTGCACATAACCTGTAATTGATTGCCAATTTAATAGTCAAATAGTTTTTCCATTAAGTTTTTCCATTTCCACTGAACACAAGTTCTTTTTCCCTCAAAATGTCACTGAAGACCAGTTCAATTTTTATCATTTACTGTTGACATGGTATGAGAAGCTTTTCTACACAAAATTTGTATTTTAGTACATTCCTTCACATGTACTTCCTTGATATGGTTGTCAATTCATAAAAACGGTAAACTGAAAGAAAACATGCGTCATAAATACCGGTATTTCTTTAGATTATTGTCATTGTGACTTGATATCAGAATGATTTAGTTAGAGAAGATGAAGTTCTTCTCTGTTCCTGATCAGCTCTGCTAAAACAGAAGTGACCCTGTCTGCTGACTTACTGTCATGTCCTTGAGCTGCTCCTCCAGCTGGGTCTTCTCCTCCATCAGGACCTTCTCTGGTGAACTCTGCTCCGGCTTTTCAGCCTCCTCCTCTGACCCATGGCCATTCTTTTGCTGGGTGGCGGTACATAACAATCGAGGGGATGCTCTGTAGGATTAACACACATGATAGTAAGTAATTTGCTGCCTGTTAGAGGCTGCCTCCTCACTTGCCAAACTTAATAATGTTTAGACCAATACTCAGATCCTGAATCCTGAAGCCTGCAGGTACTCTCCCAATCCAGGCTTACATGAGCTATTATGTAAGTCAAACCCTTTCCTTCAATGTGCCAACTATTTCAGCTGAAATATTATTTATCCTTTATTCTTGTATAAGTAAATCTTTACACTTACACTAACTGAATGTGACACAAGAAAACAACATTCCACTTGGTAAGGCCATAACACTGTCACTTCAATACCTCAAAAAAAGTTTATAAAAAAATAAAGTAAATCATGTGTTATGGCATCCACAGTCACCAGATCCACACCCTAATCCATGAATTTTTAAGGATGATTTTAAAACCCATCTGTACCTTCTGCACATGTTATCTCACATCTCTGGAAGTCAGGATATTATGGCTCTTTGTTCAGACCCACTAATTGATGGTATCAGACAGCTTAATTTACCCTACTGCCAATTGTACAACTGCCAGTATTACTTACAATGAATGTTATGTAACTACCCTATATGTCATTCAATGATAAACATTCACTTGCATAGAATAAGTAATAATTAGTAAAATGTTGATAGAATTCTTCTTAGTTTTACTTTTTTCCCTTCCCTTTCCATCTTACGTATGTTTCTGTTTATATCTTTCTCCACTCTACACAGTGTGGTGTTGAGACGTGACACCAAAGTCCATTCAAAGATTATTCATTTTATGTCTAAAGCTTTAAACAAAAGAATACTCGCTTGTTATAGATAAAGGGAAAGTTAAGCTTATGAATGTTTGGTTTGGATATCTCCCCAGTGAAAAAAAAGATAGATACCACTAACGAAAGTCACGCATTGAGAATAAAAATCAATTATCTGATAATACACAACAAAGCAGGCACATTCAGAGTTTAACTTCAAGTTTCAGGCAGCCTGAAAAATAGCTTGATTTACTAAATTACACCACATTTGCATTACCTCTTCTTAGACTATGATATGTCACGTTATGTCATCATCCTAGCGATGACATGCTAACAGTGACACACAGAACAAACTGTGCTTGGACTTGGCGTTTAAGTTTAAACCAGAAAATCTCTTACATACGTTCATCTAAATAGTAAGTTTCAATAATTAGTTATTCATTGTAAGGTCAGCATGAAAGTCCATGATCGATAACGAATGCTAACGTTGCTAGCTGGTTGCCGTTCCTTTAGCTAACAGGGGCACCTCATTCTGCCAAACTGAGCTTAGCATTGCTGTAAAGATCACAGTTTAGATAACAAAGTCAATACAAGAGAACGTTACCTTAGAAGTGAAGGCGAAGCTACAAGAGAGTAGCTCTGTCTCACTGCACGTACACACCAGCTCGCCATTTTCCACTGTATGCTACTCTGTTCAGGTAAAACCTCCTTGTAACACACGCTGACAGGACGCTCAAAACTGATGGCCGCATCGTCATGTATTAGCCAATAAGGATTCAGTACGAAGAACACGTCTTCCAAATAACCAATCAGATTCAGGAAATACATTGACGACGACTTGTAGTTTGGTTGAGATGAAGTTAAAGGTGAAAACTGAACATGTGACCAAGGACAGTTTTTAAAAAGCCTTATCAAACAGAAGGTTATTCATCCCTTGGTTATTCAACTCAAATTGTTAAGTTAGTATACTGTAATGATAGTATACATTCAGTGATTTAATATTTTCTAAATGGTTAGCTCTGAAAAATAAAACTTTAATAAATAAGACTTATTTAATATTCTTTTGGAATTAGATTACCTTGTTACAGACATTTTAGCTGCTGCATAATTTTTCTTTACTATTGACAAGAACAGAAAATAGTTGAAAACGCTTTCAGAGCTTTTTTCTGTTATTACACCAAGTAGACTCAAAGCAAATTTACAATTCATTTGAAATCATGTCTCTGACCAACTGACAAATGTAAGTCTAATATTAATTCTCCCTTAATTTTGTCAACCACCGTTTAGACAAATATCTGGCTTTTAGCTCTTAAATGCTCCATTTTCTCCACCAACTAGTTGCTCATCGCATCTGTATGTTATTTGGTGTTGATCTGGTATGACACAGTGGGTTTATCTGTTTATCTGGCAGGAATTTGAATAGAAAGTCTGCAAAAGCCAAAGAGGCTAAAAACACTCGGTAGATCTGAAGAGTTTAGGCCCACTTTCTCTCTTTCATGACTTAGCCTATCATGAGAGGAACAAACTGCAGCCAGACTTAGTTGTTTCTACAAGCAACCTGGGCCACATAACACATAATAATTTGATTAATTGTCAGTACAGATAACATCAATTAGTGCATAACAGGTGGATGCCAAGTATATCAGTGGGGCTAATAGGTCTTAAACTGGACAAAATTCTCTGAATGGGAGTCTGACATATTAGCAGTGTTTAAGGTTACATCTAGTTCTGATGCTGTGCTATTTTCACAGGGATGTATACTGTTTGTCTATCTTGAATATGTTCAGGAGTAAACTGTTATTTCTTCTGTTCAAGTGGAGGGAGGGTAAGAAGAAAGTTAAAACCAGGAGAAAAGGATGTCTTAAGATGGTCATTGATGTTACAGTCTTTCCCCTTTTTTTCCACTTTAGAAAAAAATTAAAATTTTTTACCTGGCAGTATAAAGGATCGAAAACAAAAACTGCAGTCACTTAAGGAACAAGGTAGACTGGGCCAAAACTTATGGAAAGAAATATGGTGATTTTTACATTTGAGTCACTTAATCCAGATGTCTCCCACTCGAAAAAAAAAAAAAAAATTCTCCCAATAAATCTCTAACCACCAAAAATAAATCATTCTCTCTTTACCCATATGGAGTAATCCAGATGCACCCCTTCATTTAAGGATCTGTTGTCCAGTAAATTGCAAGAGAAACTGCAGCTTTTTCTTTTCACAGAATAGATATTCATAACTGTCTATCTTTTCCATTACTTATATTACAGTTTATTCCAAAAAACACACAATCTCTGTGCAAATGTTGCATGAGCAGAGTTTGAGGATAAAAGCAAATGTGGAAGCCTTTGATGCACAAACACTGAGAATGGACCTCTGAATAAAGTCACATACATCTTTTGTAACATACTTATACTTTATTTACATGATCAAAGATTCAGAATTTTTTAATGAGGGAAAAGTATGTTTAATTTGAAGGATTTTAACAAGATAATGCAACTTCATTATGAAAAAAGATCAGAAGCCCAGTTTTAATCAAAGTACAGTGTTTTATACACATCTGAAACATTATGGAGGGGTTCCTTAATACTCAGAACCTCAATTTAAACGTTGGATTACAAATAGTTTCTCCAGGAAACAACTCTTGAATTGTCCAGTCCTTATGCTTATATCAAATCTCCACACTGCAAAAAGTACAAATCACCCTTAGGCACCGCAGAGGATTTCTTTAGATCTTTGAGGTGTTTAGAAGAAGATTAAGAAAATGTCATGAGAGTCAGTGTTGTTTCAGAGCAGTCAAATTAAAGTAACCAAACTAACATATAAAAAATGATGCTGGCTGTTACCTGAACTCGAGCTGGGAACTGTATAAGTAGAAATGTGTGCAGATATGTGAGTTGTGACAGCCTGTAGCTACAAACTATATATTCTATGCAGCCTTTGAGTGACATTCCAAGTTATGGCCTGTTCATTCAAAGATATGTGCTCTCTCTCTCTCTGCTCCCCATAGATTAATCTGCCTCTCTGTGGAAGAACTGAAACCTTGCATCATCTTTCTCTCTCTTTCTTTTCCTGTCTCTCAAACATATACACACATACATTCACACACTCCTATCTCCTTTTCATTTCCTGTCTCTCTCTCTCTCTCTCTCTCTTTCTGGTCCTTTCTTTCAATGCACATCTGACTAGTTGGAGCTAATTGATAGGAATGCCATTTCTCTCTACCCCTTCTCAGCTCTGTGACTTCACCTGTTCTCAGTCGCTGGCTCTATGGGGAAAAAAAGGAAGAGGCAAATTACTCCTTCATTTTGCAGTAAGCGGTGCAGACAGGTTGGCACTTCCTCATTAGGAGGAGGTTTGTTTCATGAGGTGAGGCATGGATCTCTCTTGTGTCTCCTTTGATGAGGTCTCACAGAGTCAGACTTTGATGTCCGTCATTAATGAACCTCTTAAAAGACTTCTGATTTGTGCTGAATGGGAAAGAGACTTGGGCAAGGCGGAGGTTATCAAAGTGTTTTCATCTGAGCCTGGCACCATTTCATAAAAACTGTGTTTGTTTACTTCTCTCTTGACTGCAAGTTAAGGCTTTTCACTGAAATGTTCTCATGTTGTCATAACCAGGTTAGATGTAAATTAAAAAAAAATCTTGTTTAAGTTCATTAAAGGGACACTGTGTTGGAAACCCTGTGAAAGCAGCCTGTGAAAGCAGCCTGTGCCATATAATGTTACCGTGGCTGTGAAGTAGCTTTGTCAAGTCAGAGAAAACATCTCTGATGATCTCATTGTGATGTCATTAATTACTTTAGGATTTTTTACAAACTGACGTATACAAACGGCAGCACAAGTGTGGTGCCCCATTAGCCACAATGCTTAAAGATAAAGCTAATTTCCAACCAGCTTTGTATCATTATAATGTGGGTAGTATGTGCAAATGAACAGTTTAAACTTTTTCTCTGATGGTAAGGGGACTTTTGCTGATTTTGGGGCTGTTGTTTGAACTACAGATTGTACTTCTGAATTTTGAAAGTTGGATCAAAAGAGAGGTGGTTCACCAATTTTTGCCAAAATGTTCGCTTCATTGTCTATTTCCTGTCTAAAATGTTTCCAGAAACATATTCCAGTGCACTGTTAAGCTGTAACATAAGATTGTCTGAAAGTGAGAGCGTTCCTATCTGTTTCAAAATGGACAAGCCAGAACCAACCACATCCCAACTTGAAGTACATCACCCAACAGCGGGAGTGTTTGTTGATCTAATACAGCACAGTTTATTGTGGCTGTTGTTTGGGCGCATAGCACCAATTTAAAGAATAGTTGTGTCTTTCTGCCGCATAGACAGCTCAGTTTTATGAGAAGACTGCCTTTCTAGTGGTGAAATACTCTTTTAATACAGACCCAGCAAGTTCAACCAACTTGTAGTTTTTCAAATATGCATATAATGGATTATTTAATTTTGTATCATTTTGGTATTGCTAAAATGAAGTTATACAGTGTGACATTAGCTACAAAAATGAATCTATTTTGCTTTCACTCCCCTAATGAGCATCATCCCAGCTACAGTACACAATAACTCAACATTAGCTTGTTATATTATATTCTTTATCATCAGATAAAATGTAAATTTAATGACAAAAAGGTTGCAGAGGACAGCAAACTAAAACCACGGTTTAAAGAAGTGAAGTATTATATTCCAACTTAAATTTATGTTGTCAAATGTATTTTGTCATCGTCATACTTTGACAAACCTGTTTGTGGCTCAGACCACATGCTGCCACAGACTCTTGTAATGACTTTTCTCATCACACAAGAAAATATTTGATTGATGAACAACTTAACCTGATGGTCCTTTTAATACACCAGCTGTACTGGAGCTTTTGGCCACACTGTCTATTGTCTATTGGCATTTCTATTTGTGAGCACTTTGACTTTTCATTCATGTTGGCTTTAAATATGACTTTATAAATTCATTCTTGACCTTGTGAATCTTTGTGAACCAGTTATTATTTTGAGCTATTTTATGCTGCATACTTAGTTTAGCTGTTACATCAATGTTCAAGTTAAATAGAGTTGTTTGAAATAATTTTTTTGTGTTTCATTCTGAAGAAATAAAATATTAAATCTTAAAGAATGACATTCAAACTCTGTACTGAGACCCATGAAAAGAGCAACACTGAATGTCTGATCCATCGCTGTGACAGGTCTGATCTCTACATCCCATCATTCAGCCTTTATTATTTCAGCCTCTCTCTGCAAAAGTTGGTCAGGAACATGTGATGAGTGTGTTTGCAGGGTTCTTATCTGGGTTGAGGATTTGGTCCTGATGAATAATCATCGAGGGGTCTCAGCCTTGGGGATGGAGAGAGCTGTCTGTTTGTTTACCAGAGACAGTGTATCCACTTTCCTCCAAAACCCAATGTCATATAAAAACAAGAGGGAGGAGGAGGGGTGCTGATGGAAAGCCGACACAAATAAGTAAGGGGCATCCATGAAGAGGCAAAAAACAAGTGCAAGGAGGAAAATAAACCTCACATCAAAGCCTGCTTGTAATGGAAGAAAGGTTGCAAGGGCTGGATGGATACAGATTGTTTAAAAAGTTTTTCTTTTCTTTTTTTTTTCCCCACGCAAACTAGAAGACAACATATTCAAGGTTGTTTAATTATTCATGCTTGGGGATCTTTTCCGAGCCTTTTCCCTTCTCATCCAACAAGACTAACAAGACTCTCTCAGTATTACCAAGAGGATGTTTGTTTACATGGATCAGATTCAGAGCAGGAAAATAGCTTACGAAAGTCAGATGATTGCCACAGCTCTTGAAGGGCAGGTTGCACAGACTACCAGCAGGGGGCATTGTTACACATGTTTTAATAATGAGTGGCCTTGGATTAGTTTAGCTGCGATAAGACATGGCAGGAGGAATACATGCAAAGCACAACAGAGCCCAGAGGGAGGCTTTCTCAGTGTTAGTGACACCCACAGGATAGCACGCAGCACAAAGAAGGACTCTCACTCATCATTTTTCCCTGTCTTTTAGATGCATGGAGCAACACACTCATACACACACTCAGAGGGCACAAAGAGAGTGTGAGCGCAGCAGAAAGAGGCCCTGTCACCACTGCTATCTGTGCAGCCCATCACTTTGAGTAATGGAGAGGGAGAGCACTCTTTTATGGATGTTAAATGCAAAAGTACAGTGAAATGAAAAGGATTTTTTGTTAGTTTCATCCTCCATGAAATGTTGTTTTTCCATCTTTAGAGAGAGAGTGGAAAAATCAGTCTTGTTTGCACAGTTAGTTTAAAAAATGTGCATACTCCTAAAGACACCTTAAGTTTGTCTTTCTCACCAATAAACTAGAATCATGATTTAGAGAAAAACAGCAGAGAATCGAAGTGCAGGTTAGAATTTACTTATTATTATTCACACCTGTCTTAGTTTTATATGAAAAATTAAATGTGCAGATAAGATGTTCAAAGAAAATCCAGGCGTTAATAGGTCAGTTTCAGCTAAAATAAAGTGTTATTGCTGCTGGTGGTGAGAGACTCACACATTTTCAACACGCCCCATTGCCATCGAGCTATAGTTCAGGTCATTTGTGCTCAAATGTTTTTGCTCCAACACCTCAAAATGTCACAGCTGTAGTCACTGTCTGACCCTGAGGGACAATTTTATGGTGCACAACCCCACGAATGTCAAAGCAAACCTCCAGCTTGCTCTTGGTTGCACTCCTGACCCTGACACACCCACTTCAGTTTTGGAGTCTGCAGGCTCGCCACTGTGAGGACTTTGTGTTTGGTCTCTTGGCCGTAGCAGTAAACACAACTCTCATCACTGTTCATGACCTCGACATGATAAGGAATTCTGAGATTGAAAATGTCCATGTGCTAATGGTCACAAAGACTTAAATGCTGATAAAAATCAAGAAATGTACCTTAGAAAACTTAGCCATGATTGTTACAGTACACACATTACTGTGTGGCGCTCCAGTCATTCACTACAGAACAGAAACAGTCATTTTTGATCACATAACTAAAAATCTGCTGGCCTGTTTTCTTAAATAATCCAAAATACACAACAGCATCTTTTTAAATCTCAAATTTCCAATAATGAATGACACAGTCACAGGGATAACATCAAAAAGCTGAACTGAAGCATTTTATTTGAAAGTTTTACACTTAATATTATTATTTATTAGAATGCATAAATTATTAATGAAAAATGTAATTTAATGAATATTTAACAGGACTAAGTGTCTACAGCCATGTTAGTGGCTCTGTGTGGTTGCACTTACTCAGTAGGGGGTCTCTAAGATAAATGCTATCATGCTGATTTTTAATAGATATGCTAACTTATTCACCATCTTAGTTAAGTAAGCTAGGATGCTCACACTTGCTTATTAGCACTAAACTCAATGTACAGCTGAGTAGCAGCATAACATGATTGTGATTTGCCCCAGTGTAAATATTTTTCTTGGGTCCTCTCTTGAGCACACACTCGTGCACACACATACATGGACACACAAAGCATGCAAAACTAAGCATAATACAGAAGATAAGAGAATGGTGAAGCCTATATAGCTTTTATGTTGCCACTGAACAGCTGACAAGGACCACATGACATATGATAATTAGTCAGTAATCGACCTCCTTCATGGGCCCCTATAAATTCTGGGCACTGATGTGTTGCACCAGTGGCACCTCCTATAGTCATGTCTGTGCAGGTGAGCTGGCAATATCATGGCAACGTTTTCTTTACAGACTTGGAGCCATTTTTCAGTGGTCTTGACCTGGAACTTCAAAGTCAAGACTTGAGATTGGCTTTGTCATTCTTCTGCTGTTATGCAACACAATCTATACCTGTGTACATTAAATTCATCTACATTAAACTCGTCTAGACCTTCATGATACAGTGAAGATGAGAGTGAGGTTGTGTGAGGACACTTGCCTATGGAAATATCTTGTGTAAACAGAAGATGAGACCTTCCCTGTGACTCTTCTCTCTTCTGACTCTAAGCTAACCTTGAGCATGGAGGAACTTGTAATAGTAATAATTCACTGCCACATTTCTTGATGTGACAGAGCATTATTTCTCTTCATCCCTAAAGACATGCAAACCAGCCTCTGTGCTCCTTCCACCCCCAACACACAGTCTCACACACACACATCTCTCTCTACTTCCATCCATCCTCTCTTCCCTCCCACCCTCCCTTGACAACAATTAAGACGTTTACTTTGCACAATAAACAAATCTGTTACAATTAGCGTTGTTACAGCACGCTGCCTTTCAGTAGCCCACCTTGGGTCCAGGGTGGTGGCGGTGGGAGGATGGATTCACTCGCAGGCTATTGCACCAGCGTTCAGTTGTTTGGCTCAGTTAGAAAAAAAAACCCCAAGGGAGGTTTGATTGAGTGAGAGTTGGGGGCGGGAAGGATTGTGGAAAGTGGCTTGGCTCTCTGGGGAAATCTGACAAATGGAAACGTATTTCCATTCTCAAAGTGAAAAAAATTAACATCAAGCACAGGCAGAATAAAAGTGCGCGGCTGTGTTTATTGCTGCAGTGAAGAGGCTTTAAAGATGCTGAAAGTTAACAGAGCTGAAGCCTTTAAAATGTGGCAGAACAATTTAATCATCGAATGGCAACAGAACTTCTTGTCCTGAATTTTGCTGGAGAGTTATATTGCACTGACACGGTTATATTGCACTGACACGGTCAAAATCCTGTGTCAGAGTCATTCTGCTGTAACAGTAAACACATGTACATTTTGTCAAGAGAGAGCTTTGCATTTTAGATATCTATCTTTTTTTTCTGACCACTTTAATGACTCTCCTTGTTTTTTTAAGAGTAATATTTTTACACTGAGATCTAATTGCTGTCTCAGAAGCTTCTCTCTTGACATGAATATCATTCTGGGAGAGACTACTTTCCACCAAATAGCGAGTGTTAAAGGTAACTAATGACTTTAATAATCCTATATTCAGTAATCAAGCCGAAGCCATCTAACGATATTTGACAATATTTTGCGGGTTGCCAGGTTGTGAAAATGTCTGTGGCTGGTGTTTATCCTCCTAAGAGATTAAATACAGTGTTAGATCACTTAAATGCTTAATATGTAATTTTTGCCACTAGAGGTCTCCCTATCAAAACAATGACAACAAAAGACCTAATTTGATGGAAGCTACTTCTCAATTTGTTATAACCTGAAAATCATTTCTAATGAGAATAAATCCAACACTTTAGATAAAAAGATGCACCTGGCGTGATAACTATTGTTTGTTATACCACAGTGTAATTCTGCAACCCTAGCTGGTACAGTGAGCCTTTTTTGGCTTCGGCCAGAACCATTGGTCAGTTTTGTAATAAAGTTTTACTCTATCGGGATGATAATTCTTTTTAAAAAAGTAAAGGTAGCGTTGATTTATCTCTTAGTGTTATGAAAAGCTAAATGGTAGTTGTATAATGTAGCAGTCATTTTTTGCCACTAGGTTTGGCGTTATGACTAAATTCCACCTGTTTCTAAATTAAGCAAGGACAACTCTTTACCCTTTAAGAGCTGACTTGTTAAATACTATATCAAAATTACATGCTCATTAGTCCAAAGGCATCAATATTAGTATAGTTCTTCATAAATCCATGAGTCAAACCTCACCAGTCACATAACTCAGACTAAAAGAGGAACATATTCAACTTCCTCCGCCCTCACATTGTTTAAAGCAACCAAAGTCATTACTTATAGCACTGATTAGCCCATCATCCTTGAAGGTTTGTTGTAGGTCAATGTGATTGCTGTGAGAATTAAACCTGCCGATGACGCAGCACAGCACAGCACAGCACAGCACAGCACAGCACATCCCTCTTCAGGTCTCAGCCTCATAACACAACACTGAGCCACTCAGGTAGGTTAGAGAAAAGAAGGATAAAGAAAAAATGCAGAATGTTTATTAATGCAGCTTTATCTACCAGAAAAAAAAACATTATTATTTTGACATTAACAACATCCACAGGAATATCAGTTAAGAATCTGAGCGTTCTTTTCTTCCTCTGAAACATACAAATCACAAAAAAATCACGAAAAAATGACTGAATACAAATTAAAAATATTCCCTGTAACTTTTAGTCCAGCGATTAATCACCACTTAATTTAGAATGTACACATTTGGACTGTAAACTAGCATTTTAATTAAATGCTTTTAGCACTTATGCTAATGCTATCCACCTGAGATAAAATATGCCGGTGTCCTTATGAATTGATGTGACCTGAATCTGTGTAAGTGTACTCAACACAAGGGTATAAACGCAATATGCTTCACCTTGAATGATGTCTTCACACTTTCAGTTTCATTATTGTTGTAGAATAAAAGTGTTAAGTTTTTTGCCATATAAAAGAAAGTATAAAATGCTTCATTAGCTCCAACGCATTGAAGTATTGGTGTATTCATTATGGGTGGCAGAATTTACACGCCGCTATGCATGAAGTGGTGAACATGAAAATACTCTTGTACGTTTGTGCAGTACAAGCATGCCCGCAGCATTGTTTGTTCATGCACTAGTGGCACCAGGGGACACTGAGGCGTTCAGAGATTCTTGTTTCTTCTTGTTGAAATGTGTATCCAGCAGCCAGGGTGAGTTATCAACCTCAGCGCCTTTAATCTGGGATGACAGAGTGTGACTGCTGGGACATGGGGACCTGTCTTCAGGGGGAATAGAGGAGGCGACAGACCCCGTGCGGCCCCTAATTGATGGTCACACCTTTTAAACCATGCAAGAGGAGATATGAAATACTTTGGGGGTAGGGGAGGGGGCAGTGTGGTTTTTGTGTGTGGTATAAGGTGTGTGTGTGTGTACTCACTGGGGTAATTACTTTTCAGGAGTTCAGTGGGGTCAATTGCTGGCTGGCTCTTTATTTGGGTGGAACATCCCATTAAAATGTGCTTTAAGTATGCATTTAATTGATCAAGGTGTTTATTTCTTCTCCACCACCGGGCCATCATGGCAGTTGAAAAATATTTTAATTGGATACTTTTATTTAGCACCTAATTTTTTCACATGTCATGTACTTTTACTTCACTTGAAGCTGCATAAATAAATATTTTAATCAAAACAAAGGATCCTGTGTGTGCTGCAAAAGTCAAATTATGACTTGAGTACAGCTCCCTTTCGTTCTACAGAGATTTGTATTGTCTTTCAGTTTTTATTTCTGTTGTACTTCTCACAAGTTTACTGTTTATGCTAACTTCCACTGTTATTGACAACCTTGTCTCCAGCTACAGCAAACAGCTATTTTATAGCAAACAATTAAAGATAAACCCTCTTTAAGCCATGGCTAGCAGCTAAATAGCCAGACATATTTCTCTGGAATTGGTGGAATCAAAACATAGCTGAAATGAGAGTTAATATTGGACTTATAATTGACACAAGGCCAGAAACATAACTCTGTTGTTGTTTTGTTTCTTATTCATGAACAGGTAACTGCCTTCTAGTATAGAAACTTTACAAAAACTTCTGAATTGCATTGGGTTATTTTGGAGGGAAGAAAAATTAAGTATAACCAACACTGACACATGACCTCGTAGTGTTGATGTGTAAAATATTTTGCCAAATAAAAAAAAAAATCTTTACACATTCAACAGATGTTAACATTAGCTTTCTTGGGAGCTTGGTCTTCGGTCACCTGGTCATACTCTGAACCAACTGTTGTGAAAAATGTCTCTGCAACAAATAGTTGAATTTAAAATTAGCATATAGTTGTCAATTGTCTGCCCTTTGGTATTGGTAGTTTTAGGTGGGTTTAACAAAACATATTAGCTTAACACAAAGCTAAAAACTTACTTACACTTACAGTATTCATATTAATAATGTTGAATCGCTGAGCTTCTGATTTCGTACATTTCCCAGAAACACCTCTTATCCCAGCAGGTTTAATATTTTTGGTCATACATGCACATGTGGTCTACCTATGAACATCTTTGTACAAGGAAATTATTTCACATTTATGCATTGCATATTTTTCATGTGAGATATTTTGTAAGAGTTCTAAATAAGCTTTTAATAAAAAGTTGCAATAAGAGATACATTCTGAATGTATCTCCACAGCATGACCTCTGGAAAAATAAACTCAGTAAATATTTCATAGCCCTCATTGATGGGTGCCTGTGGCACTGTCTTGTTTGTACGTGTGATCGAAGAGGTATGGATGAATGACGTAGGTTTTGCATCATCTCGGGGCAGAAGAGCTAAAGACAGCTCAGGGGGAGGGGCAAACCTTGGACAGGGAAGTCAATCTAGTTAGCATGCTGCTGAGCAGCTGCTGAACAGAATTTTGTTCGTCATGAATTTTTCTCATATAACTGTATGTGATGAAGATTAATGTGCTCCAGTTTTGTAGAGCTGCACTAGACCTGCACAAATATTTTGACTCTCAACAGCTGTCTGAAGCCTCTTTGGTGCTGGTAGTTATGATAGCATGAATTGATTTCTTTATTGATTACCTTTATCAATTTGCTCAGCTGATTGTCAGATAACTTTCATTTAATTAACCAAGATCTTACTCTCACCAATGATTCTGTAGCACAAACTGTGCTCATATGCCCAGGGATTAACTGGAGTTTAGCTTCACTATAATTTACTACAAATTACTCCCATTAGAGAATGCATAGGAGCGACTCTAATTGTATGTTACACTCACTGCTTTTATTTCTGCATGCACACTGTAGAAAATGCAATATACTCAATAATAGCATATATTTAATGTAAAATATTCAGTGGAGAATAAACCACAAACACCCTCTTTCTTTGCTTCCCTGGGGTAAAATTTTAGCCATTATAGTAGGGTTTCAACCTATTTTATTGCTATTATTTTCCTTATCAGTATCTGAGGATTATTTATTGATTAACTGCTTAGTCTATAAAATATAGCCCAGGGTGGCATCTTCAAATACCCTTTTTTTTCCTATAAACAGATCAAAACCCAAACATTCTTCATGCATCATAAATGACAACAACAATTAATTAATAATCAAATTAGTTTCCTACCAGGTAAATGTTTGAGACAAATAGAGCTTTATGAAATGCAGGAATATGTATATTAGATGAGACGATGAAAAGGCCTGATTCTGCAAGTGTTCCTAAACTTGATTAACTTTCATTTCTTTCCATTTTTCTTTTTTTACTAGAAAAGTCTAGTTTCTTTTGCAAAAGATTACATTTTGCAAATGTTGTTGGCCTCGCCATGAGAATTTAGCTTTATTGCAAATGTATGGCACACTTCTTTTTTCCTCTATTAAGTATTTTCAATTTTTGCAAATTATTTAAAAAAAAAATCTTTTAGGAGAAATTTTTAAAAAATGCTGTGAGAGGTTACATTGTGAGACAGACAAAATTTGTAAAAATATTTTTCTGATTTTTTTGGGTTGGGGTGGTGGTGGTGGGGGTTTTGGTGGTGTTCTGGATAAACATGAATATGTGGACAAATAAAGTTAAGCATACATATTTTAAATGAAGTGACACCTTAACTGCCTCTCGTTTAGTGCCTATAATTCAGATGAAAACAGATTACATTCATACTCAGTATTTCTGCAGCCTTGCCCCTTGGTTTCCTTCTACACACACTTCGGCACACACCCAGACACACACATTTCCATAGTGGTATGAAATATTTAAACTCAAGTCCCAGTTTAGGAGGTGCAATTACACTCAGTATCCTAGCAATAGAGGTCATGGAGGGTGCACACCCTGCCATAATCTGCCCTCCCTCATTCGTGCATGAAAACACAGAACATGCAGATTTAGATATATTTTCAAGATCACACGGAAATTTTTAATTTGTAGTCTGCCAGATCAGCTAGATAATGAGGCTGTGTTTTGATCTGTGAGTTCTGTACGCTCCACTTGTAGGTACAGTTTTCGTTTTATATTATTAATGTAGACTGAATTATTCAACATTTTTCAGGCGCATGCATTATTTACATTGTTGTTTATTGAATTATTTTGTCAGAAATTACTAAGTAAGTTAAAAACAACCAATAAAAAATCATCTGAAGCATCCTGCTCTCCATGGTTGTCCTACATTACTTACACAAGCTGGTCAAGTTAAGTATAATTTTCAAGTAAAATCACAATTTGCCACTTTACAATCTGTACAGTGTATGACGGCCTCTGTCCTGAGACCAGGGGTAATCCATTAAAATTCAAAGAGCTCCATTTGGAAAAAAATCATCTCGAGCCAAGTCCTCAACATTATAATGTAAACAGCATATGATTCAGGCTGGATGTTAATGCCATTGATGTGCTGTTTCAAGAGACACCCTTGTCGTATCATGCCCTCGCCTAATCCCCCGGTGCTACCTCACACTTTGAATAACTATTTGCAAAGCACACACAGGGCTGCCATCCTGTGCTGACTGCCAGGCACTTCCCTTGCTTTGCCGACTGCAACAGTTTGACCACTCCTGCAAACTCAACTGATGTGAGGGAGAGCAAACCAGAGATGATCATCAACATCTATGTGACAGATGCATGACCTGCCAGCTTCTGACCTGATGATGCCACTTCCCATGGAAGATAACAACAACAACTCCTTCATCTTTTCAGGACATATGTCTGTGAGAACACCCTGCCACCTTGTGTGTAGTGACTTTCCAAAAGTGATGTTCATGGTGGCGGAGCAAACAATCACCATCACTCCCACCAAATCCGGTGAGCTGTGTCTTTTAGGGCTTCTAGGGCCCTACTCATCTGCTGACCTTACAAACACTTTGCTGGTGGTTCTTCTAAAAGTGCAGCCATACAGAGGAAAGACCAAAATTCTGGGTACTTCATGAACTCAATTATGGCAGATGGTCTGTTTGTTTCCATCTTGTCAGTCATAATAGAAACACCCCCCCACCCGAGCTACTAGAGCCACCCAACAGCCTGCTAGTAAACTGACATGTCACTGTGAGGCAGACATTTTTTGGGCTCTACCTTTTGTACCCATAAAGCCCAGTAGAAGGTGGGGTCTGTGTGAGACAGAACAAAGGTTACAATATTCCCTTATTCTAAATTGCTTGCTGAAGGGGGATTACCAGACCCCTTTATTGGAATCAGGATGAACTTAGGTGGTCACATGAAAATTTTGGTGGGTGAATGCATATATGCAATTGAAGGAGAGTATAATTAAGGGAGCAGAGGAGAGCTCAGTCTGTGCTAATAGAACCAGGGTTACAACTTTGTAACCATCATTGTATTCAATTCCCCAACTTTCTGTTGTTCAGTGGGAGAAGAAACCTCTAGCTTCTCCTGTTTGAATTTTATTGTCTGATTGTGTGGGATTCTTGTGGATACATCATATTGGGCTTGTGGATACTTAATTTTCCATGCCCTAAGTTCTGACTGGGTAGATTTGCTTATTTATTCAAGATGTTGCATGTACAGAACAGACAGTATATAGATTACTATGACAACTTTCAAATACATATAGATTCTAAGTGAAAATATGGTTTCAGGAAAACCACTGAGCAACTTAAGGTATCACCAAAAGGGACCTGAGCTGTGCCACCTCCTATCCAACAATGGAGACCCAATGGAGGACAGAGAAAAACGTAAATATATAAAAATACATACAATATTATCAATGACAAAATAAGATATATATAGACCATAAAACTTAAGATAAGAATATAGATCCAGGAGAATGATGGGCAGCTTTAGGTGCCACCAGTATTAGAATATGAGCCACATGACCTGTTTTCAACCATGGAGATTTGGAAGGAGAAACACTGAAGAAGACAGAAACAATGAAGAGGGCACATAGCATTCACTTAGAAAGGAGAGACATAGAAACACATAGAAGGAGAGAGAGGAAGTCATGATAACAGGCAGACTGGGGTGAGCGGAGTGAAGATGAGAGGCTGAAACTCCCCAGGAACAATGATCAAATCCAAACATCTGGATTGGACACCAACAGCCAGGAGATTGTCCAGCAGAGGAGTGTGAGGGAAAAGGAGATAGGAAGGAGGAGGAAAGCTACAAGAGAGATACACAAAGCTTGCCAGCTTTAGAGGAATGCACCATTTATTACAACTTTTGTTGATTTCAGAGTAAACATGAACCGTTTTTCCTCATGGTACGACTTAACTCAACTCTCTGCACTTTTGTTTCTCTCTACTCGTTTTACACTGCAGTTAGCACTCCCTCGGTGTCGGCTCCTTCACTTTTCCAAGTTGGGAAATAACACAGGAGAATACATGAAGACTTTTAATGTTAGCACATGACAGTCAAGACAACAAAACATTAAAATTATTAGAACCAGCTGCAGCAGCTTCTTGATTCAGTCCTTTCGGGTTTATCTCTGCCAAATAAAGTATCTATGTTTCTAAACTGTACTAAAGTTCAGGTTTGTGGATTTTAATGTGGATAAAGACAAATGGAAACGATAAAAGAATCAGATTAGGGTGCAAATGTTTGTAGAAATCGAAAATGACCGGGTGATATTATTTTGCAAAGTTTTTCTTATGTTCTCTGTTCTTCCTCCTCTCTCTTGTCTGTAGTACTGCCTCACCTTCAGCCCTCGCAATCATCAAATATTCAAACTAACACTTCTCCTGTTCTGCCACTCTGGACACCTGAGTGCACTGATCTGAGTTCAGTTGAGCCAACAACATTGCTCTCTCCATTTATTCCCTGAAGCAGCAACAACAGACGGACCCTTATGTGTAAATAATTAACTAAGGTCACTTTTTCAAAACTGATACTGCTCACAGGTCAGTATCTTTCCTTAAAGGAGAGATTCTGCTGAAATAATAATGTCCTATATGGTCTTTGCAAGACTAACTTTTAAACCCTGCAGTGTATGTTTGCAGCAGAGCTCAGCTTTAAATACCATGAAAATTGACTTGATGGTGTTCTTTTCTTGCAAGCTTAAGATCTGCTTAATAGCTTTTGGGAAAGTGCACCATTTAAGCACAGTAACAACTGAAACAACACAGGTATTGAAAGTCCATTTGGACAGCAGGCTTTAGGAGGGCCCCAAGTTAAGGCATGGAGTCACCTTGAGCTCCTTTTTTGTTCTTTGCAAGTTATATAAAAGAAATTATCATCAATTAACTGCTGCACAGTTGCCCACTTTCATTTTTTGTATTATTCTACAATTTCTACAATTTCATTTAGCAGACGCTTTTGTCCAAAGCAACACAAGCAAGAATTATTCTACCATTTCCACATCCATCACACTGCTTGTAAATGAAAAGATACAGTGCTGTCCATGAAAATGTTACCATGGCTAAAGGCTTTACAATCGACAAGCAAACTCTGGCACTCATGTGTGAGGCCAATCACAACCCTCTCAGTAACATACAGCACTGTTTTTAAGTGATTCACTTTATGATGAGCAAGGCTAATAATCTATGGAATAGAACAGAAAAAACATCATTAGGAATTTGTGGCTACAGCTTAATGACAACATAAGAAAAGGCAAATCCTTGTTGTTTGTCCTGATGAGACCCCCACTGATCCTCACCTCCTTTTGTCATGGGTTAATCCAGCCTCTACCTATAATTGAATAGGAGGGAGGACAAAGAGGAGAGCTATTACTTAGTGGGATCAAATGTGGACTTTGACCCCTTGGACAGCTGGTCACCTATACACAGGCAGTGGAGGCAATGAGGAGGATCAGTGGGCTGACAGCATGCAAATACAGTTCAGCAGTGTCTTTTTGGAGAACATTTCCCACTGCTTCAGGTCATCTGATAGTTTTCATCTTTGAAACGAGAGCAAACATTATGTTTAAAAATGCAGAACATTTTTTGAAAGCTGAGACAAAATAAAACCATGTAAAATTTTGGAGGCAACCACATCTAAGCTAATTAACTGGTGACCGGAGGGTTTATGAATTATCCTCAGGACCAGTCTTAGTTCATTGTTCCATCTGCTCTCAGAAGTGGAATAAATTCATGTGGACTCTAAGAGAGATTTATACTAGCAACCAAACAGTCCAAAACATTAAAAAAAACCCTGAGGGTTAAACACTGACCCAGCTTGGGTTACTACACCACAATACAGGATAACCTTTTTCCTGCTCCTTTTTTGACCCTGTGTTACTGTTATATTTTTGTATGATTTCCCCAGACTAGATGTGGTTATTTTGATCCAGTGTTGCAAGCTCAGATTTGACCATAAATGGTCAAACATTTCTTGCTAAGTTGCAAAGATGATGTACATGACATTCAAAACTGCAGGGGATAAACAAATAATTAACAAGACATACTGATGTGATATTTTTAATTAGTTCACTATCAGTATTGAAAAGTTTTGGTAAATAAATCAACATTTTATTTTAGCACTTTATTGAGTTTGAATCTTTTCAAATTTCTTAACTTCTTAGGAAGTTTGTTTAGCAGGGAATGAAGAGATATTTTTGTCAGAAAAAGAAATTTGACTCAATATCAAACTTAAGCTATGGCAGTGATTCCACAGAGGTAAAAGGGTGCAATAGGGTGCAGACTTCTCACGTCAAATTTTGCTCTGAAATCCTTTTTTTGTTTCTTTGTTTTGTTTTTTTTTTTGCAAGGAGGGAAAATGAAGTTTATTTTTCTATGGCGCGCTGTGCAACGAGAATTCATACAGGGTTGTGAAAGAATTAACTATGGTTTGAGATTTTTTTCACAGTCTTTTGAGAAAAATGTTTTCCTTTGATAATTATGCCACACTGCGAGGAACTGAGAAGCCACTTCTAATCTCCGCTCTGCTCCCGCGGGCCCTAATTTAGAAAAAATCCCATTAATCAGTCAGTTACATGTAAATGTATTACGACCGATGACCGATGCATCTTTAAAATATGTCATACGTCATCTTTTAAATGCAAATTTCTCATGCGGTGACACTTTGGACTGAGTGCAGTTCAGTCGCGGGGCGCTGCAGCTACAGGACAGCAGATGGCACCGCTGCGCCGTCCTGTGGATCCCGCTTGGCACAGAGACGCGTCCACGTTGTTCCCACTGTCTGCCTTCGCTCTAGTTCCCCTCCCTCCCTCCTTCCTTCCCTCTTTCACTCTCTCTCTCTCCCTCTCTCGGCTTACAGTATACACCTATCTATCTCCCACAAGCATCAACAGTCTCTCTATCAGTCTCCGCGATACAAGCGCTACTACGGCGCAAAGCATGGCATCTCTGCGCCCTAAAATACCTGTCTCTGCCGCTGCGCACCTCTGCGTCTTTCTGTTGACCGCCTCGGCCTGGATGGCATTGCCGGGACCCGTGCGCTGTGACAGCGGGGCTTTAAACCGGCGCGGCAGGGAGGACCCTACGTTTGACATGGGCGGCGGAGACGGAGGCTCCCCGCCGGGCTTACCAAGGGACGCGGACGAGGAAGCGATCGGCGCGGAAAGCTCATCCCGCTTGAGGAGAGCACTGTCCCGGGAAAAACAAATGTCCCTGCTCAGCAGTTCGTTCGTGCTCAAAGGGGATGCGACCCACAACCAGGCGATGGTCCACTGGACAGGGGAGAACAGTAGCGTAAGTAGCCTATCCCGTCCTCGTCCAGTCACGATCCGCTGGTTCATGCACCCTTCCCACGATACCTCTCTTTGTCACCTTCCGTCATCCATCACTCCAGCCACAGCGCACATCTTAGAAACAAGTTATTGTTCTCGCAGGAGGCTGCCGCCGCAGACGCACGCTGCGCTGCTCTCAGGGAGGAGGCGGCACAGTGTGGTTTTTACGCATCCAGGTGGTCCAGCTAGACGCACGGTGGATGTTGTCAGACACCGGGTTTTGTTGAAAGATTAAGACTTTTTTAATGCTTTTATGTCAGGGGCCCAACAAATAGACATGTACAGTTTCTTACATGCATTAGCCGGGGCCTGCATCACAAGGTGGCCCATGTTCACAAGATCTTTTTAATGCCTGTTTACACGGCGCTGCGCAGGGAAATCAACGTTCAGAGTGAAACTTAGTATTATCGGTGCCCTTTGTTTGAGCGTCTCTTTATTTTAAATTGCAGTAGAGAAAGCACAGGCATCATTTGACCTGGGGAACCTCTTTAATGCTCAATTAGTGACCCGGGGTTGGTCCCCTGACCCCACTTTAGGAACCACAATAATTCCCACTCATGCCGCTGTGCATGATAGCATTCAGAAAGAGTGTATGGACGCGCCCGTGGGCGCACACAGCGAGTGTGGAGACACGGAGCGTGCACTGAACGGACAGCTTGGTTCTTGATCTAGTCACAGGGAGCCACGACTAAAATATTGATGGAGCTTTTTGTTAATGAATTTTGCAGTGCCTTGTTTATTTGTGTTTTGAAACGTGATTTGGCTCATAGAAAAGTGGATGCAGCCTACTTTTTATGCCTTTACCGTACATGTCTGCATAAATATAAAAACAAATAGTGGCACTGAAGTACATTTCAGACAGATGTTTTAGAGACAAAAAAAAGTCCCACTGGGATTGAACAGTGATGCAACCATAGACAAAAATAGTACAACATATGATGTATCCTTCCACTAAAATTACCACTCAATTATATTTCTAAATGAATATTATTAGAGCTACCTAATTGATTATGTTGGTGGTGATACTTGATGAAATAAAGTATGACAACTGTACAGATATTTGTAATGATTTTTCTTTAGGGCGGGGTTAAGTGAGAGCAGCTCCACTATGTAAACAAGAGCAGCCTTTGTGATGGATATTGACAGACGCTAGGGGGGATTGGTGCTGGTGTCTGGTGGGGACATCGCTTGCAGTCAGAGCCTTTTGTCAGTGTAACACATTGCTGTTTTACTGGCAGTGGCTGCAAGCAGCTCTGGAATAAAAAGACAAAAAACAAGTAACATGAAAGAGAAAATAATTTGACCATGAAACAGCCAGCAGACTTGAATGTGCTGGAGTTTCATGACGAATTTGTTGGTGAATCATATGAATGGTGACATTGGAAGGTGTTGTTCAATTTATTGGATTATTGACAGAGTAGAGACTGAGTTTAAAGCTGCTTTGGGCCCTTTCAGACATTGGTGGGCCTGAGTGGCAACAAAAATTAAAAGTAGAATTTTAGAGGGCAAAAACTTTGCATGCTATGTCAATTTATCTGAATGAGAGCGACAGAGGATCTATTTATTTAACCTAGATTACTCATAAAGGAGTAATAAGGGATTTATAACTGTCAGGTTTTGATCTCTGCAGCTTTAGAACGGACTTAAAAATTTGACTTCCCCTCACTTTCTTGGCTTAGGAAATCTAAACTACAGCGATATTACAGTTATGATATGTTTTCTGTCAAATTTCAAAGGAGGATAAAGTCATTTTTGGATTTATTTGTGGAAACATCCAAGCTTACAGCCTTGGAGTGGGCGTTTCTCTTTGCTGCGGTTGACTGACATCTAAATGCTGTTGTTGCTTTGAATAGCCATCAAACTTTAAAGGCCTCCATGATGTTTTTCCCTCTTTTTTGATCGAGGACACAGAGGTTATGTTCTTTGGCAATTTAAGCATTTGTCCCTCAACAATATCAAACACTTGTGTTGAGTCATCGTGCTGTTAAATATTCTACTTTGAAAAGTGGGAGCTAGCAAATTAGATTAACTGGCCTGCCTGCTGACATTGGCACTGGTTCCTACTGGATGTCACTTTTATGGTTATGTTACTGTATATCAGCATCATGTTCTATCATTTGCAGCTTCTGCAAAGTAATTGCTGTGTTAGCCATGTGTTTTACAAATAAGTGGAGCTAGAAAGCTTTTAGCTGTCTTTTTTTTTTCATCGGTCTGGTTGTGTTGAAGTGAAATGACGAGACTGTCAAAAACTTTGAGTCATTGGAAAAAAAGTCATGTATGATGTCACGTTGTCTGCTCTCACATCTCAGATGAGACTAAGCAACAGCTAACCAGCCTCCCAGCTGGTTCATTGGCTTTGTGGCTGTAAGAACTGCAGTGATATCATAAACAAGTAGCTTAACAAAGATTCATGCCAAAGAATCTTTTGATCTTAGTTTGACTTTAAGGAGTTCAAACTTGATCCACTCAAACAAGCTGCCCAGAGTCGCTTATAAGGACAAGTTACCCACAATTCAGTAATGACTTGCGGGATTCTAGTACTTTGGCATTTAAGTCTGGGCATTTAAGTAGCCTAATAAAAAAAAATTGACATTCTCCCAATGGACTCTGGCCTTTCTTATAATGAAGTTCCGTGCCTACGTCTTCTTCTTTTTTTTATATATCGAGGCGTTAAGTCTGCAGGGATGCTAGCGCTCAGACTCTGCCAGTCATAGGAACTCCAAGTTGGACTTCTCCTTAGTTAACTTGGCGTGGGTATGTACTCTGAAAGGTCACTGAGACTGAGATTATCCCAGCCTAATAAACACGGACAAATGGTGCCATTCAATTTCCCTAAGGCTGACATTTATGAGTAAGTGATGCAGGTTGATGGGTGGGAAAAAATGAATCTCTACCTCCTCTTTTGCTTCATCATTTCATTGTCCAGTTTTTAAGGTTTCAGATGGGAGTCACTGATTAGATATTCAGCAGTGCAGAGGACTTCAGTTGTCACATCTGTCTCGATGATGGGCAATCAGGGATGTGATAAAGACCACCTGAGTGTGGCAATTTTCTTAAAACATACGCAAATTTCATTTCCAGGCTAATCACCACATCATTGAATCATCTTTGTAATAATGTGTGTGTATGTGTTCTGGCCAGCTTCCATCTCCTATTAGGCTGCAGAGTGTTTTGACAAGTGGATGAATTGTTCATCTTGCTTTATAGTAAACGGCTGTTGTTGAAAACAGCTCTTGTGTGCTCCCATTTGTCCCTGTAGCAGCGGCGGTGACAGTCACTTCACTTTGGCAAGCCTTGATTGGTCAATTGATGGCTAAGAGCATGAAGGAGCTTTCATTCAGGCATTCTCCAGAGGTGTCCTTAAAGAGCAGAGCTGGCTGGTGAAGTGTGGGTGGAAGGGGCTGTTTCAGGGTAAGAGCATGAAAATACTCAAGGAAAACTGAGAAAAAAGTGAATGTGAGATCTAGATCAAAATATAACAAGTTCAACAATCAAATGCCTGCTTTCCTTCCAGGTGCTAGATCAAAAGCATCATAAAAATCTTAAGTTTAGGAGGTTAAAGGTCACAGTCCGAGCTCCTGGATGATATTGATGCACCCTAGAAAGTGCAACCAGCAGAGAATTTCTCTGAAAAGAAACCAGGAGAGAAAAGAAATACCCAGCTCGGTGCACATCATATTTTATGTCTGTAATTACACATGGTGAACTTTGCATGTATGATACATCTCTGATTTGTTTTACCAGCCAGTTTCAGGCTGAAGGAATTCCTTTATCTCTGTGATCTGAGTCATTTATCCTTGTTCAAATTCAAGACTTGTATTTACCCCTGATGACATTGTAAAGATTTTTCAAACTGCTTTTTACAAAGATATTAGATGTTGCTTTTAAGGATTTGTGAGGTTCCAAAACATCGAAGGAAAAAATAAATTTTCCTCAGACTACAGTCAATCCACCACCTGAAGTCTGCCATTCCTTTAATGACTTGTTCAAAGGTAAAGATTGTATATATTTTTTTCTGTTATTCTTTTCTTTGTCTGTTTACTAAGTGAATTTAACTGTTTATGTTAAGATACAGAGAAGCCTCATGCTCACCATAGCACAAACAGAGGCTTTCAACACTGGACATTGAATCAATTTTGTGTTACTGTACATGAATTTCTGGCAGACAATATAAACAAACAATAAAAGGGCATTTACCAGTGATTTCATGTCACACTTCTGTGAAGTTAGGCAACTTGCAAGAGACAGACTTTTAAAAAAAGGTCAAAATTGAAGAGGCAGATGCCAAGATAACATGACTTTTAACCCCAAGTAGTGGTCCACCTCTAAGGATGCTGGCTTCTACACATCTCACAATGTGTATAATTAAAAAATATCTGTCTTTTGCAACCTCTAGTGGCGATATCAAAAAATGCGCTAACTGCCCCATTGATTTGACGCAAAGATGAGCGGCCTGAACACGACTTGCATTAATTTTCACTGTGATTGTCTAAACTATTGCAAAAATAAACAAACAAACAAATAGAAAAACAAAAAACAAGTTTTATCATCAGAAAAATGTGAAATATCACATCAATTCTACACAAAGAAAAATTACAGGTTTAAGAACATTTAAGGATAGAGGACCATTATTTACTCCAAAACAACTAAAAAAATCATTCACCGACAGACTTAAACATGCCTGCATGCATATGAAGTACATGAGATCTGAAGGATATCTTGGGACGGAACACAACGCTGTTAAATATGACAGCCGCCTTCTGAATGAAGAGAGCCTCCATTATTGAAAGTAGTCCTTTTGTGCTTGTCTCTCTCTACCCTATCTGAGTTGTCGACCAGCCTCGGGGAACTCGGTGCTGTGTTCGTCTTCCCTCTATTTCTGTCTCCTCTCTGTGGTGATGAACAGCGACACTGCGCGTGTCTCTGTTATATGCATTTGTATCAGTAAGGAAACCCCTTAATGTTTAGAGGGGTTTCTCCATTTTTTTGTGTATTGATTGTTTCAAGGAGTGACAGATTATACATTGGTATTGCACTCACATCTTTTTAAAAATTTTTTTGTGTGTGTGCTCTTGCATGTGTGTGCTGCTGATCCCTGGCGGCCCGTCCCACCGTAGCCTAAGTGATTAATGAGCAGCAAAAAGGACGCTGACAGTCCAAACTCACGTCCTACCCTCTACTACCATAGGGGAATTGTGGGTAATTCCTGCCACTTCCTGGTTTAAGAGCCCTCCTGGGTGGGAATAAGTGAAAGTAGAAGAACACTGAATTTATGGACTCATGAAAGTTCAAGGGCTCAAAATACAAAAACAGCATAAAAGGACTTGATAGTTATTTTATCCGCTGTATATATACGCATCAGTTGATACGACCTGGTTGGGAGACAACAGCCTGAAATATTCACAGCTTTTATTGGGACCAAGATAAAGTTTCTAATTCTGAATTAATGGGTCATATCAGTCTTAATAATCATACTAAACAACAAGACAAAAGAGCAATGCAAATTCTGCCTCTCTGGAAAGTTGTTGTACCTTGATGATTTGGAATAAGACATCTTGACAAGTTGTCAAAATATTTCGCTAAAAAAACAAAAATTTCATCTTTTTGCTGACACTAAAGAAAAAGGCATAGAGGGCAGACGGAAGGGATGGCCCCCACCAATCTGTTTAATGGTTGTTTCAGTCAGATTTAAAGCATGGGACTGACCAACTGACACTGCCATCCCTGCAGCTGCTAGTAGCCACCATTAGCGGTTGAAGAGTAAAAAAAAACAACAACAAACAAACAAATAACCCTCTGCTTTTAATTTTGAGACTGTGTCACAACATCTGCACTCTATTTGCATGTGCGTGCTCCTGCTTTCAATCGACGCATATCAAATTATTATGACCCCTTGTGCTACATATGTGTGTTTCATTTAAAGCAGCAGTTCACAGCGGCTTTTAATTATCTTTGTCCTTGTTACCGTCGCTAGCTGACATCATCAGTCTAAATATATTCATCATTACTACTTATCCTCCTTATCTTTCTATTTCTCTTCTTCTATTCACGGCATGGTTTGAAGGCCTCTGGCAGTAAATTTCACTTTCTATCGGCTAAGAATATCAGGATATCCCACCTTTTACCGTCACCTTTTCCTTCATTTCCTTGGGTTACCTTGCCAACACAACCATCAGATCACAAGCGTTGTTTTAGCCAATTAGGTCGAAGGATTATCCCCCTGCAGCATACATCTAATCTAAACATGGCATTGGTTGAATTTAAATTAAGTATTTAGAGGGAACCATAATGTTTTATAATAAGGTGCTTGCCTTTATTTGCATGAGAAATCATGGCTCATGCAGGTGTGTACACACAAATATAATCTCCAACAATACAGAGCCATGCTCTCTCTCCATAGTCACACACACACATACATACACACTATCTAGGTCTCCAGGGTCTTGACTTAATGTGAAAGGCATTTGTTCACGCTTCACATACTGAGCAGACAGTTCATTTGGCCCCTGGTTGTTCTGCAGTAGAAAAGTGTTTGCACATGTGAGGAGAGCCCCTCTTGTCATTTATCTTGTCTGTCCTCGTTCATCCTGCTTAAAAAGACACTCGTGAACCCGCACTGTAAATCATCATCAGACCTGTTTGCTAGGATCTCCTCTGTCTCTTTTTAATGTGAATTCTGAATTGTCTCCAAATTACATGGTGCAGTAACACTACAGAAGCAAGAACTGAAGATAAATTACAGTGATGTTGTGTCAAACTAGTATTGAAAAATGAATCCAGTTAAAACAACACTTCACCCAAAAATGTGTTTTTGGAATATCAAATCATAGTTTCATCTGTCTACAGCCAAGTACACTTATATTTAAAACAACAATAATTTTACCAAAATATTTAGAAACAGAAGCCTGTTTGTCACATGTTTGATTAGTTTTAGTTGATGAATTGCTATTTAAGAAATAGTTTGACTTATTCTGCTGCTTTGTAGTACGTTTATCATTTTGCTGTGTCTACATCTTTATTTGTGAGGACCTTTTTTTTTTGGGTTAAAATAAATCTGTGGGTTCAATTTTCTATCATTCTACTGTAAGTCCTGTGTGAGAGCTTCTGACACTGGCAAGAACATAGCATGCCCAAAAGACAGAAGAGCTCCTCTAAGAATATTCATTTGCTCTGTATAAAGGTGAAAAGGTAGAACTTTTACAAACCCTTCATTTATATCAAAAATCTGTTTTAGTATGGTTTCATATTTATGAAATATGGATATATTAAAGAAACTGGATACAATGTTGGAGGAGAAGCCCTGGTCATTCTTATGACAGTCACTCAATGGTGTGAAAAACCAAAAGATTGGACTTTTATGTGAAAAAGGACCCAGATTTTCTGCAT
This sequence comes from Acanthurus leucopareius, assembly GCA_029814765.1. NCBI lineage: Eukaryota > Metazoa > Chordata > Actinopteri > Acanthuriformes > Acanthuridae > Acanthurus > Acanthurus leucopareius. The sequence continues at coordinate 2,685,152 of JAQMCX010000039.1, read as the reverse complement.
AGCTTCCATATTTTAGGGCCCATGGAGACTCCCCATGGCTGAACTAACTAATTTCAGTTGATCCCTTCACAAACTTGAATAAGGATTAATATGCATCAATCATGTAACTACTCTCAACTTTCTTAACAGACAAAATATATCAAACTATGATGGCAAAGCAAGTCATTTTCCAAGGGACTGTGACACTCAAATGGAGGAGAAACATTTTGTCAAAAACATGACATTTTGAAGCATACTGAGCACACAGAAAGGTAGCAGCATATAAACAGACTGGTTCAGAGTTTCTTTTTACATTTTGATGCCTCATTTTTACCATGGAACCTTGTGGGCTTTAAAAATCCACTGTAACTGTTGAGAATCTGTTAAAGCCATGAAGGACCAAGCTACAGATCTTTCAGAGGTGAGTGATTTTCATGCATGTTTTCAGTGAAGATTGTTACTTCTTTACTGTACACAAATAAAAAAAGGAGGGCCATATCCTTACATTTTTTCTTTTTTACAGAGATGTCAAACCTGTCTTTTCCTTCTCCAATGCCCTGCTAACCAAAGAATGATGTTAGTATTAGTATCAGTGGAGCATTTAGTGTTCAATGATGTTCTGATTAGGTTTTCAGAAGCTTAAAGATTCAAGTAGGAATATAAATTGTTATTCTCTGGATATTGGATATATGCCTAGCCTTAACTAGTCTTTGCAGTGGTCAAATGCCAATATTCACACATGTCTAAGTCAAACTAAAAAGTCACTCTTGGCTTCCAAAAGGTCTTAACAGTGAAATCTAATCAGGCCAATTCACTCAACAGAAAGTGCTAGTCCTGATTAGGAAGAAAGACATGCATATCTGTGTCAGATCTGTTGGCCAGTTGCACAGACAACAATAGAGAATAAATAGCCAGAAACATAAAAGCTCTGTGAATTATTGAGCATATCTGTCGATTAGATGTTCATCCAAAGTCAGTTCTCTTAGCAGGCCTCATTGTTGGCACTGGACTGCTCTTTGCCACTTGGTGGTAGGTAGCGTTTGTCACTCTGACGCCACGGTTGCCTTGCTAACGAGACCTTGGGAAAGTACGCGGAGTGGTACGTTACTGAAGTGTTACCGTCTAATTAAGAGTTTAGTGATGCCAGGTGGAAGCTGGCTGCCTGGGAGCAAAATAAAAGCATGGAGACGTGTGTGTCTTACAGGTTGTTTTGAGGCTGCTGGCAGTGGCGTTGAGAGATTGTTGTCTGTTTGTGCCTGCTGTGCTGTGTGTGTGTGTGTGTATGAGGAAGATGTGTGTGTGTGTGGTCTATCGCTAGCCGACCACCTTGTCTTCCTCTCTGTTTCTGTTTGCCCGTCCTCTTGTCTTGGCAAGGTGGAAACCCTTAAAAGCAAAATTACTCAATATAAACATTTCTGTGCCCTTGTGTTTTCCTATTTGTGTGTGTGTGTGTGTGTGTGATATAGCTGGAGGGTACTGGTTACAAAGTGAATGCCAGAACAACTTCTTGGCAGGCTTAGGCTCATCATCTGCTTGAACATCCTAGACATTCTCTGAACTTTCTTTCTTTTGTCACGGTGTTAAAATGCAACCAGCATGTGTTTATTGTTCATCCAGTTTTGCCCCCCTCCTCCTTTGTTTTTGTGCTCTCTTCATCATCTTCTGCAGTTTGGCTGCCATGGTTGGAAGTTTCTGCTGTTGCCCTGGCAACCCACACTGGAATCCTGTTGGGATCTTCCAGTGGTTTCGCTGCTGATCTGAATTCAGAGTGGCCCCTTGCCTCGCACTTCTCCCATGTCCTGCATATTTCATGTATAGCTCTGTCATAAATGTATGTCGGTCATACTGAGGTTGTATTGAGAAATCCTTGTATCTCTAAAAGTCAACATTCAAGGAACGACACAAGTGAGCCTTGTGTTTGGGCTGAAAACATGAATTTTTGCATTGAGCTTATCATTTTTATTATCTTCTAATATTAATGTTCTCACCTGTCTGTTCATCTACTCAGTGTCTGTCCAACCAAAGTAAGACATCTTTATAGCAGCTAACCAGATGGACGTGAAATTAGGGTCCCCAGAGGATGATTTCCTAATCATTTTGGTTACCGGGTGACCTTTCATGGTGTGCCAATGTCAGGTCAAAAAACATGATGTGGTATCTCAGAAAACAATTGCACAGTTTCCCTTAAATTTCCCTGAAATTTGAGACTTAAGTTCATGATCCTCAGAGCACACTTGGCAACCTCCTGTTCTCACCTCTTACACTGTTATCAGGCAAAATGTGCATCTGGAGACCAAAATATTAGTCATTATAATATTAAATGACCAGATTGCCATGAAATTACCAGAACTCATTCACTGCCAGATGATAATCCCTTTTTATTTGCTTGGGCCAGAATTTCCCTTCGTCCTCGAAAGAAAATAATCAAAATCCCTTTGTATTATTGCTATGAAATTGCTTGAGCATATTCATACTCCCCAGAGGATAACTCATCTCCCATTTGAAATACACTTTCCTCTGGTTTCACCCTTAGGCCAGAATGTCAATTATTTATGAGTATATTCATGCTAACAAGGATATAAAATTCTCAATTTTAATGACCTCATGACATTTCCGCTTGTGAAACCCACAGACGTTGTTAGATGAACTACTGATGAATCTCAAAGACAAAATTACTGCCATGTTTATTCTATCCCAGTAATAATTTTAGTCATAGAAGTTTTGTCTTGGTCATAACACCAACATTTCTTTACCCAAAGATTAAACCTTCATTTGACTAAGACTGAAGTCTGCACATTTTTACCTGAAAATACTGATACATAGATGCATACAGTATTTGGCTCTGGATAAAGGTTTTGTATGTGTTCTGTGTGTGTGAGGGGGTGGTGTGAGATGTGTGTGTGCCTGCCTGCAGCTACTATAGGTGCAGTGGGAAAGCTCTCCCTATAGAGCCCCTCAGAGAGTTGTGAAATGTGGCCCAGCAGGGTTTCACCGCTATTTCACCTACACAACAACACATTTAGATATTGGATCTTCTTCCCTCAGCACTAAGCCGTCCCCACTTTCTATCAACCTCCCCTCAATCTGAACCCCACCTCTCACCAGGGACCTGTGTATTTTCAGTTTCCAGCCCCAGCCAATTACACAACAACAGCATGAAGCCTTCCACACGAGTCAAGCGTCCAAACAGAGAAATGGATACAGATAAAAAAACCACATTGTTCTTGTTTAGGATCTGTTGAGGAAAATACAAAAATACACAGAAAACACACATATGCTTGCCTTACAGTTCATCTATATATTCATATATATTTGAACATACACTCATGGATTTGACCGAGCGAGAGCACCAGTAAAAATTGAAAAAATATAAACAATCACTTGTTGCTCCATAATACTTTTGTTCTAAAGTCAGACACCTCACACTGATTTTAAATCAGTTACAGAGGATAGTTCAGTTAAAAAACTTGGAAATATTTGACAAAGAAGCACATATACATTTTATAATGAATGCATGCACAGTTCATGTATTTTTCATATGATATAAACATGATTTTCAGGTTCTGTTTACAAAATGAATAGCATTAAATTCATGAATATTTTCTGTTTTTACTGATATTGAGTTTTGTGCAACATTAATGTGATGCTTTTAGAACATTGGTGGATCTTTGTAATCACCCAACGAAGACTTGGCATTTTGTCATTATTTTTAAACTATTTAATTAATTTTCCATCAGAGACCTTGAGGGATTCTGTTCATCACCTATGCAGATGTTTTTCATCTTTACATATTGTTTCATCTTTCTCTGTTAATATAATTCAGTCTGATAACATTTATTTTTTTCCCTCTCTTTTCTAAAGCTACAAACCGTGGTCCTTGTTGCTTCTAACTAATTCTCAGGCACGCTTTCTGTGAAGTGAGCAGTTAATGAGCTGTTAGTTAAACTGGCTCTGAAAAGACTTTTTCTTCTTCACAGGTAGAAAAACACTGTTTCAAATATTCTTTAGTGAAGGTGGTTATTTCATATAAAACCATAATCACGCAGAAATCTGTGGCTTTTTATTAGAGTGAAAACTGCGGGTAAATCAATTTCAGTGTGGCACTAAAGAGAACTTTACTAGCAATTGACAGAGAACCATGGAGATGTTCTGATTGGTTTAAATGCTGAAGAACCCTTTTTGTTTACAAGGAGAACCCTGTTTTAAAAGGTTGTTATCCCATGTTCCCTGTTGGCTAAAGTTTGTCTTGGAGCATGAACCCAGACTTAAACCCAGACCTGTCTGCAGTTCAAAGGCAACTCTACCACCCAAGTTCTACCAGGAATGACGTGCTTGGTTGCTGTGCCAACCTCACACACACCTACACACACCTACACACACACACACAAAAGGCGACTCGAAGCAGTAAAACGGGAATTAGCATGTGTTGACAGACGAGAAGCTTGCCAGTAATAATTCTTCTCCCTGGGAAAAAAAAATTTTTTAAAAAATGGCCTGAATGCTTGTGACTAATGTTGATAGCAATTAGAGCACTGGGGTATCAGGGGAGGAGTTGGTGACGGTGGTGAGTGTGTGGGAGGAAAGGAAAGGAGAAAAAGGGAAAGAAAGTAAAACAATAATTCTACACTGATGTCTCTTTTATCTAAACTCTGCATGGGGCAGTTTAACAAACGTTCTGTCAGAAACAGTGGTTGTTTTACATGAAAAAGACAGAGCTGTGTGCTGTGATCTGACGCTGGCAACAACGTAACACACTCTGCTGGGCTCCCAGACTGTTTGCCACCTCCATCTCTCTTTCTCTCTCTGTCTCTCTCTTTCTGTCTTCCTTTGTGTCTCTCGCCTCCTCTATCTGGTTTACTTTTGCTTGATTGAAAAGAGACGTGTGCCTGTGAGCGAGAATAAAGATGCAAAGCAGCGACAAATTGAATTATTGTTTGGAGTGCTGCTTGTCACAACAGTGGCGTCAGGTGATTTTAGTCTTCTGCAGCGTAAAGAGACAGAGAGAGAGAGACAGGCCGGCTTGCAGAGACGAGGTGACAGGCAGCTACAAGGATGCTAAAAATAGACCTAAATACAAACTAAAGAGGTGATTATGAGATTTTTCAGATGCAGGTTGGTAATTTGAATGTGGGCTGCTCAGGTATGGATTCATACACCAGCATTTTTTCTTTGAATAAGTCTCTAAAGATAGAAAACGCTTAAGGCTTGCAGTAGTCAGGAAAATGAGATGAGATTAAATGAGTAAAACTCTTAACGGGAGAATAGAACAGGTAGATTTTTGAAAAATATGAAATGCAAATAAGTGATAAAAAGAATGAACTGAGAGGAATAAAACTGATAAATCAAAATTATGTTTTTGCTGACAGCAGAGAAAGGAAGGGATGTGAGCACAAATATTAATTAGTGCACAAATAACCTGAGAGGAGATGTAAGAAAAGTAAAAAACAAAGGATGAAATAAATGACAAATCCGCCTCTTCTTATTCTACTGTAAGAGTAATGAAACATGTTCTTTTACATACCCTGACTCCACCAGAAAGACCAAATAATGAAGCCTGAAAAGAGTAAAAGTGTAGACTGGGTGTATGGTACCACAGCACCTCCAGGTCCGAGTCCAGACGGGGCCTCTGCTGTCATTCCCATCTCTATCATAAAGGCAGCAGCATGAAAAGGGCACAGAATAGAGTACAGAAGGCACAAATTAATTTCAGTCAGTCACCTGACAAATCTGACATAGAATGGATTATTGTAAGAGCAGAATAAGCTTTAGAGCTGATTTGGAGCTGATTTGTTGTCCTGAGCTCATCACTTCCCTCAAGGATACACAGATATCCAGGACTGGGGAGGGATGATGAGAATGAGGGGTGAATGTAGACTGACAGGAGGAAATGCTATATGATCAGCAGCAGCAGCAGCACGTGATAGGAAAGCTTTTAGGTATTATTGCATCTGTGCTTTGGAACAACCTCCCTCAGGAAATTGTTTTTCTCCCTTGAGTTGCATGTTTTTAGTTCTATCTCTGCCTCTCATGTATGACATTTCATTTGATTCTTTATTGCTGCTGCTTTTAGGTTATATTTAGTGGTAAGTACTGAAAATCTAAACTCAAGTTAAAGTGTAATTGCTTTCAAAAAATTGACTCAGGCAAAAATAAAAAGTACCATTTCAAAAAAATGCCTGAATAGATGGAAAAAATTAAATTATTATTTCCTCAAAGTACAAGTTACTTTCGTTGTAATATTATTCTCTGATTAATTATCATCAATTAGTTTTATAAATTATTCATTTCTTATATTTACTGTAAAAGCCCAATAGACTACAATAGCTGCAATATAAGTTTTTGCCATTATTATTAACACTACACATGAAACATTAACATGGCAGCTCACTTTACTGTGCCTGCAGAGAGTGTGTCTACAGAGGGACAACAGGCACTATCAAGTAACAGTTGTCTTTTTTAGATGTTTGTATAAAAAGTGCTGCCAGATGTGGACAGGGATTGTCGCTGGAAGCTGCCTGCGGTTTTGGGTTTTGCTCTGTCATCATGGCATCATGGTTGAAAGACAGCTGGTGCCTCTTCCCTGTCAGACAGCTGCAACTTGCCTTCATCTAAAGCACAGGCCCCCCATGCACGCCCTCCCTGCCCCACACGTGATCCCTGCATTTAGAGCCTACTGGTTGTGACAGAGGCATTTGACCAATGTTGTGAAGTAAAAAGTAGAATACCGTCTCAAAAGTATATTTGAATAAAGAGTAAAAGTACACATTTTTAAAAAAAAGTAACATGAAAAATAATCATTCCTTAAAAAAACAACAAAACAACTTTTTTACTTATGTGCACTGCTTGTGATGAGTTCCTATCCCTGTTGGTTACGTTGCATGTAAAGCACTTCATAAACAGTGTTTTGAGAGAAGTGCTATAGAAATAAAGCATTTTTTCCCCATGTTATCTTTAAGTGATGTCGCACATGCATACTAAAAAGAGTGAGTAGAGAGAGTATTTGATGTTGTGGTTAAAAAGAAATACTTCATCTGTGACTACCAGCACAGTTGAGTTGGTTGCCCGGACTTGCTTTGCTTGATTCATTTAAAAGACTAAAATATAAGAATGCTGTTGTTTATTTGAGGCCATAACAATAAAATAAACAAATCCCATCATCCCACTCTACGTTATAACATCATTATTTACTGTTTTCATTGTTTTTATAGAGACCCTTATTTTTATAAATAAAATATTGGGTATTTAAGTGTGTAAGCACGCTAACATTAGCCAATTAGCAGAAGAAAACAAAAGTTTTGCTTGAAGAAATATCATTTGTTTTGCATGCTTATGATCATCAACCAAAGTAATGGACAAATGGAAACTATGACCTTATGGCGGCACTAGATTAAAAGTCAGAGCATCACCAAATTATTAGAGTTCATCATCTGGGCGCCATAGATGTCTTTATTAAATCACAGAAATCCAAGCAGCAGTTTTTAAGAGATATCTTAGTCTACATGTGGTTAACCAACAGACTGACATTGTCATCCCTAATCTCACAACAGTCATCATGGCTAAAAAAACAGAAAACACATGTCAGCTAAGCAGCAGAAATAACATGTCACTAAGCATCTGGTGCTTGGTTACTTCTATAATCCTTTTTTGCCTTTAATCTCCACTATCTTACAAATGAAAAGTTGAATGAAACACACTTTTTGCTGAATTCAACAGACCCATTTGGTAAGACCATTAGCTTGTTTTGGCTAATGTTAGCTGGTGTTCGCAAACTTTTATCAGATATTTTAACTGACATTAGTAAGTCAGCTTCTTAAAGCCATTACGCTTTTCTTTTGCTACCTCACATTTGTCTTGTAATGGTCCAGAGGGCGAGCTCCCTCCTCTCCCGCTTCGTTTTTCATGCCCATGCGTCTTTCAAGTGCTGTCATTGGTGTTGGTCTGCCTCAGTGAAGTAATTCTCCCAAAGCATCCCGCCTGCGACAGCCTTGTATTGGGAAAAAGAACCATTTGATCACTAAGCCTCCTCTGTGGCTAAGCTGACCGGTTTGTTATTGCAATTGGAACTTTTTTCCTTCCTTTTTTGCGACTGAGAGAGGTGGAGAGAAAGATGCAGAGGTAGAGGAATGAAGGAGCGTTGAAGCCTCTTTGGAATAACGCGTGTAAACACAGGCAGTGCATCACTCAGGTAATGAGATTCTCCACTCTGCTTAAATCGAAAGCCCCTCAGCACCTGAGGAGGACAAACAAAACCCCTTCCCAGCGCTCTCTTTTAGAAGACAGACACACACATACATACATGTGCACACATACACACACATACACACTTTCACACCCAACATATTTCCCTGTTTGTTTCTTCCCCTCGCTTCCTTCCTCTCCCTTTCTCCCCTCTGTGAATTTGGACATGCTGTTTGTATGCAAATATGTCATTTGGAAGACCCCCATGCCTAACACACACTCACGCACACACAATTGCACACAAACAGAGAAAACCCCACAGAGGTTCAGAGCTGGCGTGCTGAGGTTGAACAACACTCCAGCAGGGCAGTAGAGGCCGGCATAGGAAAGCTTGTTTGCCCTTTTTTTTTAAAATTTATTGTGTGTATTCAGCAACAGGCCCAACTGGTTCCCTCCTCTCTTTCTGTGGTTAATCCCCTTTTTCATTATCATCCTTTTCTTTTCATTTGCCTCTGAAATACAGCTTAGCGCCAAACACTGCACCAAACACAAGCCCATTTCCGCAGTGTGGTGTTTCTTTCTTTCTCTGGGAGATCTGTAAAGCTGCTTTTGCTGAGAAGTCTGTGTTGTTTTGTGGGATGATTGAGGGTCATTGTTGGACACGTCTGTTTTTGTATGTCAAGGTCTTTGTGATGTAATGCACAGAAACTTGTAGCCCTCCAGTGTGCCTCATAAAATCAGTCAAACAAAGCTTAGATTAATATCTCAGGCCAATAAAAATCCGACCCTTGAAAGTAAATCTTAACCCTTGCTAATGTGATGAAGGGGTGAATGTGACCTTCCCAAAGTCCCATCGGATTCAGATGGAAAACTGCACTTAAAACTCACTAGATGTGTCATGGAGCTCATGATATTACCAAAAGAAAGGATTGGGCTTATTCCTGCACTCATGTGACAAGAATACAACTCTGATAATGATTATGATGATGCTTAGAAGAAGTCAGCAGTGTAGGAGGATGATTTAACAAAGCCACAACACTTTTACAAAATGAAGGTAACAAGGGTCCATGATGACCCTCCGAAGGCTGAAAACTGTGTTGGGCAGCCATATAACCTGCTCTGTATTTTGTGAGAACATAGAAATAGTTTATATTTCAGAGGAAAGGTTTCATGGTAACACTCAGAAATGTATCACCTTTAAAGACATTAAAGCATAATCAGCAAGCATAATCCTTTGCAATATTATGCAAGTTGCAAGTGTAGTAACATGAATCACCCTCTGAATGAAATATTAGATCTAAAGTCAACCTTAATCATACCAAAACTGCTGTTTTTGAATGTCTGAAAGTCAGTTTTGGAGTTTGCTCGGAGATTAATTTTGAAAAACGTCCCCAATTACATGGAGACTTAACTGGTTAATGAAGCACGTGTGTTGCAAAGATGTTTATTCGGCCTGCCCTCCCTGAAAATTCTTGTGAACAATATTCAAACTGCTTGTTTAGACATACAGATCAAGCCCGCAATTTTGTGGCCAATAGTGTCCTCAAATTTCCTTAAAACCTATTTTTGTGGCTCCTCAGTTGGCTTAATTTGGCAATTTGTAGTTCAAAGAGCATCTAAGCATCTTGTTTAAAAGTGAACCAAAGTCAAACAATGTACAATTCATCATAACTATCAAAGGGTTTACAACAGTCTCGAGCAAAGGTTGACTGACTGCCTTTTCGTTGATTTCAACCACATCACATGGTCTTCAGTTGACACTGGAGCTCACTGGTTCTTGAGAATTCGTCCATTTTACTTAGGTGACAAATTCATCATTTAGTAACTTTGTTGCATGTAGCTTGTTTTTACAGCATTTTAATTGCTTGTTTTTTTAATTTGTTGGTACCGTCACCAATTGACACATTAGTGAATCACTTATCGAGCTTAGTTTGATCCCAGACATCTTGTGTTGGTTTGACCCTCAAACAATCAGACTAGGTACATTTACCTTGGATAATTTATGTACATTTACATTAAACCAGTCACTTTAAGGAAGAGTAGATGTCGTGATTGTCTGTCAGTAGAGGAGAGCACTTGCCATGCATCTACTGCCTACTTCAAATGACACACATACCACGTCTATTGAACCAGACTTACAGTGCATAGCTGTGTCTTTAGCAGAACACCTATATATTATGTGCTTGGTCCAATGCTTAAAAGAAAGTCATTAATACTAACTAAGCCACAGATTTTTGCAGCATGTCTTACTGTAAGGTATTTGGCTTCTGTCCTGACCCTGTTGCTGTACCCAGTGTCCTGTGCACTGTGGAGAATTGCTCTGAGTGACAACAGGAAGTTCTTTGGTGCATAACTTACAGAAACTGTATACTTGATGATGAAACATGACACTTTGTCCGTCTCTGCCGCCTTTGCATGCATGTATGAGTGTTGCCATGTCACTGTGTCATTCCCTGTTAGTCCCATTCCACTGGCCCATGGAAAGAGGACATTCTTTTCTGCAGTGTTACAGCCTTGTTAAACCCATTCCTCCTGCTTCCTCTCCTATTAAACCTCATCTTTCTCACAGCCCCTTTCTCTTTTCCATTCCTCCCTCTCCAATTCACCAGCCAGTGAAAGACAGTCAGTCACTGGCCATTCAGAAGCAAAAGAACACAGTGTCTGATTGGTTTAAATTAAAGTACTCTTTGAGGCCACTTTCGATTGAGTGTGTTTGCGTTCTTCATCTCTTCATCGGTTTGGTTACTCTCTTGGCGTTTTGATTGTCAAATGGAAAAGATAAAGTGACCTCTTTTTTTTTTTCCTTTTCTTTCTTCCTCTTTCCCTCATAAATCCTTTTACTGGAACTGGCCTCCAACATGGCTGCCAGTTGCCAAGAAGCTGCCCTTATTTCCCAGTCGGCTGCCGCCACTGGCCCACCACTCAGCATGTTTTGACACATTGGGTGGCGAGTATGTGTGTTGTAGAAAAAGAGTGTTATGGTTCTGGCTTGTGTCTCTCTCCACATCCGTCACAATGACTGCCAAAATCCCCATGACCTCATTCTCATTAGCACTGCTTCAACTACAAAGGACTAGGCTGTGGCTCATTGGCGAGGAGCACCGGTCCTGAATGGACGACGCCCGCTGCATTTTTAAAAAGGGTTGGAGATTTTTTTTTGGTCGCTGCGGAAAGCGTGCACAAAGTCTGCTCATGTGTAAACACGGCGGATAATTATGTGACCGGTCTGTCATCTTAGTGTGAGCTACAGGACTCCTGTAAGGTCTCTCGAATTAATTGCGCTCAGCAGTGGACGCTTTCACCAAATTCGAGAAGTGGCTGCAGCCATGTGGAATGTTTTTAACACAGATTTTCCATTCTAATTAATAAGTCTCAGCTCAAGGCTGACAGCAGGGATGTTGAGTCAAGGTTTGCAGACAAATAACTTGAGAGGTAGATAAGTCTGTCGAGTGCTGTGCTTTCTCTTTTTTTTGCCTTTCGGACATTTTAATCTTTTAGCAAACTGTCTTACACCAGGTTGAAATCAAAATCAAGCCATGCTTCCTTTCAGATGCTGCATCAGAGTTTTCAAAGAATGTTGAGACGATGGTGACGCTCCTGTTGTTTTAACTGTTAATGCCCTTTTTGGAATTACTAAATTAGGGCTAGAGTCTCCTTACAGTATGTGTGTTTCTAACCCTAGGAGAAAGTGGAGATAAAAACGAAAATCATAAGGTCTGCTGCCGGGTAGAGAGAAGATAAAAAGGCAAAATGAAGGATGATGAAAAGGTTCCCCTCTTCAAAATCTCCCACCCGGAGAGGGGATTATCTCGCCGGAAATATCTCCATCTTCAAGGCTCCTCAGTTTCTATCTTTTTCTTTGTGGGAAGAATCTCCACATTTCCTGCTGGTCTTGTCTGATTTAATGCTCCGTCACGAGAAAAGCCTTACCTGAGGCCGAAATACGTCTTGACGTGAGGTAGTTCACCTCTTCCTCCTGACCTGTGACCTCCACCATATGCCACGTCTGCATTGTTGAACACAGCAGCATCATCTTCGTAGTCAGGCCATCACCACTGGGGGAAGAGTGAAAACAGGGGGAGGGGAAATAAGCAAAGCACTGTGGGGAATTTGGAGGGAACGACCTTATTATGTGGGTGACGCTTGCTGTGTGAAATGCCAATTGGCTTCAATTAGCCCGCTGGCACCTGCACCACGTGTGTCCCAACGGTCCCACTTCCATTATTGCCATGAACATTCCTTATCTGTCTGGCAGACAGGATTATCTTGATAGATTCAGGGATGGGATGCATGATGTTGATGATGCCAGATGGGGGTGAACACCTGCGTCCAATCCATAAAACTTTATGAGAGTAAAGATTGGGAAATTGTGCTTATTTAAACAGAATGCCTCCCTCTTGTCGCTGGTTGCGCAGAAGGAGTTAATCGTCACAGTTGTACAGCATTGATATGCAGATGAATTTCCCTTGCGACACAGGAAAGGGTACAGCAAATAAGTCAGAGCTGTTTTGCTGCACTGTGGACTGGAAATACTCTCACATTAACTATTTTTTCCCACCACCACTCCGCCTCGCATTCCTATACTTTGCTCTGCTCCGGCCCCATTGTGAAAGACGTCCTCTGCTTGCTTTTTCAATTTGAAAACACAATTCGCCTGGCGAGATAGAGCCCTGTGTCAGGGTACAAATCATCCCAGTGTGTCGGAGAAATTGAATTTCCTATGAATGCGTGATTGGCTGTTATGTGGCCCCCAGCATGCACGGCAGCTAATCCTCCGAGGTGGTGGTGGTGGTGGTGGTGTGGTGGGTGAGCATGAGACCAGTGATGCTGGGTTGCAACAGCTGCACAAGGGAGCGTACACACACGTGTCATCTCATTTAGCATGCACAAACACACCCATACACACACACACATGCAGGACCTATGTACACACCTATGTAATGACACGCTTATGAGAAATGGAACCCCAGAGAGACACAATCACACACTAGCAGCATGTCGCTGGCAGCTGCCTGTTTGTGTGTGACTTCAGAGCATGCTGCGTGCACATGGCGCCGCGAGTGCAACCTGCTGTGTGTGTGTGTGTGTGTATGCATGTGTGTGTGTGTGTGTGTGTGTGTATGCATGTGTGTGTGTGGTTGTGTGTGGTTGTCAGTATTCCTGTCTGGTCGGATTTTTGCCACCCTGTATGCTGTTGCACTCTCCCCACTGTCACATTTACGGACCACTTGTGGGTCTCTGCAGTGTAACACCACAAAACTTCAGTATCATGCCTCTCATCAGCCCTCATGCTAAGAGCCTCTTGAATTCTGTCCATTCTGTCTGTTACACAAAGGACGCCATCATTTCCTTTGTTGTCTGTGCTCCACTGCAGCGAGCTGATATCATTTTCCTATGTATTTCAGGAAACAGTAATGAGTGTATATCCAGGCAAACTAATACCTATTGGGCTCATCTCCCATGTCAGACAATGACTGGTGGATGAGTCACTCAAATACAAGTGCATATGATTCCAAATACAACCCTCACAGACAAACACCTATTTCATCAGACACAGAAACAAAGAGCACACACACATACACATACACACATGAGTTCACAGATGCTGCCACTCTCATGAATGTGCAGGGATATTTTCCCTGAACTTTTTCAGCTAGTAACTGACTATCACATCAAGGACAGCAGATGCAAGAATCAAGTATTTTATATCCAGAGGGGAGCCTGAAACATGACTTTGTATGTAAAACCTATAAACTACACAAAGAGCGTTTTTAACTCCCACTATTTAGAACTACAACAAACAGCATGATGAGGTTAGACTGGGACCTTGCAGCACTGTAGCCTATAGTACAGGCCACTAATAGGATTAAATGTAGCCTGTAGAAGTTGGCAGAGCTGTGCCTCTCATCAACACCACGGGGCAGCAGACACAGCTCTAATAGTCAGATGTCTAAAAGGATCCTGAGTGTTTTCTCCTCCATGTCGGTGCTTTGACACTTCCATCCAGCATACATACACCCAATCATAAATCAAACTCCCTCCACTGTGATCCTTTGCTTGTTTGCTACAGCTTAGCATGTCCTTTGAAGTGTCTGTCTATGGGGTTAAAACAGATGCCCAGTCCGTGCCAGATTTAATATGTATAAAGAGAGCAGCTCTACATGTTGCCGCAGTTACCTCTGCTTCGACATCACCCGCAGCAGCTTTAAATGTCAATCATCATGCTGGAGGGATAAACTGACCGCTTGCCCATGGCACAGTTGTTTACCAAGTTTTTACTCCATAAATCGAAATATCAGACAGGGATGAAGGGCGATGATTCCCTCTCATTTAGAAATTTAGGATTATGAATATATCAAGTGAAGCCCCATGAAGCCTCTATCATGCGTAGCTGTTGATGTGAACAGATCTGAGTGCTTTTCCAGATTAATTCCTATCATTCTTGTGTAATGTACTGCTTATTTTTCAGCAACTGGGTTTAGGAAAACATGGACTTCCAGATAGTTTTCTAACCTCTTCCTCTCTGTTTTCTGTCTCAAAATCAGGACACTGCTGAGCCCTTTTTTAAATACCAAGTAAACCCTGCAGTTGTAGCATTTCCTTGCCGGGGTTTTCCTCCTTTTTTTCTGACATGTCAAGTGAACCTTTGCCAGGATGAAACTCAATATATTTCTACAGGGAGGCCAGTTAGAGAAGTCTGTAAAAAAAAATTAGTGTCACTGTGTTTATGTGTTCACTGCTCAGGGGTAATTGGACTTGATTGGCTCAGTGGACGGTCAGAGGAAACTATCCAGAGCCTGGGAACTTAGCGTTTGGATGGAGCCACTGAGAAAGAATCCAAACTGCACTGAAAATGAACTCGCTTTCACAAAACCCACATAATATCCTATCATTATTGGTCCACAGGCATTTTAAAACATTAGTAGCAGAAAAACTCCAAACAGAACATTCCATATCATTTTGGATTTGTGTTTCTATAGATAACTCCTTGATAGCTGCACATTTATACTTTCATCTCCCCTTTTCTTCACAGATTTCTCACCCCTTTCCTTTATATCTCTATCTCTTTTCCTGTACTGGGCTTTGTACCTTGTACCCTGCTGGACAATGGCATGTAACCTGGCACGTCTGGGATACCAGAGGGAAAGACAAAAACAGAAAGACGCAGAAAGGCGTGCAGTGAAAGGGGAAGAAGGAGACCCGTAGGAAATTTTTCGCAATGCCTAAACACAGACGAAGAGGCGGTTGTTAATCTGATAATGGCCCCTGGGCAGAATGACTCTTCCTGGACTGCATTGTGGCTTCACACACAGTCATCTATCAGGGCCCGGACTCTCCTGTAATTACATATTCTTCATGTGGATACAACTGGGGAGAGCGAAGAGGGCCGGTCAGCACATTGAGGCGTGGGATGATTGGAAAAAGAAGAATCAAAAGAGGGATTTTTTTCCCTCCTCTAAAGGCATTGAGATATGAGAGAGGGGGAGGATAGAAAGGGAGACAGAAAGGGAGAGGGACAAGGTGAGGCTGGTACTGTAGGTAACCAGCCTGTTGTGTCCGCTCTGAGATAAGACAGGACAGGATTTCAGAGGCGGCTTTCTGATGCCTTTTTTTCTTTTGTTGTCAAGCCAAATGCATTTAGTTTCTCATGTGTCCTTCATTTTGTTGGCAGCACCTCAGCTGAACTTGAGAGTTATTGCCGAACTTGAAGTGAGTTTTAATCTGCAGCTCCTCCTGGCTATACGGAGCTTTATGGTGAGTTTCAGCTTGTTGTTGAGCTGACTGGTCCATAAATTTACTGTTTTGGTTCACTCTCACTGCTCTTATTGTGCTGTTTTCGGCAGCAGCAAGAAGCTGTTTTCAGAGAAAAAACTCCAAAGACACATTGTACAGGACCTGCTCTACACCAAACAGCAGACAGACACATTTAGAGACTTGCTGGTGAACAAAGTGGAGCATTTAGCAGAGAAAGAGTAAGATGTTTTCCTCAAGAATTGGTGGAGATCAAGAACAGAGGTAAAAAGAGTTTACAGTGGACTCACATTTTCCAAGTAGACACAAACAGGACTCTATAAACACACTCTACAGTGCTTCTTAACTGCTGAACGTGTAAACATGCCACTGTTTTTGTGCAAAAGTTCCTTATACTGACTCCAAAGATGAAGATATTTCACTCTAATGATCACAACTTGTTTTTGCTGCCCCAAGTAAATTCAATTATTGCAAGTTTAAATGATAATGCCTCAGTGTGAGCACACAATTTTTGGTCAAATGGAAATATTTTCAATTTGCATGGATGCATCTTGACTTCATTTGTGCGGCTGACAGCAAAATCAGACTGAAAAAATAGAAAGTGTTTTTTTTCTGAGATTCTATATTTGAATAATCAGGAGCTAAATCATTTATCTCCATTAGTTTCATAATAAGCCCACTCACTTATTCTACTGTATGAAGTGATATATCATCATTAGTTTGGATGACTAGTCAGTTGGTTAGAAAACCAATTGTTATGTCACCTTTAATGCTTGTCATTATTCCAAAACTGCAGAATTTTTGGCTACTTTACCCCATACTACTGCTTTTGTTTGGTGCATCCAGTCTGTGTAATGGGGTCAAATGACATGATGCAAGACACAATGCGGGTGTCACCATTCTCAGATCATCCTCACCTTCTAATAAGCTGTTCAAACAAAGGTGAATAATGAAAACCACAAAAGGTTATTAGCTTTGGTCAAATGCATTCGTTCTATGCAGACTGGGCAAAAGAAAACTGAATATGACTGCAACCACTGCTTTTATTGTCTCACCCAAACTGTTAAAATCATGGATCACAGCCCAAGCCATTTTGATTTTATGCATTTTGTTCAGTTAGAATCTTAAGACTTTTCAGTATGATGGGATCATACGCAGTCTGTTCTCCCACTGTGGTTTCAATTAAGAGAAACTGTAGCACACACACACATATACACACGCACCCACACCCACACACACATGTTGTACATGGGCTGTCCCATATAGGCTTTGGGTCCCATGACCAGTGCTGCTCTCTCAGGCCACGCTGAATTCCCGGCCAGGCACGGAGGAAGTAATTTAATCGAATTGTGCTCAGTTACTGTGACCCTCATCTGCTCTGCCCCACTGTGTTCTGTCTGTGCCTTCCATGTGAACCCTCACAGTCCAGCAGCACTGGTCCACTTTCCAGCTCTATAGCCTTTCTCCCAGCGTGAGCACTTGTGTGGAGCTTTGTGTGTTGACCCTTAAATGGGTGCACATCCTGGAGAAGACTGAATCCCCTTTGTGAACTTGTCCACAGGGGTCAGATTCAGCCTGACAGGCCGAAAAACCAACAGAGGAGCTAGATTGTTGCATGTGGGCTGTTGCAAGACTGTTCACCTCAGAGGAGGATGTGACCGTGGCGGTAGACAGCGATGCACTGGCCTGAATACCAATCACAACACTTCTGAGATGGTAACTTTCAAACAAAGCACTCAGAAATGATCAGACTGGTGAAGTTTGAATTAAATATTTGTATATCACAATAGCAACAACAGGCTGTTTGTTTCTGGTGTTCACCTTCCCTGCAATTTTCTGCACGCACATCAAGCTATTTATCCTCAGCTTGTTTTGTTCTGGATTGAAAAGATATTCGCAGAGGGAATGAAGAATCATATGAACATCCCAAGCAGCTGAGCAGCTGTGGTGGCCCTTGTGATCTCATGTCTATGGATTTGTGAGTCACACTGAAGAGGGAGATATAAATCTGCAAAGGCTGACTGTCCTCACCTCGTCCAGGTGTGTTGGTTGAATCATCTCAGCTGAAGAAAGAAGCAGAATTTCTCCTTGATGACTTTACTGATTCTCTTTAAACTTTTCCTAGACTCTGCAGACCTTTAACAGCACACTCTTTTACAGTGTTAGTGGAAAACATGCACATTGTTGCTCTCAACGCCGTTGTGAACCTTTTGACTGGTGACTTGATGTGGATCAAAGCTATCGGTAGCCCTTCGTGCTTCGGTGAGTCACTGCCTGGACTGTGCTGAAAAGCAGCTGTTGTTGGTGCACAGCTTTTTGTGAGGAAGAGAGGAAGTAAAAGGATCAGTCTTGACCTTTGGTGGAAGCTGCGCTGGCTCCTTCACAATGCCTTGGAAACCTTACACCGTCTGTGACATTTACTGTCCATGGTGGAGCGTAGCCACTGTATTTCCACAGAATGGAAATGAACATAAAAGGATACCGACTGGATGAGCAGGTTGCTATTTTAAACACAATATAACCTTTTTTGTCTGTTTAAGCGTCAGATTAAACCTCCAGAGCGTTGATCATTCCCAAAATTATTCTCTCCAGTAAACCTGTGTCAGCCTTTGATTCTGTACCAGTTATGTGATGACTACAATTGTCTGGTCACTAAAGGCACATCCATTTACTGAAAGGGCTGAGTGGTCAGAGGAAAACAACAGATGAGCAGATGGTGATCAGGCTCATCAGCTGTGAAAATATAGTCACAACTCATCATCCTTCATCAGTCAGTCAGAAATCTGTGCTTGCTTTATTTCAGGGCTCAAGCTAAAGACACCACCCACGCTGATCTTTTGTGAATCCATTTTATTGTGGTTTAGTGTCAAAAGCAGGTCCACTGCTAGGGTTTTAGAAAAAAACCCGATGTTATGAGTACATTCTTTTCATTTTTCTTAGTATTACTTGCATGTATTTTTATTTCTGGTCAGAAAAGAGCTCATCATTTGTGTTTATCTTAAAGCAGTCCAATTTAAAATAATGAGTCTAAAAATACTGGTGTTAGGCTCCACCAGGAGTTTCTAAACTTTTAAAGCATAAGACTCTAAAGAGAAATTTGGTGTCCCTCCAGAACCCAAGCGTGCAAAAATATATCTTGAAATGGTAAACAACATCTGAGCTGAACAAACCAGTGCAACAAAACAGATCATTATTTTTTTATATTTTAATCAAGAGAAACACATACCAGCATTGTTATGCATTTCATTTTGCCAAGTGGACACCCAATAAAAACAGGTCCGTGACCCATTTTGGGCCGTAAACCTGAGTTTGGTTGAGGGAGCAACACTTACGAAGTGTTTAAAGGCCCCCCAGATTCCTGCAAGCAGTGCAGAGGCTTGACCTCAATGTTTTCAGTGGTAGCTGGGCTCTTGTTTACAAGTGAAACAGATCCGCAGGGAAGCTGCATCTGAATGAATTTTACATCAGTGATAAAATAATAAGCTATAAATAATAAGTTAGCATTGTACCTGTTCTGTACCTACTTTGTGGTGGTCTTTAGTGTGAATTTGTGGAACTTTACAGTGGATATTATGCTTTATTTTCAGAGCAGCACGGTTAGGAATCAACCATTCATTGCAAATTATTACATATTAATATTTGGCAGAAAAGTCTTTGTGAGCTCTCACTGACTCCAAGTAGTGACACGGATTCTACGGAGAAAGCCAATCCCCTTCAAAAAAACAGACATTAACATTAAATCTTGGTTAAATCAACAATACAGAGAAGAGGCTGCAGCAGCAGCAGACAGTGTTGGAATGAACGCGATCAGCAAGAGTTAACAGTAATAATGCCTGGTTGTGTAGTAATGTTTTTGCTGTTTACCTGCATATAATTTAATATTACTTGCCGCACAGCTGTGAATGAGACAGTCATTGTGAGGCATATTGCTAACAGCTGCAGCCAGTCAGCCAATGCAGAGCAATATCTGTGGATCATATTACAGATACTGAAGGCTGGGAGCGTATCCATCTTCACAGCCATCCTTTATTACATTTTTTTTTCATGTTTATATTTATGATGCAACCTGATTAAAATTTGCTAATTGAGAATTGTATCTCTTGAAATTTGATTTGTAATCCAATGTTAAATTTAAAATAGATAGTTTAACTTGAACTTAGGGGTTTAGTTGAAGAAGCAGTCTGGTAGAAGTTTTGCAGGCTGTCACACTCAGCAGGTCTGAACTCAATCAGGCCATCAGCTGACTAAAACTGCCCAACAGAGCTGCTTTGTGTACAGTAGTTTAGGGTCGTCTCTGTCTGTGCTGTTTGCAGACTCTGACCCAAACTAGAACTCTGTGTCCCATATTGGCTTTGTCCCACCAGCAAGACTACACTGCTCCTCTCTGGTTCAAATGAAGCGCCACAGTTCATTCAGAG
The DNA here is from genome assembly GCA_029814765.1 of Acanthurus leucopareius. NCBI lineage: Eukaryota > Metazoa > Chordata > Actinopteri > Acanthuriformes > Acanthuridae > Acanthurus > Acanthurus leucopareius. Next base: position 2,664,825 of record JAQMCX010000039.1, on the reverse strand, counting down.
GTCGACATTGCACTGTTTTGGGTGACACGGGGTTTAGCCGAGGAGAGGAGGGGTGGCAGCAGCTGCCATGGCACCTTCAATCCCATGTGACAAGCTCCCCTTTAAACAATGACTCTTTGTAGAGGCTGAAATGGCTCGTACCTGTAAAAGCCTACCTGTCCAGTAACACCTGTAATTAATGTTTGTGACCTTGGGGGGCAGTGGTAATTATAACTTAGCTGAGCTGTGATGATAGCACCTATGAAGTGACCCATAGAAATGCTGCAAAAACTTCTCCGCAGTGATTGGATTGTGATTGAATGATGCAGACCTGTATCCCTCCGGATCCCTCCGTGGGTTTAACTGCTAAAATTGTCCCTCTCACAAGTTGTGTAATGTTTTGTAAAATGACTGTTTTGTTCAGAAATTGGGGACATAGTGTTCCCTGCGCCTGTTACGTGAAAACACCTGAAGGGAAAAAACTGTAGGCTTGGAGAACAGCACATCTTGAGTCTATTGAGTCCTTTATTGTATTCTCACTGTGTACTGCCTGCGTGGGTGCGAGCGTTTCCTGTGCCTTCCTTTTGTCTTCTGGGTACTCCTTCTTCCTTCTCACTTCCTAACAACTCTCAGGAGTGTCATCACTGCTCTCCTGAAACTTCACACCCGCGCAGAAAAAAGGACCCATTCAAATCTGTGTAGTTATGTTTGTGTGTATTCCACTGAAAAAAATGAGTCTGAGCCAGTGTAAATTTAGCATAATGAAATCTATTATATCAACAATAAAAATGGCATCTTATTATGGATATAGCAAGTATTAAATTAATCTGCAGTTGGTCAAAACAGAAGAAATTCATTATTTTTTTCCTTATTCAGATGCATTTACATAAGCCTAGTCAATCTTCTTAAGAACACCCACACAACAAACAATGATCATTTTTTAAATTCCCCACCGAAATTCAAATGTGGGAGAAGTTACATGTTCCCCAATTTTTACTCTAGTTTTTACCTGCATTTGAATTTGCCTTTTTTTTTTTTTTTTTTAATTGTAAACAGAATCACTCTGAGGTAAATACACACCTCTACAGAACTATGTTATGGCAGTGACTTCCTTCTTAAGAAGTCTTGTACTACAATACCCATGAGCCACAAGTGAATGTGATTTTTGCAAAGGGATGCTTGCCCACCAAACCCTCAAATTTCCAAAATGTCAGGTTTATTTACAAGATCACAACATGTGAGAACTAGACTCCCATAATATTTGGTGAGTGCATTGCCTTGACAACTGCCAGTGGTGGACTGTAACCCTTTCTGCACTTATGTTCACAGTAAGAGAATTTTTCTTTCATTTGCCAGCAAATGCAAGTAAACATAATTTTTAAAAATATGCTGGCACATTTTGAAAAACATTACAAGTCCCAGCTCAAGTTAACCATATGAAAAAAGGGGGTCCGATACAAATAAAAATGCACTCTAAAAAGCTAGGCATTTCACACTCATAATGTGAATAGAATATTGCTGTAATAAAGTTTACTTGCAGGTTAATTTTTTAAATAGAAAATTAAGTGGTGTATACAGAGAATAGCTGTGCTTGATATGCATCATAATTTAATGCATAAAAATCATTATTTTTCTAAGGAGATCAGGCAAGAATGTTTTAACAGTGTACTTCAGTCACAAGAATTACCTTTCTGTTTTGTTTAAACGGTACAAATTCAACTATACACATCACCATAAAACTAGAATTCTTGCATACATACAGGGCATCAATGCATCCCTATTGCAACACTGTATTCTGCAGCACAACAATGTCCAACTGAAAAGCTGAAAAAGATGAACAACCATTTGTGTACAGAGGCATATGAATTCCTTCCACTTGATCCTGACAGTGATTACAAGTTGTTGTGGACGAAGGCTCGCCTGGAGTGTGAATCAAACCTTGAAACATTTGTGTATTGCAGTATTCTCGGCGCGTGTTTGTCCATATCAAAATGTCTAAGTGCATGTGAGCGATAGCGCATCCTCCCATGCATGTAAATGGAGAAATTGTTTAGTTGTTCAGTGCGTTCACCTGAAGGGGAAAAAAATGGAATATAGCACCAGTCAACTGTGACAATTGAAGAAATTGAGACAGAGTAAGAGAAGAGGATGTGAAAAAAGGGGAAATACCTGACATGAATAATACACCTGCATTTCAAAAGACATAACACTACCTGCCTTGACAGTCCTGCTGATGCTCCTACTGTATGAATATGCTAGTAGGAATCAGAGCATGCACTTGCAGCTCCTGTGTGTATGTTATACCATGATGAAAACAACAGAATATGCAAACGGTTAAAATGTGTCAGACCTTTGCAAATGAAGTATCTGTCACCCCAGTCAGCTCAAACAGATAAAAAAACTGTCACTACACAACATGCAGGTATTTAAAAATGATTAATTACACAAGGAGAGAAAAATGCTGAGGTGTCTGCAACCATATGTCATTTAGACGTGCTCTTTTTAAACACACGGTGCAGGACAGAAGTGCATGAGGAGTATAGGTTTACAACACCCCGGACTTTCCCCTTGCAAAAATGCTCCGTGAGGCATTTGCACAGGGCTGTTATGAGGCTTTTGTCCTCCAGATGTTGCCAGTTCCCAGTTCCCATGGACTCTCCTGTGGCATTTGGCTCTTCGTGGCTTAATAATGAAGCTAATGACTGTCAGTAGTGTTTGATTAAACCCCTGCCCCTGCAGCCTGGGGGCTCAGGTGTACTGGCTGTAATTAACACATGGTAATTAATTTACTGAGGAGCTGGAGGAGGATAAGGGTGCCCCAGAGGTTAAAAAAAGCACTTGTTTCAGAAGACGGAATGAGCTGCGTCGCAGCGCTCGACTGCATGTCTGACGGAAAGGGATGCCTTCAAATTCCAGGCTGCTGAATCCTTTTACACCCTGACATCGCTTACTGAGTATCCAATCCTCTGAGTCATCCCTCTGAGGAGCCACTGCTGCGACTCTGCATGCACAGTCTGAGCAGGAATTTATTCTGACTAAGAAGTTTACCAGAAATGTTCGGTCAAATCGGGAAGATTCTCCGACTGACATTTAATATCCAAATTAGGGGCAAAGTCTGCGGTGATCACTGGGAAAAAAAATTTTCATCTTGTAAAGTCTTTTTGTCCAGTCTTTAAAGGCAGTACATGTTTGATACAAAGCGAACGGTTTCGAGCATTTTGTCAGATCAGGTGACATCATGATACTGGTAGAGAATTACGCCTCATTTCAGTCACTTGAAGCGTGAAATTATCTCGCCCCCACTTGGCAGGTTTTGTGAAAAAACAAGCAGTTCTTTTTTGAGACTCAATTCAAGTCTAAATCACTCATTGGCGTGGACATTATTTGCAGTGATGCTACTTGCCTTTCTTTGGCTTGAGACACCATGGAGAGCAGCATGATACCATTAACACGGGGCTCAACCCCGGACCTCTTCGGGTCAGCGAGATAACCTCTGCATGGGAAAAGAACTGAGGGTCAAAGGTTATCTCCAATTTAATGACTTTACTTCCCCTCCTCCTTAAATGATCTTGTCCTAATCACAATGTGTTTAGAAAGTTGAAAGGCAATAAGAGCACTTTCCTGCATGTGATTGGTAGGTGGAAGAACTGACTCAGAAGATTTGTGCGTGTTTGAAGCCTAGCATCGATGGCTTTATGCCCGGCAGAAAATCAAACAGATAATGCACTGAATGTTTCAATAGAAGAGGAGCTATATTGAGGACTCATATAATGAATTCACTTGCAAACTCAATCCACAGAGAGCCATTAAAGTCTAAGCTCTCTACTTTAGCTTTCTGCAGTCGTATAGACCGGCTGTCCCTGTGCAGTCCACCGTATATCTCTCTCATCACCTTGCTTTATCTCCTCCTCCGCCCTTCTCCGCCCTTCTCCTTCCTCTCCCCAGCTCTCTTTTGCTTCTTTTCATTTCTTTGCCTCCACATCTCTCTGCTCTAGCTCTGCCTCTAGCTTAGAATCTCTTCATCACTTCGCAGCTCTGATTTCTACCATTTCTTCTTCTTCCTCCCTCTTTCTCTGTCCCCTCATGGGTCTTCCTCTATAGTCTGTTTTAATTTGCATCACCATCCTCACCCCTCTTTCTCCATCCAGCCATTGCTTTGTGATCAGGGGTGCACACACATGCCCATGCCATCCCACAACATACAAATGACACACACGCATACACACACAGAGTCTGTCACGCATAGATAAGAGGTGTGTGGAGATTATCCCAGGGAGTGTTGTCTTAAGCAGGCCAATATGAACGATAGTATGAAGGAGAACAGTGGGTCGGCTGTTAGCACTGCTGATAGCCACCTCAGCAAACAGGTTTATGTGCGCCGCTGGAGATAACCAGCTCAGCTGACACACAGGGAGGCAGACATGCGATAGCAGACATCTCTACTACTGAAGATTAAGCATTATTGTGATCCCAGGGGTGCTGAACGCATCACTGGGACATGGCAGCCATTTGAGAGGATTTACAGATGATCCAAAATAAGCAAATACAGAATCATGTGCCTGTCCATGTTGATTCTATAGGTAGACACAGGTGACCATAATGCCAGTTTATAATAGTAAAATAAAGAGAGACAAGGAAGCTGGAAGCCATGGTAAGTAAGTGTGAAACTAGAGGCATCAGTCAAAATATTGAGTGAAATAAGGTTATACATGTGAATTTTGAAATGAAACACATAGCACTCTGCAGATGTTAATCTTTTTAAAATGTGGTAGAACTATAATTGCTGTAAAAAGAGGTGGAAAAATGGAAAAAACCACCGTGCTCACCACTAAGAACTGCCTGATCCTCTGTTTTTTCCAGCTCTTTCTCTTAATGTCTCTGTAGGAATAGATAATGTAGCACAATGACACCATTATTTCCTCCGACACCAAATCTTAGAGGTCCTTTTTCCTTTGGGATTAGGTGATGTAATTTTTTCTGGTGCTGTTCCTGGAATATATGTTGCGTCCTTTCAAGTGCTGGTGCTAGAGTTGGTTAAGCTCTGAAATATGAGGAGGTGAAGCTTGGGTACATCCTCAGTCAATCTCCATACTACTGTTTGATGATGATGCCTGGATAATTTCCTTTCTTATCCGGGCTAGAAGTCCATCTAACAATCTTGGGATTGATTAAAAATCTTTGTACTTAAAACTGTTCAAAAATGAGGTCAGGGGCTGCTAAGTGACTTAATGGAAAGTTGAGGATTTTCTTTATGCTGTTACTTGGGTTAGTTATGGTCCCTGACACTGACAGTATTACAGTAGTGCAATGCTGCACAACATATACTTTTATATGTTCAAATACACTTTTATTATTCATATCATACATGATGAGGCTACATATGTATATGGTGCATTTCATCCCTGAGCACATTAGCAGCAGCACTGATTCACTTGTTCTGGATTTTAGTCAACACATCAGAGGTTGCCAGGTGACATCTCAAGGTCATATTCCCCTCGAACAGCTCCAAACATTCCCAGTGTTTGCCAACTCTCTGCCTTCTACATGATACCTGCCGCTTCCCCAGACACACCAGCTTGGATGAGAATTTCTCTTGTGTGTCTCACCGTCTTGTTTTGTGTGATTGTGTCTCTCTCTCTCGGCCGTGCCTCACTCAGCTAAAAATCGATACACATCTCTGTTTTCAGACTCACAGTGGCACACGGGTGTCTCGGTGTAGGTGGGTGTATTCGGAGCAGCCTCTGTAGCTGTACCAAAACATGTAAAAATATGTTTAACTACAACATCTAGCAACAAATTTATAACTTCATTCATTAGCTGGCACCTTGACACGGCCTCCTGCTGTAGGACTTGGCAAACCCTGCTTTGGTTAACAATGGTCTCGACTGTGGTTCCGCCTCTAAGGTGTTCTTGGGTTTCATTGTGCTGCATTAAGGCAGCCAGCCAGCAAACAGGTCTCCTCCATGCTATTTATTCTATGCCTCCAATCCTGTAGAATAATATGGCTTAACCTAACATTGTGGGTAATTAAGTGCTCTGATTGTATTTGCGTCCTTGGCACATTTCTTGAACAATGCAATGCTACTACCCATGCAAAAGCATAATACTTGGGTGTTCTTCAAAGTGCAAGCTGCCAAAATCATCCTCGTAGCTGAAAAACATCCATTCTCCAGGGAAAGCCTTGGCAGGCGGCAGTGGTCCAATCCTACAGAGCCTGAAGGAACAGCACATCCCCGGTGTAGGTAGCTGCCAGCTCGCTCTGTCTGTCTGTATCAACTCCCAAAGCCCAGCATAGGTAACTGTGATTACCAGATTATTACACAGTGAATGGCTATGGCTAGACTTCAGTTTGGCTTTAAAACCAAACATGCTTTCCAATTATAATGCACATTTTTTGTGTATTTCTCTTATTAAATCAAAGCTTAACAAAGGTTCTGCCAAAAAGGCATAGATAGACAAGATGTGCAGTGCATTTTCTTAGTAACCACTTCTGTGTTACTTGTTCCTTTATCTTGAAGAGTGAACAGACATTTTTTTTCATTAATGAAGATCTGCAATTCATTATAGAGGTCCAAATAGAAAGTATTAAAAACATTCCAAAGGGAGGTCCTCATGTTTAACCAACAATCCAGATATATTCCTTTTATAATATTGGAATCATCAAATTTTGGGGGGATTTTCATTAGCTTATTGAATAATGAATAATTTGACACTGTAAAATAAAAAGCCAAGTGATTATTGAAAATATTTTTGGGGTTAAGGCGATTTGTTAACAAAGTCTTGAGAGTCGTTAATGGAAACCTTAGGAAGTCTTACATTAAGAGCTTTTTTTCTCTTAATTTTTATTGTGAAAAAGTAGTGTTTTGTCAACCTTCTTGTTAAAATCTATTACACACTAATGATACAATATGTCAACATGATGTGAGACGACAGAAGGAAGGCCCTGATGAACACCCACTTTGGGACAACGAAACAGGCAAAGCTTCTTTAATTCCCAAGTCATTCATCTTCCAAAGTGTAGACGATCTTCACTAGTGCCAACTCGCTCACTTCCTGCTCAGGGCTACTTGGCTTTGATCGCTGTCTTTCTTCCCAGTTGTCTTTTCCCGGTGCAATCTGCCCAGAGCAAGAATATCTATGATCCTCCATCTGTCTTTAGCTGCATCTTTGGGACGTTTGCCTATTATGTCTAGACTCTAGGAGGACTTGTGATATGGCGTCTATTGTCGACGCAACACAAAAGGGGGTTGATAGCAGTGAGTCGGGTGATAAGACGAGTGTCTTTCTGTTTAACCTATTCTTTTCATGTTTCAAGATGATTAAATCCCTTAAGTAAGGATGCAAATGCTTGAAGAGTGCTTTCGTGCAACTTAGCGACAAACAGCATGGCTAGCGGTCAGAGGGAAGGAGGGGAAAAGAGAAAAGGGATCAAAGTAAACATTTCCACTCAGCTGTTTATTGCCTCCTCCACTCCCACTCTCTGCGGTTATACTGCTTCTTTGGATTACTGTGGTGACTCCAACCGCACATACCAACAGGCGGGTCAACGGCAGCCGGTTCTGGAGGGAGTCCTAAACCCGAAGGCATGCTGGCTATGTGGCACTGAAACGGTCTGAAAGCGGGTGTGAGACTCGACAGCTGTTCTCATTCCCACAATCCTTCACCTGGAGCTGTCCCATGAGGCTCCAGTGGCTGAAACGGACACAGATGGATATATAATCCACACATACACACAATATACGTTTTCACTTTACGTCAGAGTGAGGTGAGACGGATGAATGAAAGATCCCAGGCATGGAGGAGTATTGTTTGGTGAAGTGAGTCATTTTTTAAATGAATCAGGTGAGGCTGTGCGAGTCCTTGGACACATAGTTCAATAAGATAATGTAAGCGCATGATATATGTGCTCCTGCATGCATTTCAGACATGATCGTATCATGTTCATCCATCTTCACAAGTGGTGTTGATGAGGAATGTAAAGCACGTAAGCCTCAGCAGCTGAACACACACTCCATGCACTCCCTTTACTGTACAGCGTATACTTTATTTTCCTGCTTCATTTTTCTCTGCATATCATGTCATGTTCACACAGCTCATAAAGGATTGGAGGGTTTGTTTGCATGGTTGTGGGGTGAAAATGAAAGCCCAGAGAGAATCATCATGAGGAAAGTAAGAAGCACCTTACTTGAAAAAATGAAAATATTTATTGACTCAGCTTGGCTTATCTTCTGATGTGCTGAGATTACCAAACACACTGACAAAAAAAAAGATCATAAAAGGCTGAAATATCGGAAATATGCAGGAATGTGTTTGAAGCTCAGTGCTCCTCCTCAGGCAGCATTTATTGATTTCTGCACATCCCAAGCTGTAAAAAAGACTTTTTCGCAAGCAAAGATGCTTTTAGTGTTCTTTGTAAAGATCAGTGACTAAGCATTGGTATTTTCAGTGTCATTTCGGATACAGTTCTAAACAAACAATTGAAAGTACTGTTGTTTTAATTTGATGTTATTTTGTTTTTGTTTTCTTTTTAAAACCAGACTATTGGCTTGTCCAAATATCCACAAATCACTACCTCCCATCTGTTGGTTCAGCCATAACTGCATAGTTTTAGAGATGAATATTAATACTCTCACCAAATGTAACATGTCACAATTTTTTACTTTAAGACATGTCTGTTGTTTGCCAATATCAGTGGACCGACACTGCACAGTTTACTACTGAATAATCGGATAAAATGCACATCCAGTCTTGTACGCACACTTTATCAAGTGTTCTGTCTGTTGGCTTCTTTAGTAAGAAGGACACACTTGCAAACTTCCTGCTGATGTATGAACTTAACCTTAACAGTGAACTGTGCAGTTTTTTTCAGGCCCTTAAACAAACAAGAAGTCAGAGTTCTTGATACATGGACTGGCAGTTTGCAAAGCTAACATGACTTGTAGATGTATTTCAAATCCATATGTTTACATTTATAATCTTTTATTAGAGTACAAAAGAACAAAAAGGGCATATCTAGACAATTTTTCAACTTTTTTAATAAGGATTTTAATAAGGATAAGGATTGTATTTTCTTCAAGAATTCCTTCCATATCTAAGCAATTAAATTGGTGATGATCAACACAAAATTTATGTACTGCATATGTTAAAAAAATTTAATTATCCAAGATTTTTATGTTTGAAGTCATTGTTTCATATTTATATTTTTTAATTTCATTTTTTTCTGGCTTCGTAATTTCTTTTTGAATTAGTTCAGAAGTTGCACAGTTCATGGCCTTTAATGTTAAATAAAGCCATTTTTCCATGTTTATTCTTCAGAGTTTTATAATAGGTTTGCTAAGAAAAGATAAAAGTGTAAGAAACGGTGTCAGAAAAAGTTCTCAAACAATTACAGAGCTGTTGAGCAGTCCAGTGTCAAACTGTATTAGCATCATACATATCCAGAAACAGACTCCAAAACAAGCTATGACAGTTACCGGCTTTAAGCAGCCCAGGAGGACACCGCAGTTTGTCGAAAGCGTTCACATTCATGCACAACATGCTAATGTGCCCAGACAGTGTGCATCAAGGTGTGGTGTTTGAGTGCTTTGGCTGCATCGTGTTCAGCTGGCTGAACAGCAGAGGTGTTGGACCTGTCACTCTGTATGCATAAGCGAGACAACAGGAAGTCGTGTTTAATTGATCTTCTCTGTATTATGTGTGTGTGCATACCTGTATGTTAAATGTATTTAATATGTTATACAATGTATGTGGATGTTGCACATGTTGCATTTATGTGTGTGGTTTTGAATTAAATAGACAGGCAGCTGTTTTTAAGCCAGTAAGGAGCTAATGAAAGGTAATTGGGTTGTAGTGCTGTCAACCAGTAAGGCCTCATTTTTAAATGCACATGTATTTAGGCTCAAGTGCTAGTGGATGGAGAGAAGTTTCCTCAGGCACTGAAAGAGATATCAAGCATGGAAAGATCTGCTTTGCACAAATTTAAAAGTCATGTATGCAGCTGTTTTGTGTTTGACTTCAGGTCTGATGGCGCTATGAGAAACATATCACATTATCTCCCAGTCGCACACCTTCATCTGACCTTTTCGTCAGCAAAACGTCAACAGCTTTATTCTTCTGGGGTTGACTCTGTTGTTGCCATTCTGCGTACTGCGTGAACACAAAGGGTTGCTTTACAGAAAGGGAGCATTTAAACAGCAAGAGTTTATACATAAAATAAAGTACTTTTGTTGAGTTTTGACCTTTCTTTCCCACAAAAACAGATGCAGACTTTCTTTTTATAGAAAATATTTTTTTCAAAAACTCCACCTGTCACTGTATAAACTGGGAATACACAATTCTTGTGAAAACTGTGACGACACAGCTCCACTTTGCACATGGCCATTACTCTACTTTTTTTGCATAGTAGCAATGCACTTACAACAAGACTAATGGCAATTATGGAGCTTTTTTTATGCTGCAATGTTTATTCAAGCTCTTCTAGACAAAATAATCCAAAAGCGTTTGTACTTGGATGTGTGGTGTTGTACTTTGGTGTTTATTTGTACCTACTAACCTGGACTGCACATCACAGCTTTTCAATCATTTTTGGCGATTTTCGCATGTGGATCATCTCAACATGGTATCATGTGAGCACTGAGCTGTTTTAAAAAATGCAGAAAAAGGACTTTCCATTTTCAGCCAAAACTGTTGTCACGCAAATGTGGCCCAAAAGAGCAGTCACGCACTCTGAAAATTGTGTGCGTGCTCAGTCATTCCAAACAAAGTTTATAGCCTGCAGAAATGAACAACTCCCTTGTTTTAAAACTTCCTTTGAACAGACGTTAATGCAGCACCCATTAGGACATTAGAGGAAGTGAGCATGTAAAAAACCCAGTAAAACTCATAGGCTTACATGTTACTAAATAGACTGCTCGCCCTGCCCTCGCTCCCCTTTCTCCCTTGGTCTTCATGTTTTAATTTGGTACCGCGGCGCAGAGGTGCAAACAAACGATGGGGGCATGATTACACGGTGCAACTGGGGAGCCGAGTCCTTACCCTGCTATGTTTATTTACAGCTCAGATGAAAATGACACTCGGTGGACCTCTAATGGAGCTTTTTATTCACTCTTTCTCCCTTAATACTCCCCCCTCTCCCCCATGCTTCCTGCTCTGTTGTTGATGCATTTAATTTGGGTTGGAATAATGAGTTGTTGCTATCACCCTTGAGGGTCGCTTAGCACCTTATTCCAAGCTAAAGTGTCCTGATCTCAACAACCCCCTGCCCACCCCTGGGAGATTTGTGCATGTTTCATTGCTCCTGTGGTAAAGGAGCAGGTTCCTGTGCACGCAGCACCACAGTACACTGCAGTAAGTATTAGCCTAGCTGTGTGCCTCTTGATACAGAATGTAATCATTGACTGACCCCTTCGAAGTCTAACTGTGTTTCCCTGCGGGTGAGCTAAGCAGCAGAATTTATCACTGTCGTATAATCTCACACACACACAAACAAATACACAAACACACACACACACACACACACATACACATGTGCTCTGCCAAAGCTTGTAAAATGCATATACCAATTTAAGGGGAACAGCGTGCATGGTAGCAAACTCGAAATGTCAGTTCAGCAGGATACATAAAACTGTTATGAGCAATAAAAACCATAAAAAACTGCGTAATTCTCTGTATAGAAAAACACTGTTCCCTGTAAAAACCTGTTTCCTTTGTTATTATTCAGTTAGCCACTACGCTGCCACACCACAGTGCCCCGGGCTGTAAATAAAACCTCAAAGCCCTCTCAGTTCAAAACTACCACTGTCAGCCAGCTGACATTTATTGGCTTTTTGGCTATCTTAAATATTTTTCCCCTCATTTTTTTCTTCAACTCTTCTGTCCGTCATTTTCTAAACTACTTAGACATAATGCACTCCATCAAACAAGAACGAGGGATAAATGGACCCACTCATGAGTCTGAATGAGACTCATCAGTCAAAAGACGTAGAAACGTGGAGTCTTTAAAGTTGCAGGTGGGGTGTGTGGCAGCTTAAAAACATCTCCTCCCCTTCTCTTGGCTCCATCCTCACCTTGGCTATGTTTACATGCATGGAAGAGCTCGGCATTGTGCCACAACCCTGTTAAGGTCTTATTCAGGTTAATCTGTTTACACGCACCTTTGCTGCTCTGTGATTGAATCTCACTGTCTCCATGAATAAACCAATGTAATATTCTCCCTTCGTCTTTCTATGAAGCGCTGAGGGGTTACTGCTAATTCATGGGAAAAGAATAATGTTCCTAACAGTGATCTTCCTGATGCTCCTGACAAATAACCCGATGTCACAGACAATTATGCCTCTGTAATGAATCATGGATGTCAAGACTAAGAGGGCTGCAGAAAAGCACTGACCCTGGGAAATGAATTGATGTTGCCAGCACTCAACTGCTAACAAGTTTACATGAAAACTAACAGAGCATGGAGGAAGCTGCAAGAGAATAAAGGAAAAAATTTATTTTCAGTGTGCTTAAAAGGTGTTTTAACTCTTTCAAAAAGGGAGTAGGAATAAATTATATCAACTTCTTTGTAACACTTTTCATAGCTGCTTTCTGTTTCCTCAGTCAGGTCCATGTTTAAGCCTAACCTTAAGGGAACACTGATGCTGCTGTTGGACATTTGCCATCACATTAACACATTAAAGCACATTGTCATCTCCGCCACCCGACTGAGGAGCGGCGTTGATATTCTAACATATGGAAATAGCAGCGACAGACGAGGAAAGGGAAGCAGCAGGGTGACAAGGACATCATGCTCGTTAAAGCATCGCGGGCGACTACAGAGGAGTGATGGATGTTTGCTGGGAGACTAGTCACGTCTGTATTAATCTGCTCGCCGGTGCCGCTGCCGAAAACAACAAATTGATATAAATCACAGAACTTGGTCATGTTTGAGGGAGTGAAGTATGAGGAAGGTAAAGCGACTCTGACAGCTTGGTGTGTTCACTTGCCAGTATGTCTAAAAATATGAGATTTGTCGTTCTTGTTTGAAAATGATCAGCAAATAGACAAAAGGAATACAAAGTGCATACCAGGAGCACCTTTTAGGCAAAAATAAAATTTTCAAATCAGGACATTATATATGAGACCTTTACACACACAATACAGACAATCTCAAATCTATTTTAGAACCAGGTGAGTTTTTGTCCAGTTCAGTCCACTGTTTTTATTGTGTCTGAACTCTTGTTTACCCTCATTTAACCACTTAAACTTCTTCTATTACATAAGTGCAGATCGTTCTTAGACCTGTCATGTGCAGGTATGAGTCAAAGTCGACTGTACTTGGCTCCCTGTAAGTGAATGGATCAAGATCTTTGACTCAAATCAGCTGATGGTTGCATAGAATAACAATTCAAGAATGCACTATGCATGGTCAGATTACCCTCATAGGGGTCCTGTTCTACCTCAGGACCCCTTTGGACCAACAGGATCTACAAGATTGGGATCCCTTTAATTGATATAGTACTGTTAGTACAAATTTTCAAAAGCAATTCACATGCTGTGAACTTGGGGCTTTTGAGGCCCAGGGGCGTCATTATAATTGCTGCCTTACCCAGTTGTCACGATAGGGAATATATCAAACAAACATTAAAATGTGTTCTAGTTAAATTGTAGTAATAGAGATGAATTTCCCATCTTTGGCTATGCAATTTGTTCATTTAAACAGAATCAAATGCTCAGCAGTTTAAAAGACCTCCACTGGTTAACCTTGTTTCATGTCAGCCTTCATGATGGATGTCCAGTATGTACGTTGTAAGTGCATAAATGGCTGAGAGCAGTGTGCAATAGCTTGCAGAGACTGTGCATGGATAGGTGCAGTGAATCAAAGTCTGAGACGGAAGCAAACAGAAGCCAACAGTTTACACTTTATCTCTTCAAATGTGAACATTTGTTCAGAGATGTAGATCTGACTGCAGAGCTCTGGCTTAAAGCATCAAAGCTCATTACAGTATGGCCCATTACGTTATGTTTGTTGGGATGGAAATGCTGCCACATGTCAATAAAACATTTGTTCCACTAATTTTAGATCGGGAGGAAAAATCAGTAGAGATGAGTCAGTCAAAAAAAGCTCTGGGAGCAGAGACGAATCCAACAAACTGGAGGAATGATCTTGAGACTTAAGCTCAAGGCAGACTTCCATATCGCAACCATTCCTTGTTCCTTCAGTCAGGAACATTCCAAGATCGTGCAAATGGTATTGAGGTTGGGCAAGGCCAGTATCCAGATCCTCTTAGATGGGGGAGTTGGTAGGTTTATTGTACCCTGCCTTAATTAGCCCCATTTGGCACTTTCAAAATTCACTGTCTAGGCTGGTTAAAAAAAAAAAAAAAAAGCTTTCACCAAAATAGAGCCACCAGGCAGACTGCACAGGAGGTCCCTTTGTGCTGTGTTTTAGATCTTTATTTTTGGACAGGGATGGTTTGTTGGATGAGCCGATGGAAGAGTGGGTGGGGGGTGGGGTGGGGGTGGGGGGCAGAGTAAATGGCTTGACACAATAATTCTATGAACACATTGGGAGGAAGTAAATGTTAGAGGGGTGAAAAAGCTGAGTGTTTATATGCTGATACGAAGTGACACTAATGCAGTTTAAGATTCAAGAATACTGAATGCTTCAAACCTTCCAATCAACCTCTCTAATTGCACTCCCCACCCTTTTTTTTTGTAAAGTTTAAGTCCTTCTTTGGCTTCAATATACCACTCCCTTGCTTTTCCAATACTTAGCACACCTGCAACATAAACACACGCTGATTCAACCCACACACACTTAGCCCAAACCCAGGGCACTCCTTAGACAGCAACAATAATGAGGACGGCGTTAATTTGCCCAAACGAGCGGGGGGCCTTTAGCACGGGCAAGTAATTAATTAACAGCAACAGTGTTACTTAATTAGCTCCACATGAAAGGAGAAGGGTGGTGGTGGTGGAGGATGAGGTGTACAGTGTGTGTTTATGATTAACAGGGAGATGGAGATTGATGATGAGAGCACATGTGTCTCACTGACTTCATGGAGCATCTGTGGATGTGTTAACGCCTCATGATGGGACAAAATGGCACTAAAGCTGCTAATGTGACAAATGCTAGATAATGTAATAAAATCTGAAAAGGACCAGAGGTTCATGTCATAAAATTTAATCAGCAAAATAGGATCTATATCCCCACAGTACATGAATTCTGAAAACATTTCAGATAAATTCTCTACAACCATTCTGTGGGTATTTGTATCACTATATTATCCTTTTCTTGAAGCCTTCTCTCTCTTTTGCCATCTCAATTTTGCATACATGATATGAAATGTACTTGCATACATTTTCATGCCTCCATGAGCATAAATGCAGTCCATTCCCACCCACCCCCAGTTTCCCTCGCTTTCCCCTGACTGCTCACTGGGAGAGCTTTCGCTTTGTTAGCTTCGGGCTAAAGTGGAGCCTTATCAACCCAGATACAAGCTCGTTCTCCCTGAGGTTCACATAACCCTCTCCGTGAAATCCCGTAAACTCAGCATTATGGCATGCTGTATACATATTCAGGCGTGCAACAGCGTTTCATCAAAGAGGCCCTCTTAACCTCTGCCTTAATTCCTCTAGAGCTCTTTTGTAACTTATCTGAGCTCACTTTGGTGCACATCACCAGAGAGCATGTACAGTTCTATCCCTGTTTAAGGTGGTAGCCGGAGGTTAGAAAAGCTGTTTTGTGTTTGCTGAGATACCTTTTTGTAATTGACATCCCAGCTGCTTTTGCTGCTGCAGGGGCCACCAGGAAAAGATGACTGGTCTACTGATGCCCAAAGGTATTTTAGAATTTCTTAGTGCCACAAAACTTTAAGAAATGAGCATTTACTTTGAAATGCAATAAATTTATGTGTATAAGACACAAATGCTATGATGGTATCTGTCCTCCTTTGAGAGTTTCAGGTGATTTTTAAGTAAGGGAGACAAGTTTGGTCACATTTAGTTTTGTCTTTAGATCAAATTATCAAAGACTAAAGCGCTAACATATGCAAATAAATTCACTGGAACTGTATGCTAAGTTTAGGTTTGAATGAGGATAAGGACTGAATGATTAATCAGAGTTAGAAATAAGGGATGAACTGAAGGTCAAATAGGCCTTGATATTTGTTAAAGACCAAAAGGTGTCAAGAAAATAAATCCAGTAATTGTTGTGGAAACATCTCCAGAAGCCATTGTAGCTTGATCTCTCCCCCTTTGGTTCTTGAAAGGAGTCAGCAAGAAAACAGAGATGGAGTTTAGGGGGTTAGGAATGTGAGAACTGAGACAAACTGGAGACAAACTGGAGACAAGGCAACAAGTCATTGAAACCAACCATCAAAATAAAGGAATGCTTGTTGAAATCTTGGCAGAAGCGTCACAGTTTTCCAGAGCTCAGAGAAATTTCCCATGTTTGAATGTTAGGTTTAGTTTTGCTTTCAGTTTTTCTAAGTGCTAGTTTGGCAAAAATAACCTCAGCTTAAATATATATTACATATGTTCTGTTGCTGTGTGTACTTATGTTATTTAAAATGATTCCAACCGTGTTAAAAACCTAGAGAAATCCGTAATTTTATTCAAGGTAACTGTGTGTTTCATATTGTTCATATAAATATCAAATGATACCTCAGAGAGTGAGGAAAGGAGACCTCAAACATAGCAAAATGTACCATCAGTTGGATCTTAATACATGGCCTCCTCTGTGAACAGTTCTGCCTGAGTCAGACAGATGGATTGAAAACAGCTATAATGGATCTTTGACAGTGAAATAAAATAAATCCCTGATATGATTGTATATCATCAACATGTCTTTTATTTCACTTTTTTGACTAAAACTGCAGAAGCCACTGTGCCTTTAAGGTTCAGTTAGTGGTGTTCAAACCCAATTACAAGGTCTCTGTCAGTTGATGGAGTTGGCTCAGTTGTGTGAAGATGAATCTGTTAACGTGAACGCATTTACTGTTTTAATTTACTCTTTTGGAACTTCAGAGAAACCTTGAAAAAGTTCTTAAGTCACAGCTCTTAAAAAATCTTTTTTGATTTCATTGTAAATATTATGATGCCAAAAATACATTCAAATTTTTACATTCCCAACCCATATACTATTATATTTTTAAGCTCATGCTACGCCCTAACATATATTTTATCACTTTTTTATGGAGACATTTTAAATCAAAGCCCGTAGATTTTAAGGCTACATTTTATGGCATTATTCTTAATGATAAACATATTGTAAACTGAGCATAGGTAGAGAAGATATTTTAAAAGTTAAAAAGGCATCAGTGTCAGCAACACAGTAAAAACAAACTTTAAATGTTTGTTCTTTTCCAACTTTGAACTTTCCAAACATTACCTAACACTAGCTAACATTAGCCACTATAAGCTACTGCTCACATCAGCCTATGGAAGTTTGTTTTGGCCTTTAGCACAGCGAGTAATTAAAACACCTGAGTTAATTTAATAGGAAAAGTGTGTTTTATTGGCTATGATATTGACTTTTTATTGATAAGAGGAACACTGTGCTTCATGGTCTAATGCATCTCTTAGTGTTGCTATGTGACAAGATACTGCTTTGTTTAGATTGGTGATAATGGTCAGTGGTTAAATATCAGATATCTCTAAGGATAACATAAATCTGCTCTAGGGATGCTATGGAGTCACTGACACCATGTACGACCTCCCTGTAGTTGCTGCACAAGTAAAAGAGAATTTCCTTATTGGGATCAATAAAATATTCAATTAAGCAGCAAGCAGATACTGTTCTTAGTACATCTGCTTGGACCTGTTATCTAATTACACAACACGAGGAGTGACAGGTTGTATAATGCAACAGGTCATAAAGTGTGTGTGTTAAATGCAGCAGTATTGTGTTGGTGTGGATGTAAGCCTTGGCTCCCCTCTGGCCTTTTACTGTGCTCTAATCCTCTCCACGCCTCTATCTGGATAGCTCAGACAAGACGAGGTCAGAGGACATCAGGCTAATGCAATCATATGATTTAACCAGATAGAGAATAGCTGTGTGAGTGTGTGCACGCAGTTGTGCGTTCGGATGGCTCGAAGTGTCACCACTGTTAAGCCCCCAACCCGGAGAAAATAAATAAAAACACTGTATGAACACGCTTCTTCTGAGATGATGAAACTGTAATACACCACATCTCTCCTTATTAATACAATCAGGTCTGACACAGAGAAGGAACGTGGTTTAATACATCCAGTATAGCAATAACAATATCACTGCATTCAATAATAATCTATCAGACAGTGTGTGCGCGCAACCAACAGGGACCCCTTTTGCATTATTAAAGCACTGAAGAAATAGTTAGGGTTTACTAGATGAGTTCAGTTCAACAGAGGCTTTCACTGGATTATTTATGAGGCTAAGGGGAACTTTTTTTGGCAACAATATTATGGGAGAACATATACAGCCATAGAATTTTTCCTCTTTAATTTTCATATTAAACTCTAATTCAGAGCTTGAAATATAAGCGCTTAATTAAAAACAAAGCGCATTCAAAGGCAGCACTCTGTTTTTTGATGGTTAATTTGGGTTAATAAATTTTTTGCAGTCATCACCCTCTCTCTGTCACCCCCCCCACCCACGATTGAAGAGAAAGCAAAGAATGCTCCAGTCCCTGTTATTAATTATGTATACAACTTTCATGCAAGTCCTATCTGGACGGGGACTGATTAATAATGGAACAGCACTTTAATTACATGGTGCTCGTCACAGATATTTTCAATTCACTCTTCCGCCTTCTTTGCCTCATCTCTATACTTCTCTATTTCTATCTTTCTATCCTTCCTCCCCCCACTTTGCTCCGTCCATTTCTCTTTGTGTCTGCTCCTTTAGATTTAATGGAATCTGTTCTCATCAGCGTCAGCTTTTATCTGGTGTACTGTAAATGACATCAGTGTGGAGGAAACCAGGGCGTTCTTTTGCTTCATGGCAGAGTTTAATTTCCACTTTCTTGGTGTCTACTGGTACTTTCTTGTTACTTGGAAAATAGATCTGTTGAAAACTGGGAAAAAATGAGGTCTTTCATGGCTTCAGTATTAGCATCAGGGTTATTAGTTGAGCCAACTTCTCCAATTTGCTAGCTCACAGCCAATCAAATAATTACCAGTTTTCTCCATTACCCCTTGGCTTCTCAATAAACCATGAGCTTAGACCCATTTAGATACTTTTTTGGATGACAGCATGAATAAATTTGGTTTGAACCAGAGCTGGTTCCAGTGGTGTTTTCTGCCATTTTTGTAGTTCCAGGTATTGAAATCAGTAGCAAAACTCAAATGGTAAACATTTGCGTTAGCGATAATATTCAGACAAATGGGAGGCCATAACACAGTCGTCTATGTGAGATGTAAAGCTCAATTTAAACCAGATAGTGTGAAAAATGAAAAAGAAAGAAACTGAACTAATTCTGAACTCCTGACTGAGATTTTGTCTAGTTTTCAAAGATGTTACAGCTACAACCAGAAGTATGCAAGCTGTAACTTCCAGCTTACCTCCTGACAGGAGTTGAATCAACTAACCAACTTGTTTGTTGTGCAGGTTTGTAGAATATAGTTGATATTTTCAAAGTCAGGGCATAGGTTTATATGATCTGCAGTCACCCTTAATACCTGTCTCTGTGTATGTCCACAGAGATGTCTGAATGCATCTTCAGAAAAGCATAATAGACCCTGGTTCCTCTGGTTAAAATGCAGATGAAGTTCAGCAATGGTTTCTTTTAGATAGAAGGGGTTCCTGTGTTCCAAGACTTTTGAACTAATTGTGTAAAATTAGGAAAGCATTATATTTTAAAATTATTTGTGCTTACTTTTCTAAAAATGACTCCTTCAACCTTAGGCCATGAATTTATCAATCACCCCTTGGGATTATTTTCCCCTGAGAATTTACTCTGAAATAGCATTCAGTCTTGTTTTAGGCTTTTTCTAGCCAATCAGAACATGAAACGGGAAATCAGAGCAACTAATATCAAAGCACCTGCCCTGTTTTTTCTCCTACAGTCATGTCGAAAGCAGTATCCTCAGCCAGACAATGATCGTAGATGAAATGAAGCCCGTTGCAGCAGCACGCGGCAGCTTGCTAGACAGCCCGACTCGACAGACGCCGTCCCGCGAGCCTCTTTGATTCAGAAAGTCAGTTAATGATTTACACGAAAAAACAACATCAGCGACAAACAGTTTCTCTAGACGGCTTTGTCTGCGGTCTGTTGTGGAAGCGGCAGAAGAAGAAGAAGAAGAAAAGCCCCCGTTTGAGTAGATCTGTCTGTGTTTAGATCAGGAAGCAGGAGGGCTCTTTGAAGGGGCCTGAAGTGAGCAGACGTCTCCACAGCAGAGCAGATTTACAAAAAGTGTTGGTTCATTTATCAACATTTTCATCCTGGATCGTTTTTTCTAACTCCTCCAATTCGGAGTCTTTGCATTTTCATTCTAGAGCCTCTCTGTCCTCTCCTCCAGCCTAAACTCAACTTCACTGCATTCTTTACTGCCGCCACCTCTTTCATTTAATCTGTTTATGAATTGTTTTGTTTTTTTTTTGTTGTGGTTCGCACCGGTGAGGCTGCCATAATGATTACAGGTGTCCTTCCTGCAGGAGCACAGGCAATTACAGACCTGCAGGAAGTGGCTGTGGTTACCAATGAGTGTTAAGAATTAAGTGTCCGTGTATTTCTACATTCAATTTCCCTGAACTTATTCGTGGCAGGCTCTGGAGGAGAGCTTTAATTTCAAAGGCAAAATTCAAACGTTCACCCCGGTACGTCTTTTCTATCAACTTGTGTCACATTGAATCCACTTGTGCCCATCTTCCACAGGACAAAACAAGAGAAAAAGGATTGTCTCAAGCCATTATCTGTGACATAAAACTCTGCAGAGTGGGAACTGAAAAAGATGGTAAAGGTGACTTTGAGAGGGCTCAGTTGGAATTTGGGGCTATAAGATCTCATGTTGTCTAGTTGTCTTGATAAAAGAGTCTGAAATTTGATTTGATCTTCAATTTTTTGTTAGATTGCTTTAAGAAGTCAGTATGATAGATATTAACAGCAAGAATTTGTCACATTCTACAACTACTATGCTTATTGTGTTGCATACAGACATACAAAGCTACAGTAGTATACATATTTTAGATGATTTTTAGTTATATTTTATAATAACCAAATCATTTCTTTTACCCTGAACGACACTGGAGATTTACCTGACTGTTTACCTGTACACACTCTGCCTTTCACCAGTTGCTCATAGTCTTCAAAATGCTAGGCAGATATATTGCTGAAGCTATTGGGAGCTAGCTGTACAAACAAAGAAGAGAAAATGCAGCACTCAACAACCATTTACGTAAATAGAGCGAGAAAAGAAAGAAGTAGGAAAGGCTATAAACAAAAGAGGTTGGATAAAGAAGAGTTCAGCCCAGAGTCAATATCCATAAAGCTTTCGAGATGGTATGAATATAAGGGGGCTGAGGGGACTGAAAAGTAGTTGCTTATTTTCTTTTGGTCAGGTAATCATCTGGTTTGTTTTGTTTTGGGGGGAATTTGTTCACTGTTTACAGTAATTATGATAATGTCAGGCATTTTCTAACATGTGAATGAGACATTAGTCAGTTGAGTATGATTAACAGTGACAGCAGTGTGCTGCACTCCTCTCCTCAGTGCTCCCTCTTGGACTTGTCTTCCAGCAGTGCATGTTTTTGGTTTTGGGGAAAGTGGCTTTAAAGAAGGAGGGGATGAGACTTTTCTTGTTGGTTGTTTTTAAAAATGTAGGCTACTCTTGCTTGTTTCTCTAACGTTAGTATCATTTAGCTTTAGCACAGCAACACAGACATATTGATACATGTGCCATGTTGTATATTTACTAATTATCTATAAAGTACTTGTTGATAATCCAGCTCTCAATTCATCAACAGTTCTTTAGAAATATAAAGACTACATTACATTCACTGTAGAAATAAATATAGATTTCTTCAATCAATATATGTTCTCTGTGTTTATGCTCAGCAGCATAGTCATTAATGTGACTTGCTGGATGTAAACTGTAGATATAAGGCTGCACTTTCCGCAACAATTTCAGTCGGCATTCTCCTCCCCTTCCGCTCGCTGTGTGTTACTATTTTGCATGAGCACTTTTGTTGCATCCTGGGCTCAGCAGGGCCCTAAACAGTTGTGATCGGTTTAAAGAAATACAAGCAAGCCTGAGCTGGGGGTTAGTGCATGCACATGGGGTTGGACTTAATGATTTTGCATGCATTCGTCTCCTTCCAGCTGGATGTGCATGTAAGACTGTTAAGGGGAGCAGCATGTAAAATGTTGACTGTATGGATGTATAAAAATGTGGATTCTGAAGCATTGTGAATCTATAGATCAACAGGGAATCAGTGGATTATTCCGAAGCATTTCTTTCTAAAGACTCTGCGGATGCTTGTGACATATTTGTGCCATTAATGTGGTTAAACCATCAAAAATCTGTGGAACTCCTGTGAATCAGGCCATGACAGTTTTGGTTGTTCTGTGTCTTAGTTGCATTGCTGAAATATGTAAGACTTTTCTTGTATGAAGCTTATTCAGCCCCACTTCATTATGAAGCTTCATGTAAAACATCGAGCACTTGTCATTGTCATTTCACAGTCCAGCTGGTTTAAACAATTTCAGGTTGTATTAAATTAATAGCCTGAGATTAATTGTGCAGTCCATTCTTCCCATTAAAACTAAATGTATTCATTAAGCATTTTAAGCATAAATTTGAATTCCACTTAGGCAGTTTTGTGCATCACTGTTTGATCTTTCATAACAATCAATGCGTGTAAGATTAGTTTTTTCTTATTCTGCTTTGTGTGTGAGTGTGTGTGTGTCACCAACAAGCCTGTCTCTCCTCACATCAGTGTTTTCATGTAATCAAGCTGTAATTATACCATAAATAACCATAAATACTACATCCATATCCACGATGAGCCTCGTCAACGTCCCGCTGCAGAGAGTAGTTATTAGTTGATTGGTGGGCTGTCAGCTTCACTTCCTGTTCGAGCCGCTTGTAGGAGGCTCTGATTGGCTGGCATGGTGACAGAGGGCGACAGAGGGTTGACGGGTGCTGTGGGAGGAGGAGGAGGGAAGGCATTTGCAGTGAGGACTGTGGGCAAGGCTTCCAAAAATAACTTGCGGCTGTGACAGGACAATGATGGGCCTGTGTATGTGAAAGCGCGTTCTGTGTATGTGTGTGTGTGTGCATGTTTGTGTATGTGTATGTGTGTTTGCATCCTGTGAAATCTTAATAACAGCAGCAGAACTAACCCTGCCCTATCATTAGAAATCTCCAAGACACAAGGACTCACTAAATAATAACATGGGCAACAGACACAAAATGTGAATGTGTGTGTGCGTGTGTGTGTGAGTGATTGAGAGATACAGAGGAAGGAAAGGGGGAGAGAAAATGAAAGAATCACTGCAAGACAGAAGTCAGTCCTTGGGGACAGAGGGAGAGAGATGCTCCTCTTCCTCTTTTTTGTTTAAACTCCTATTTGAATTTACACACACACACACATACATGTGCACAATCACAGCACTCTCAAACTCACACTCCCTCTGTGCGCTCTTCCCACAACTCCCTGGTATCCCGGCAGGGAGGATGGGATCTGGTCGATGTTAAAAACTCGTCTGTCTGGGTGTGAGCTGCTGCAGAGAGAATCGACAAATCAGTGATTGATTTTCTCACCTGCTTGGAGAGAGACGGACCGAGGGAGGCAGGTGAATGATGGAGAGATGAGAGGAGAGGAAACAGAGGTGGGGGTGGGGGAGGCAGACAACAGGGGGGAGGAGGATGGCTGAGTGGAGGAAATCAGAGTGAGAATAATGAAAGGGCAGTGGGCCGAAAGGGGATATTAGGAGGAAATCAGCTGGTAAAAAAAAGGATGTTATAAAGCCAGTTATTAAAGCTTTGATTTGACACCCCCCCCCCCAAGAATAAATTTCAGCCCCCTTCCAGTTTTGCTCAAGTATAAATAGGTATAGATAATGAATGGATGGTAGCTCAAACAGCTGTCTCAGCCAGTTTTTGTCTGTCAAATCTTTTAAGAAAATGTTTGATTTGATTTTCCTGTCAGGATGTTTAGCTTGGAAAGATGTTCTTGGGCAACATACGCAACATACCATAATTACTTTCTTCCATGATTTTGGTGGAGGTTAAAAAACAAACAACCTTAATTGATGGGGGTTAGGACAAGGGTTAGTGTCAGAGTAAACCTAATATTAAATCAATTAAAATGACCATAATGACTGTTTGTTGAATCCTTTTTTAAACTGGATAATATTTATGTGAACTTTTAACTTGAAATGGGTCAAATATAACAATATAACAAAACAAAAGAAGAAATATTGTGTGCAAACAGAATAACCCTGGGAACGAACATTAGGGCCATATGAAAACAGATTGGCTCCCATTTTTTCAGACTAAAAGTTCCTTTAGAGCCACAAAAGACATGATACAACTGCAATACTCCTGACCAGTGAACTGAGTCTAATTGGTGGAGTTCTCCTTGAAGGTCTTACCCTCATATAGTGCGACAAAGAGCAAAGAAGCAAACAGGACAAAAAACTTAAGAAAGAAAGAAAGCAGCTTAAATGTCATATCAGCAAACCAACATCTCTGTAGCTTTTCCCAGATTTCCCTGCAATGATTAAAATCCAATGATGGCCGCAGGCTGGCGTGAAACCACCTTGTTTGCTCTCAACTTTAATTGACTAATTGCGGAGATATTTCATTTTACTTTGCTCACTGGAGTGAATTGTTATTGTGTGCAATCTATTTCCAGCCTTAAGCACTGACACCCTTGCTTGAGTTATGTGCTGTGGACAAAAAAAAGCTCATATTGATCACAAATCATGGCCAAAGGCATTTCAATTAATCACCTCATGGCTGTCCTGCTTTTTTGCATCTTGGGCGTTTTGTTTTATTGCTGATTATTATTGTGTTGGTTTCACACTAACTTGGAAAAAGCTTGAGAGAGACCAAACATGCTGATACACACTGAGCCACACCCTTTTTACAGTCAGTTACCCTCAGCATTTTGTTTTTAGAAGGGTGAAATGGAGGATGGCTCCGGCGGGAGAGCCAAACAAAAGCTTTGTACTCTCACTCGCACTAAATCATTCATGGCAGCATTGTTGCCAGGGCGGTACATCGGGGTTAGATCCAGACAGGTCGACATTACCCCGACGCTGCCCTTAGCTAACACCAAAACCTGCCCGTCTTTGCCTAATTCATTGTGACTGCCTGCTTCAGTCAAGTGTGAGATGAAGTAGCTGAGCTGGACATAAGTGATGAGAGAGAGAGAGAGAAAGAGAGAGAGAGAGAGAGAGAGAGAGAGAGAAAGAGAGAGAGAGGTGTTCATAAATGTCTAATGATCCCACCTGGAGTCTGTCTGTTGTTGCAAACAAAGGTTAACAGCATGGTAAGTGCACCCTGATGGGAGTCCAACAAAAGCCAAATGTGAAACGCAGTTATTATTAATTCAATAACACCACTTGAAATGATACCTGCTTCTCATTCATGTTACACTTTAGCTCTGTGGGTCCCCATTACCTGAAATATCTTTCTATTGCATCTATTTATCTTTTTATTTGGGATTTATTGATTATGAGCAGCTCAAACTTTCCTGATAGAACCCTGCAATTTCTGTAAAGTGTCTTGGAGCTTTTTGTCTCTGTTGGTCTGTTTTGACAGGAAGGTTTGGACAGAATGTTCAGCCTGTCCACATAAACAACATACGCAAATACAGATGCGGTTTTAAACCAAAAACATTTCATAACTTTGCTGTTTCCATAAAGCTCATTTTTTGGTGGACAAAATTTCATGTGGTGCTGTCGAGCATCATTATTCATTCTGCTGATACATTTAGATAAAGGTTCACAATATTAGGAAGAAGAAGAAACATCTCTCTCTCTCTCTCTCTCTCTTTCAACCTGCTTTTTCTTGTCAAAAACTGGGGCCGTCAGTACCCACAGTGCCATTTGATCCTCAACAGTGTAATGAATTCACTTCCTACCTGAATTACATAAAAAGGTGGCACTACACTTTCAACCTTGAGGAATGTCTCCCTCCTAGACTGACTGCGTGTTTGTGGCTGGCCTCAACAATCTCCACTAATCAGAGATTTAAGACCAGGTATGCTTCAACTGAACTTCTTATTCAGGGTGTTAACAGTTTCTTTTAACGGCCACATTTGAAGGCAGGGCAAAAAAACCTATTGTTATGAAGAGGGATGGGACGCAATGAATGTTGAGGGTACAGACGCATGATATGGATTTGTTTCATTTGATTCCAAGAAGGATGGATACATTCATGGATATTTAATAGCTCTGACCAAACCAAATCTGACATAACTACTTTTATCCCACTCTTGGAATCTTGTAGAACATGTATTGCGAATTGCAATCATGTTGTCTTCCTTTGAAACTGTGTAAATGTCCAGACTGGCCTCATCACGTTTGTCTCTTTAGTGTGTGCTATGCGTTTCTACACATGTCATGAGTGTGAAAACAGCATGCTGCGCTTCTCTACTTTTCCTTATCCTACTTCTTAGTGTGTGTTGAAGGATGGCAAACCAACTCTAAAGCTGCATATCACCACCTGTTGCGTTTTAATGTGTGGATGCTGCACTTGTTACGTCAAAAAAGAAATGAAGTTTGCCTCCTATTATAAGCATTATTTATAACCAATAGCTGATCATACAAACTTCCCATTACCAGTTGATTAACAAGCGGCACTGTTAAATACCGTTAATATATTGGCCCAGCAGAAACTGTCGGGCGTAGTTCTGTGATAAATGAAAATAAGACTATTTTTCCCACCAATAACTGTGTGAGGTAAGCATGCAAGTTAGATTGTTTCGATTGTTGTTTTGAAAAAACAAACAACAATAAATGATAGATGAAGCTCCCTTAAGTCTAATGTCTCAAAGTTTTTTAAGGAAGTGATATCATGCCTCCCAGAGAGCTTTAAATTAAACTCCCTTCTTCTCTCATTTATTACATTCATTTATTTTCCGTTTTAGGTGTTTGTTACAATCGTTCCACGTCTGCAAACCCAACAGCTGCCTGGCGACGCGGTCAATGTCAGGAACTCACTTTGTTTGTTGCACCTTGTATTTCACTGTCACAGAACTGAAGGTTACAGACTATTGTCTGGCCACAAAAGGCTGCATGTGTGTGTGCTTCCATGGTTGGCGTGATATGTTTGTTATTTGGGATAACCTTCAACCGCTGCCCAGCCAATCGGAACAGGTCTGACGTGCCGGCTGCCTCATTTCTGGCATGTTTTTTTTTCTCCCCTTTCACTTGTTTTTCTTCCTCCTCCCCCTTGTTTTCTTCCTCAAGTGTTTGTGTGTTGGTGGGGGGGGGGGCATTGGTGGCCTTTGTGGTGCAAGTTTGGTTGTTAAAACAGGCTGGTACAGACACACTCACATATAGAGAAGACAAGGACAGCAATAGAAGACACTCTGACTTTTATTCACACACACTCTTACACACACTGGCGTATGGCTGCGTTCAAGGTCATGAAACAGCCCTGTGGAGGGGAGGTAAATAAGTGATTATTGTAGCAGGAGCAGGAGATGAGTGTGTGGGTTTTTTTATTGTTATGCTAATACGGAGAGGAAGTGCAGTGAGCTTTTCTCAGGCTCTGTCTGGCTGTCCAACTGCAGCCTGGTTAAAGATGACCTTTTTAGACATGCATGGATGCATATGAGACATTCACCCACACATAAGCACACACAGCCCAGATAAACAAATACACACCCACTGGAGTGGATGATACACACACACACACACACATCTCATTGTGCATGCAGCCACAGGTTCACACATTCCATCCATAAGAGCCTATACATATTTATTTACATGATTAGTTCCAAGCAATTACTACTTATTAGATTAGAACCTGGTGGAAAATTAGAAGCTTGTTTGATTTTTTTTACCGCATTTTTCACTTTTAAAAGGAGGATCTTGAGGCTAAGAGCTCTCAGTACACTGCAGCTTTACACTGTGTGATTTCAGGCAGTCCGAAATTAAAGTAGAGAGAGGTGTAGTGTGAGCGTAAGACACCCTGTGGACAAATATTGAGAGTTAGATATTTAGGAGCAAATTCCAACAGTGTGACTTTAACGACAACCCATATCAATGAATAGATCAATCAGGATTCAATAGGAAATTTACTTTAATTTACTGACTGGTGCAACATTTCACAAGTGTCTCTTTTGTTTAGTTCAGAAACTTCTCAAAAAAGTTCAGAATAAGAATAACAAATGGATGAAGTGGCCGAATAATGTGCCTCTTTTTGCCTCTATTTAAATCACACATTACATCTATTTACAGCCGTGTACATTCATTGTGTAATCTGACAAGCCTCGGTCAAATACTGTGCAATCTGACACAAACTTCTACCAAGATGGTATTAGACTTGTCATCACAGTTTGACCTGGCATCAAGCTAACACACAAAAAGAAGAAACAAAACATTCCACTTAACAGAAATAAGAACCAAACTGCAAAACAGAAACAGTTGTGCAGAACAATGGAAGTAATGTTCACTTGCTTGTGTTTTCTGCATTTGCAGTTCATTTCATCATGCCTCATATGTGCTGTCATTCTGAAGAATGTGCTTGTTGTTTGCCTGTGTTTTCTTTATACGCAAAGGTTCTTTGACTAAAATGTGATGTAAGTGATGTCAAAGTGGTGTGTGTTAAGTCGCAGTGTGTCAGCTGTGTCAGCCATCATAGTGGAGGCATAAAACCCAGCTGTAAATGGATCTAAACTTGATATTTTTGAAAATGAAACTGTAAATCGCTTTGCAAATCACTGAACCTTCTAAATAGATGAATTCAAGATGATCAGTCAAGGATCATTGAGGTTTCACACGCTAAACGCCTATTCATCGTCTTCCTCTTATTTATCTTGGGGTTTTATGTCTTCCATTATGTATTTTTTTTACAAAAAAAATGTTCAGCCACTATTTAAATAATCAATTGATCATTTCAGTCATCTTAAAGCAAAACAGCCCAAACGTTTCCTGTATAGTTGGCTGTAAAAATTGATGAACTCAGGCTGAGAGGAGTTTTTAAATGATTCTTCACTACATTCTCATAACTATTGACTAAATAGTTGACTGAATAATAGAAAAAATACAGTAAATAGCATGTAAATGTTTAAAAAATGTTAAGTTGCAACCCTGTAATGAAAAACAAGAAGTGATTAATGTTGCAAAAGTATATTTTAGAGCCAATGAAGTAGCAACCAGACCTGCAAGATGTTTTTTTCTTACTTTATTGCCTAATTGCATTAATGGATTTTCTCCTTTTTCATCCTCAAACAAAAAAAGAGGGCAACAACTCTGTTTACTGTAAGTTTAGATAATGTTTTTAAGGAGTTGGCACTTTAATTATCTCTCACATCCAAATCATGCAGAGAACAGGTGTATCTGCTTATTTTAGTGGCTGTGTGCTTTTATTGCTCACTGTATTTGGAAAGCAAATTTTTATTTTTTTTTGCAAGACACCCCCAGCATTCTTAATGCCAATTCTCTCCATGCTTTCGATTTGAAATTTATGAGGTTTGTGGAAACCAGGCACGCCAATTCGCATCCATCTGCTCGGATTAAAACGGGAGCTGCCTGAATAATAATCTTTGCCGATCGTTGGCTCCAGTCACACTGAAGCCCTGCATTTGTACAAATTAACCTCTCCATTAACACATCACACTGCTCACTCCTCACTAATGTTATTTGCAGTCCTGGGTACAATTCAGTCAGAGCTGAACTTGGCTTCAAATGAACTCCACTAAATTTAAAAACTACATCCAACAACCCAGCAATCGTATTACTGAATTAGATCTGCAGACTGAATTAGTCCAATTTGGCCTTAATGGGCCCACTTAGACTCACGTTCAATACCGCAGGCACCTGTAATTTGAGAGTGAGCCATT
Source organism: Acanthurus leucopareius (assembly GCA_029814765.1). Lineage (NCBI taxonomy): Eukaryota > Metazoa > Chordata > Actinopteri > Acanthuriformes > Acanthuridae > Acanthurus > Acanthurus leucopareius. The sequence continues at coordinate 2,634,866 of JAQMCX010000039.1, read as the reverse complement.
TGTTGCAAATTACACACTCCAGACCAAGCTCCTCTTATTTAACTCACAGTGTGTAGGTACAAGCTATGCATACACACATAAACACACACGTCTGACAGCTGCAGAGAAACAATCGTTTGCATTGTGTCTGTGCTTGTGTGTTCATTTCAGAGTGTGAGTTTAGATGCTAATTTAGCGTTTCTGTGAGTATGTGTGTTTGTTTATATGTGTAATTATGTGTGCGCCTTCAGTCTATTTGATTAATGTTGGCATTCAGTCTCTTGTGTGTGCGCCTGGTGTGTGTGTTTGTGAGCTCACACTCAGGCGCACATGTCAATATGAGTGTCTAATGTGTGCGTGTCTGGCCTCTGGAAGTGTCAGATTAGCGGATTAGAGTGGAGAAGGTCTCCACCAGGGGACACACAGAGCCAGGAGTTGGGGGGCTGGGATGGTCCCATTAGTGTACTGTTCTCTCCCAGTACACCCCTCCCTCCTCGTTCTCCCTGTCATCCCTTTTTTCTGTCCAAAGGCACTTTTTCATGCTCAGCTTTTTTAAAAAATTTCTCCTCCTTTTTGGATTTGTTCATCTCTTCTCCGTCTTCTTCTTTGCTGCATATCTACATCATCATATTTGCCATCCTCCTCCTCCTCATCGCCTGCTGTGTGTTACTACTCCTTCACCTCCCAGCTCTTTTCTTTTTTCTCAGTCTCTAACCCTCCCACTCTCTTCCTCAAATAAAAATGCACAAAGCGAGAACGGCGCAATGGCTGCACACCAAGGAGACGGGGAGAAAAAGAATAATCGGCTGAGGTTTGGAAGAGCTGCAGCCGTGGCGACGCCAGAGCCCAGTCGCAGCCGTTGGACAGCCCATAATAAGCCCGTGCGGCAATCTCTCATTCTCTACCCCAGGCCAATGATAAGTAATTGCTAGCAGGCCTTGGCTAATTTGAATCAAGCAGTCTCTCTCAGATGCAAGAGCCTTGGATCAGTTTTGCATTCTGCCACAGAAAGCTGTGGTGTAGTGAGGCAGCAGAGTGAGTGAGACCACATCACTGCTCTGCAGACAGAAGCTCCTCAGCTTATAGACTAGAAACGTCATGCTGAAGTGAAAATGAAGCTGTTTGGCCGCAACGAATCTGAAAATCCACAACAAATCTAAAAATCTACTGAGTGTGCTGAGAGCGTAGCACCACAGAAAATTAAACCCTGTAAGTTATTTTGGCAGCTCATTGTCTTAAAGGAACAAGACTGAGGTACAATAAATAAAACATTACTGCAACATTGGCCTATAATGAGAGAAGAGGAGAGAGGGTTTGAGTTTTGAGGATGGCAAGCCAACTGTAAATAAAAGCCATAAAAGCCATAAAACCTACCGCATTCATCACACACGCAGATTTTACATAACATGCATGCCTGCAGTCTTCACTCTACATGAAATGTACTATTAAAATGAAGTATCCACTAACAAAGTGTTCTTTCAGCTTTATTAGCCATTTAAACAAGTTTAATTAGTTATACATTTAATGTAGCTTTAAGGGAGCTGAATCACAGCACGTCACATGACTTCCACAGAGACTGAGGCTGAAAGAACACTATACTCAGTCCTATCACGCCACTTTAGGTCCAGTTGCATTGCCAGTGTAGGACTTGGGTTTGTTTCATAATATGTGTGCTACCCACATCTGAGTGGACTGAGAGTGAAATATTAAGTGCAAGAAAAACACGCAACTGAATGCAACAGCAACCAACACTGTCTGTGACTGTGTAGCTGAGGAGCTTGGTGATGAAGTTACATCTCTGGCTGTGAGTTCTACCATTGGCTGTTTAATTTTTTGAAAATTAATATTTGTGTGTGCTGGTTATGGCGCCTGACTCCAGACTCTATCAGAAATAGGGGTGGTCTTTAAGCAGACTTTTAGTCTACATTCAGTGTGGGCCCCACCTCGCTCTCTTCTCGTGTGTAAGTTGGACAGAGCATGGCAAATTTTGACTTGTATAATCTCAGATGAATGTGTGAGAAATGTGCTGGTAGTCAAGTTGCAGTAATGCACCCCTGTGTGTGTGCGTGTGTGTGTGTGTGTGTGTGTGTGTGTGTGTGTGAGAGAGAGAGAGAGTCCTATATGTAAATTCATTTCACAAATGTTTCACACGTCACCTTTGTATTTATTAGAATGATGATTTAGCCAGAATACTTGTTGGTCTGTTCGTAGAAATATACGTTTTTTCGTTTCTATATTTTTTGTTTAATGGTCTTGTAGTTCGTTCCGTCATTATTGTCTTGGTGGTCTTTCTTGTCAAAATCCCACTTTTTTATTTTCCTGGATTGCTGCTTTATAGAATATATGTATTTTCTGCATATTTTTGCCAATGACTTATCCCATAAAACTCAGTTTGAAAGTAATAATCTGTGACATTTTCATTTCAAAGAAGTCCATTATGCGGCAGAGTGACATAACACAAAAGTGCTGACCCACTTCATGAAGCTTTTACACCAAATGTCTTTTCTGTAAAAAGCCTCAAGTACAAAGGAAATTATGTACTTTACACCTTAAATAGAATTAGTTCAGGGCTGTTAGCATGAGCAGCAGTAACTTTTTAGTGCAGTGGGGTCTAAGTGTCCTTACCAATATTAACCACGGCTTGAAGAAACACAGCCTCCTCATTTGTTTCAATGAGACTACTGTGTTGAAGCAGAGAGAGTTCAGAGGCAGAGAGCTGAAGTCAAATCAAATCAAACTTCATTTATGTATCTCTAAATCCCAGCTTGCCTCAGGGAACATTACAATTTGTAAAATGTACGACACTCTCTTTTCCCAGAAGCCCCAAAAGTGCACAGCATTGTAAAGCACTTAAACCTTAACCTCTTTTGACAATGCACCCTCATTTTTTCCCCCCAAAACAATAATATAATTTTAATTGTTGATCCAGAATGATCTGTCCAAATTTGAAAAGCCATGGCTTGTACTCCAGCAGAGTCAAATATTCTGTTTATTTTGCCCATTACTGCATACCAATTCGTCCTATAATTAAACTTGACCATTTATTGTTCTCTTGGCTAACACAAAAACTTAGCAAGATATGCTAAAAGAATAAAAACCATTTATATAGGGCAAGACTGTCTGCTGACAGCTTCCTTACAGTAGCTGTGCTTTACCTTAGGAATGTAGCAAAAATATCAATTGTCAAAGTTATTTCAGGATGAGACAATGTAACTTGTATTTGAAGCAAAGTAAACAAGCTATCTTATTAAAAAAAAAAACAGACAAAATGCCTCCAAGTACACATTCTTGGTACATGTGAATGAAGTTATTTTTTTTTTTCTGGTTGTTTTTTGAGAGGATGAAATGATTGCTGCTGTGGTCCCTAAATAGTAACAAACTCCTGTCTCTAAAATTATTAACTGTGCACAAATTTGGCACCATGTATGCCTTCAAAATGAAAGACATTTGGCTTCCAGTATCATATTTTTACTATCATCACCACCTGAAGCAAAGCCACCACTACCAGTGCACCCTCATGGATTTACGTTGTGTTTATGTCAGAACACCTACTTAGATGAACTAAAGCAGCAGAGCCAGTGTGTGTTTCTGTGTTTGTAAGGAGAGGTTGTGTTGGGGTAAAGAGCTCAGCAGCTCTAGCAGGATGCTGAGGGTATCTGGGTCTGAGACCTGGAGCAGGATCAGGGCATTTCGTGGGAGGTAACCAGCAGGCTGGTGTCTGGTGGTGACTGGGCACTGGGTCACAATCCAGACGCTTTCGGGCGGAGTGAGGGTCTACCTCTTTGTTATTCTGCTCAGAGAGTGCAGGCCTCGCGCACATTTTATGGTTAAATCAGAACACATGCTGTTTAATGTGGTTGTTGCTTTTAGTGTCCATCTTTCAGCGAATTTGAGAAGCTAAAGTGACAGTTTTGAGAGGCTACGGTAGAAACGAGAGCTTATATCAAACTGTGCGTCTGTGCATTTGGCCACTGTCACTCATGTCATGTCTTGTTAGCGTCTCTCAGGGCCTGTGAGTTTCGCAGTCACTTTTCATTTGCTCCCCATGCTGCTCCCCACTTTACTTTCTTTATGCATCACAGTCTGTCAATTCAGTTTCACCTCAGTCTGCTGCACCTTATTGGTGTGAAAGTAGAGAAAAATTTTTGCTGAGGCCTCAAGATAAAAGATAAAGACATTTTAGCATGAAATTGCTTCCTATGGTATGTGTTTTGTGTGGTAGAGCTTTGGACACTGCTGCATTCTCCAAAAAACTAAGCGTCAATTTGGAATTTATCTACTTTTATACACAACAAAGGCACACAGTGAATTCATAAATGACATTAACACCTTATTTCTCACACTTATTCTCTTTTTCCTCTACTCTTCTTTGACATCTATTATATGTTCCTTGCCTGTTTCTTCGTATTCTGCTGTTTCCTCCTTTGTTCTCTCCCATCATCTTCTTGAAACAGACAGGAGTCTTTGTTATAATAATCATGTATTCTTTTTAATGTACAGAGCGATTATATTCACCCGATATACAGATACATGCTGTCCAGAGCTGAGCTCATGTTTGCAGACAATACGTTATCTTCCCCTGTCCTTGATTTGATCTTATGCATACATGCATGCATGTTATTTTTTCTTAAATTATTGTCTTTTCTGTGCAAAATTTCCTTTTTGTGTTTCCAAGCAGACCGTTTTCTTTGCCTTAATGGAGAAATACATTCAGCCAGTCAATATAAATTTATATATTCACTTTTTCACATGATCCATAGTTTCCACGTAATGATAATTGGAGGCCTTTTTTAATCTTTTTTTTTTTATTTACCTCACACCCTCTGTAGCATTACCTTGTGTGGCTCTGACAGTCATAACATGCACAAGGGAGCTTTACTGCATCACTGCCTTTGTGTATTCATGTGCATGTATGTGCACAGCAGCATCTTGCTCTCCTAGACTGTGTGAGAACAAAGAGCAGCCAGTGAAAGGAAAGGCAGTGTCTGTGTGCTGAAAGTCGTCCTTGAATATTTTTATCCCAGGTGTGTCTCTTCCAAGAGACAAGAGTGAACCAGCAGACACTCTAATCAAAAATGGAAAAAAGGCCATTTTATGCAATGAAGAACGTATTTACAAAAGCTGTGGATAAATAAAGGGCATATTTTTTCTGTATCAGATGGATTTATTTTCTTTTTTTTCATGCATTCCACATCTGTGTTGTTTAAAAACAAAGAGTGGCCCTGATATGAATAATGAAAGGCCTGTACAGTAGCTTGGCATCTCTCTTGCAATCTGCCAAGCAGACTACGACATCCACCGCCCACCGCCATGTTTATGGATGAGATGTCGCGCCCGCCGTACCGCAGGGACAGGTCGCAACTGGACCCCATGAAATAAAAAACCCTCTGCCATCTGCACTGCTGACATTTCCCACACCAGTGTGAGAGTGCGAGCATCTGGTGCTAACCTCTCGGTCTGTGCAGGATTTGAAGTTGTCGTAATGTCATGCCGCCATGTGGTTTGTGTGCAGGAACCACTGTGAGCCACATTACATGTGTAGAATGCAGTTGGACTGTCTTGTTAAAGTGTGGGTGTTGGTGTGTGTTTGTGTGTGCTGAATTCCGGTTTCTTTTTTCAGTGGCCTTGATAGTGGTACCTCAGCTCTGGCTACACTATACTGCAAAGGCTGACTTTGTTTATGCAGTGTGTGAAAAAAACAAAACAAAACAAAAAAATTGCCACTTCTTTGTACTCATTGGCATGCAAAGAAAAAAATCTGCAAAATACTTACTGTTATAATCTATGTTAAATTTAGAATTTAAAAGATGTGTTTCCAGAGAGAAATATCTAAAAAACTAATGGATGAATTATAATAAAATTTGATGCAGACATTCATGTTTTTCTATGTAAATAATGTTGCTGTTTTTTCTCTAGCGCCACCATCAGGTAACAGTTTTTTTTCCAGTAAATTTGTTTAAAACAAAATACCTGCAAAGCTGATGACTTTCACTTAACCCTTACCTGTGCTTTTTGTCCAAATAAGCAAAGTATGTTTAATTAAAATGGTGAATATATCAACTATGAAAGGCTTACTGCTTAGTCTTAGCACGTTAGCTTGGTCATGATGAGCATGTTAGCGTGCCAAGTAGTATTTTGTGTAAGTACAGCCTTAGAGGACACCAAACATGGTTGTAGAGTCTTTTTATTTCAGGATACAAAAGACATGTCTTTGACATTTATTTAAGGCTTTAACATTCCAACACACGCTTTAGTCTTTTGGCTAGCATGCATGTCATCAACTTGTTTATGATGCCAAGTACCTGATTTCAAGTTTCACTCTCTTGTTTTGTATAAAGTCATTCTTTTTTCATTTATAACTGAAGTGTGAGAGAGTTTTCATTTAGTTATACAGTTTCAAGGAACAAAATAATGCAACCTGAGAATTGTTAGCAAAGATCCTCCTCTGGCAAGCTTAGCTTGTATCATCCATTTACAGCAATTATTACTAAGACCACAACAATGCTAACATTGTAATCTTTAGACTTAGACCTTAATCTTAAGATCTCATTTCAAGGTTCCTGGTGACATAATGACAGTTGGAAGTCTAGACTGATTTTTATAGAGCTTATCAAGTAAAACTCACTAAGTGTACTCGCAAACAAATGTCTTTGTTTAATGCATAAGAATACTTAAATCCAAAATGGTTTCACTGTTTTCTTTTTGCAACTTTGCAAGTTTAAGCACATTACTTTTTCTCCTCCCAGCATAAACCTTAAACCTTGCATTCAGTGGCTTACATCAACCCCTGGCCAAATTTTGGTTTACAGCACACCTCATACAGTGTGCTTAATGATGCAGCACCTTGCTTCTTCACAGACTTGGCCTGGGAACAAAGGTTGCAAGGTTTGAAAGCCCTTTCAGTCACTGCTGAGGGCCCTTGTTTTCATTCCGGTTTGACAGACAGCGTGGCTCAGTACATTTACGTCGCTCAGTGAGTGAAGCAGCCAGGGTGTTTCTACTTGTTTAGACTTCAACACTTGCTCTGACCTCATTCTATAGCTGGGTGGCCTTGGCCTGAATAGGACAATACAAAGAGATGGAACACAGAAAAGACCAGTCAGAGAAGACCGAAGAAAACCTGAACTGTGAGCAAATTCTGGTTGTCTGCACAGTTTCTAAGATGTGTACAGTAGCACAAAGTCCTTCTGGCTTAATTTGTGTATGTGTCTTCTTGCACAAGTGCACAGGTATGTTTGCATGCTGGTGGAATGTGTGTTAAAGCCTGCACCCACATCGCCCTCCAGTTTTATTCCTACTTAGAGGCTAAATGAAGTGTGACAGGGCATTAAAGTTGGACCAGAGCCCTGAATCTTTCTGCAAGGGAGATGGAGACAGAAGGGGGCTGGAGGTCGGATGGAAAGTGTGTGTATGTCCATGTGTGTGTGGGAGGTTTAGATTAATAGTGAGAAGGTGGTGATGGCTTGTGACAGTGGCTGGGTATGACTAAACACGACCTCTTTCAAGACCTGGCTCAAGTTGAGGGGAACAACCCAGACACCAAACGGGCCTGACAGCTGAAAACACCAAACCACAAACTCAAAATAAAAGTTGACTTGGCTTAACTTGACTCAGAGTGCATCTGCTCAGGACAACTGAGAACTCATCCAAAGGTTTCTCACGACACAAAACCACTGGAAGGGATTTGTTTGGTAGTTTTTTTCTTTATTTAAAACCAAGGCCTCAGAACACTGAGTGTCTTGCAATATACAAACGTGGAAACCTTTGAGGCAAGGTTCTGATTTTAGGATTTTGATATGAATTAAGTTTCCTTAACTCTGAGGAAATCTGAAAAACTCAACATTCCTCAGAGGCTTTTTGAGACATTCAGCTTCTTAAAGGGTGTTTTTGGTATTTTTTTCTTAGCCAATCTGAACATTTACATTGATGAACATGAACTTTCTGTTAATCGTGGTGACAAGAACCCACTACACACACTTCAGCTGTGTTTGCAGCTCAGAAAAATGAATACTAATGAGCTGTTGCTGCAGTTTAACAAAAGACAACCAAGCATTCACAAAACCATCAATCTAATGGTAACCTTGACATCATTAAAGACACCAAACTTTAGAGGAGACCATCAAAAAAGCGTTTCCTAAATATCAACAAATTTAAATAAAAGAGGTAGGCTACAGTTATAAACCAACATCACAAGCACTCCTTCAGTATTATTTTGTTTCAGACGGATATTTATTGATTGTCAGTCTTTCTGCTGTTCGTCAATTCCCTTTAAACTTATTCCAATATATTGTTTGCCTGTGTTGTTATGGCTTTGACTCCAACATATGCTCGAGTATTTTTAAAATGATATATTTAAAACAGCCATCCTTCCTGGTATGATTAGACCTTAAGAAAATAATCTGTCTTTTACTGTGCAGAGTGCAAAGCCCTTTGAAGCAAATCTGTGATTTGTGATTTTGGGCTGTATAAATAAATCTGACTCGACTCCATATGCATTTGGACTCATCCAAAGTTTCTTGAAAAAAGGAATGAAGTAAAGCAAAACCAGCAGAAAAAGTAAATAGATATTTATTCAGTGGGTTGGTGTATGGAAAACAAAAGTGGACACATGTTTACACTTTCTCATGTTTTTTTCCTTGGTACAGAAAGTGCTGCCTCGACTGCATTTTTTTCTGCTGATAATGAAAACTGGGGTTTGTTTTCATAATGACTAAGCTGCCACTATCAGCAAACAGTCCTCAGGTACAACTCTTAAACACTTTAAAACTTCCCAACATAGCCAATGTGCTTCCATCAGGGAAACAACGGCTAGGCCTTACTATTCCCCCCATTTTCATTTTGCTTTTGTTGTAAACTGTCAGCCAGCAAACAAAACATTATTCCGTGATGTGTAACACAAACAAAACTTTTCCTCCAACTTAAAAAAAACCCCATTCTGTCTTCTAGTCAAAAGCAAGCTGCAGGGTTTTCTCCAAAGCGAGCACCTTCAGCTCTTGTTGAAGTTACCCCCTCCATTCAATTTATAATAAAAAGACACCAGCAATCTGAATGAACACAAGCTGGGAAGCGTGTGTGAGGTATAGACACAGGCACTGACAGGCAAAAGAAAGAGTTTATTAAATTGCTACAACCTCGCTAACCCCAATTAATGTTTCTCCCATAAGAGAGACAGGCTGAGAGACGGGGTGATCTCATGAGGGGAGATGAGCTCAGTGTTGAGGCAGCGTGCCTTGCATCAGCTGACTCGTAATGAAGCATCACGGCCAAAAATCACCAAACTCAATTAGCCGTGTTAGCGCTGTTTGGTTGTAGCGAGCGAATTAGTCCTGTGTTTAAATAGTTCTGTATTCTTGGCCCTGGGCGTGTTGGACTGGACACTGGGGATTGTACTTTCAGGTTAAGGCAAATATTTTTGGGATTGGCCTCTGATCTCATATTAAATGGCCATAATTAATCACCTGTGACAGAAATTCACTGACAATAATAGTACAAACACTGCTACCACTGCTTGCAGCTATACCACTACTAATACACTGCAGAAAACTGCTGATGCTACTGTTTCCAGTACATCGACTAGCCCTGCTAATACAAACACATTAAGTAGTTGGGACCAAGGGCAATAAATAAATAAATAAAAAAGGACACAATTTGCCTAAATTATAAGAACAAGTATAAGAACTACTCATTACTAGCAGTATTACTGCTATTACTGCAAATTTTAAATAATATTCATGCCTCTGTTAATACTGCTGTCACCACTGCTTAATTTGTAAATCTCCAGATCCCAGAAGAATTTTTAAAATGATACATCTAAAAAAGGGGGGACTGTTCTAACACGGGAGATAAAAAGCCACTGAACACATCACAAACTCCACAGTGCCTGGGTAATCACCAGGATGCTTGTTAAAACTAAACAAGACTAAACAAAAATATGTTCAAAAACAAAGCTGTATTTTTTATTTTTTTCACATTAGTCAGAGCATTTACAATATTCGCTCAGTATCTACAGGGGAAGATGTGTAAACAGCTGTTTACACTTTTGCAGGCATCTCTCTGTCTCCTTCACTGTCCCTTTACTTTCCTCTTGTTTCTCTTCTGTCTGTGGATTGCTACAATGGAGGAGAAATTGAATTAGGGTCAAAACTTCTAAAACCACAAAAACAAGCAGAAACTAAGTAAGAAAATAAGTAAGTGTTCTGTCTGTGTGTTTCTGTTTATTGATCTCATTGGCTCTGATTCAGTACTATGTGCAGCGCCGCACCTAGACAAACACCTCTTGGATTATCCATTCTAATATTACAGTTCTGCAGGAAAAAATGCTCAATAGCTTAGCTCTGGTGCTTACAGTAACTGTATCAGACAATTTGTCAATTTCATCTTTAAAGAGGACGGACAAAAACGTATCTTAACTTAAATCCCAGTTGCTAAATTAGCTCACCTGACATGCGCAAAGCTCACATGCGTCAGTTGTCACCTGATGTAGCTTTCTCGCACTCTGTCTGTCTTTTAAAACTGAATAGAATTTAGCCAAAAAAGTGTTTTTTGAGTATATTAATTGGAAATAATAAAAATGACAGAACAAATTAAATAATAAGGTGTCGGATCCAATCACATAGGTGCCATCAGTCCCAGATTAGAGAGATTATAGAGCCTGCCCTGGCAAATTAAGCCTTGACTGCATTATTATCATAATTAGCATACTTCTAAATTTATTGGACAGAAATCTAATACAAAAGTCAAATTAAAATCAATTCAGGTTAAATGCTTTCAATCAACAACTAGTATTGATCAACAATCAATCTAAAATCTATCAAACCCAGAGCTTCATATCCGATGATCAGTGCAAACCTAGTTTGGAGGATCGATAGAATACGGGTTAATTGTGATTATTCTTTCAGTCCAGCCAAGGTATTTTGTCTTTAGACAATGCTTTTTCTCAGCCAACTGTTTATGTTGATAAGCAATTTCTATTCAGGTTTGTAATTTCCATAATATTTCCCTCTGGCTTTGGCTAGTGGTACTGTAATAACACTGTTCATTTCCAGGGAAGTAAACACTGCCCTATGAAATAACATTATCGGTACCTAATGATGGTAGAAAAATGTCAGGGTGAGAGCCTGCTGCCTCCTTAAGAGCAGAACAAGAAATGATAGAACATTTACCATTTAACATTTACTATTTCTATATTCATACATGCAGGAAAAACTGCGTTCCGAAGCCAAGTGTTGGAACAGGAAAACTCCATGTAAAATAATGTACATGGATAAATAATGTATCTCCTCATGTAATTAGAGCAGCTCCCCGAATACATTTACCCAAATGAGACCCTGAGAGTATTCCTACTGTGTTTAATGTTGCATTCAATACTTGCTACAATCTTCCCCACTTACCAATGTCATCTTTAACTCTTATTAACAAAACAATCACAAGCATTGCTCAGTTGTTAATAGCTGCATTGCTAATGACCTGTGGTCTCAGACTTTGCTTTGTTGAGTGTGCGATGGAAAGCGTGCTTGCAAGGGACAGGAGAGCTGTTAATGGGCATTTATGACAAAGCAGAAAAAAAAGACATGGAAGCAACAGAAACGTTAGCATAAAGAAGGGGACAGACAGGGGAGAGAGGGACGGGGATTATGATAATGCTGAGGCAACAGCTGTTCAGCTGTGGCGAGCAGCTGTATCCACTGAGGGGGATGAAGCCTGAGCCAGGACAGGAGCCTCTGTCCATGCCACCATGACAGGAAAGGTAGCCAGGACAGACAAACAGAGAAAACAGAGCTGCATCCAAATGAGTGTTGAAAGTAAACAGGTGTTAATTAATATATGAAGCTCAGATGCATTATAATAAGAGTCAAGAAAGTTCCTTTGCTCTGCATACAGATGACAGCAAAGCATGTCAATGCTCTTATTAAAGAGGAACTTTGCTAATTTTACAAATAAAAAAACTGTGTACTTGTCATTCAGCCTGTGAAGACTGTTGTATAATTTCTAATGTGGCTCTGCAGGAGGTTTGTCATGTCTGAGAAAATTATGCTGTTATGGGATGTTTTTTTTAAACTCTGGTGTTTTTACTGATTCAGTTCAAGACTTTTGGAACGTTAGTGTTATCCAACCCACCAGCATGTGTATTTCTCCAGTTTTGTGGAGAAAACATGGTGTTGCACAAAGCACAATGGAACTTGACATGCCCACTTCATGTCCCACTTAAGGTCAAAGAAAGCCTGCTAATTTTTGGCTCCAAAGTTGGAATCAGAGTTTTGAGTTTTGAACCAATATATTTGTTGTCAAAATGATCTGATAGTAATTTCATCTGGGATAATTTAACTTTAGCTTGGAGGCTGCATTCAGCCTTCTAACTGAAAACCAGCATTCATAACGAGGCCACTGAAGCCCAGAGATGTGGGTGTTTGCTATACATTAAGGGTCTAACATAAGAGACACAATGGAGTTTGATGTGGGGAATAAAGCATCCAACATGTTTGACGCTTGAACATACTCGGCGTAACATCTCAGCCTCTGCTGCACCGTTTTTGACCGTTCTTTTTCAAATCTGTCTTTTGTGAATGCCTAAACTTTATAGACCTGCAATATTAAATTACAGAAGAAGCAGTTCTTTTATTATTTATACTTTTTTTGTTAGCATAATTAACTATACATAAGTACAGCCTAGCTGTAATCTGTCTACAAACTCAGTCACAAGTCTTAATGTGTCCCAAATATACACAGATACGTAAGTATCTAAAGGTAAATGCATTTTCTTTTAGACAGAGTTGGAACTACTATCAAACACAGTTTTTAAAAAACTCTACTTTCCTCTTGTCCTACATGTGACAAGTGAAATCTGTTTTGATGATCAAGTTTGTAGCAATTAAAGAAAAAAAAAACTGGCACTGACTGTTGTTTTTATAATCAACAATGCTTTCTGTTGTGTAACACCATGTGTTTGCACAGTTCTAAGTTGATTTGCTTTGACTTAAGATGAAATTTTAAAAAAAAGTTTACTGTTAACATCAATAATCCATATTTAATATAGTTCAAGTATAAAGTCTAATAGCTTTTAAAATGGAAAGTTTTTAGTTTCTTGACTGTTAAGAAATATAAAATATCACCAGTTCTCATTCTGTAACCATAATGCAATGCATGAAAAATATAAGCTTTTTTCAAAATCAGTCTTTTTCCAACTAAATCTAATACCTAATAAAATTAATTAAACATCTTGCAGAGTGTAGGTTGGGTTTTGCCTTATTAAAATGCTGGCACATTTTTATTCACCTCTACTGAAGAATTTTTAAATGATGTACAAGAATGAAAGTATGAATCATCACAATGTGCCAGATAATATCTTTTTGCACTTGAATTCTGCAAACCAAGAAGAATGAGCTCTATTTCATCTGCAAGCAATAGCATCTGTTATCACTGATGTGCTCTGTGTGAGAGAGAAGAAGAGGAAATTATCACCATCCACTGACATGATGGAGGTTATGGAGTCATGACTTGTACACATGGACAAACAGCAACACATATGGAGATGCAATGGAAAAAGAGAAATGGAAAGAAAAAGACAGAGTTGCTAGTTTAGTTGTGTTTATTTGGTCTTTTACTTGCTTAACCAGAAAAATCTAACAAAGTCATGGTGTAACCAGATGTAAACGGACACAGATACTGTTTCAGCACAGTATCACAGACAGTGAGACTCACTTATGCAAGTACTTGGCTGACCTTACCCTTCGCTCAGGTGGTCTTTTATTATAAGCACTGCTCAACCTCTTTTTCTGGTGTTTATTTTCTATGTTGCTGTCTGGAACACAGTACAACATCTGTCTACCAGAAAGGAGTTGTCCCCCTGCCTTTTATCCGTTATTCCACCGTTCTTCTTGTAATTGTGACTTTCCGATGGGACATTGCAGGTGTCTGTTCGACATCAGACGCATCAGTGTTTCATTCTTCAACAGTCTGCTTATAAGAGACGTTCACTCTGTTTCTTTATTCAGAGACATCTGCTTTGTGAGTCCTCCCAGCACTTTGGAAGCATATGGTGATAATGAGTGTTGGGATGGTTCCTTTTGAGATATAATAGGTTACACATTACAAGTTTCCCCATCAAAAGGTAATAAGTAATGTAAGTATTGAAAAATTTCTTTATCAAAGTAATATAATTTCTCCAACAAATGCCACAGTGGTGTTTAAAACTTATGTTTCCCCCGGTGAGACATCAGGCACTTCCATTTTGAAAAAAACGATGGCATTTCCTGCACTGAAAGGTGGTCTTTTCTGACGACATCATTACCTTGATGTGGTCTGCTTGCTTTGGTTGCAGGGGTTCTCAAATGTGTTCTGCTTGGGATGCAAAAGAGAAATTTAGGGTCCCCAAAGGATCTAAACTAACAAAAATACATTACGATTTGTCTTGTGGTGTGTTCAAGTGCATCTTTCTTGGACAAGAAAAAGGGGACATGAGTCAATGCAACAGTTGGCTTCTGTTGCTGCTGTTCTTTAATTAAGTTTGGCCTGTCAGGGGCTTAAATGGAACAGTTTTTCCCAGACTGTGAAAATCTTAGCTTTATATTTTGTACCATGAAACTATTACAGAAAGTTGTTATTTGTTGATATTTATGTAGATCTTCTAAGCTTACAGTGTTATTTTTTGACTAACAAATACTTTTTATTTTAATTTTTATGTTCTTTTTGGAACATTAGATCAGCAAGGCTCCATTTCCATCAATAAAATGTGATAAAAATTCAAACAATTGTTTGTGCTGCAGTTTTTACAATGCTTTGTGAAACTAATACACTTATTCATTAAATCTAAAAGCCTATTTTATCCTTATTATTATATCATTTTGCTTTAAGAAAAATGTGAATATTCTCATTACTTTTTGACTGCTCCGTGCACTTGAATCAGTTTAAATTCTTCAACATCTTTCAGAATCTCTAACATCAGTACATCAAGCTAACACAACGATCAACGAGGCCGCAGGACACTTGTAAAAGAACACTTATATTCTTGAAATTCTGCAGTGTGGATCCAAATATAAAAATGTAAAAAGAAACTTTTCCACCATGGCTCAGGCTAGAGAACAGAAGAAGACCTGATTAGATGTTATATTCTACTGGGTCTTACCTTAGCAGAGGCCTAGCAAAGATATCTAGCCTCCGCTGTCTCTGCTTGCTTTGGAGAATTACAGTACACATCTCTGTGAGGTCATGAACCTCATCAGGTTTCTCCTTGAAGACCAGCACTGATTACTCAGAGCCAGGTTAAGTTGGGTTCGTTGTCCCTGTGGCCCCGAAGAACCCCATCGCCTCGTCCCCGCTAAGCCGCTCAGATCGATAGACAGATTTGAGGGCCAGAAGGCTCGTCTCAGTCCCTCAGCTTCATCGATTACTGTCCGCATTACAGGCCTCACACTCCCAATCTCCCTGTCCTATTTTATTCCTAATGCCTCTCTTCACTTGTTTCCCTCCTCTATCCATCTCCAGCCCTTTTCTTTTATTCTAAGTCTCTCTTGCTTGTTCGCTAACTATAATTCTTCTTTTTCTCTCTTTTGTTTCATGCCGCGTCTTCCCTCCAACTTACCCGTTCTCAACTCTTTTCTTCTTTTAGCTCTTTTTTTTTCTTTGTGTCTCTTGGTCTCTCGCCATTTTCCTTTTATCTCTCTGTCTCCCACTATATCCCATATCTCTCTTTATAGCATCTTCTCCCTCCCTCTGCTCTCTTCTTTCTCAGTCCCAAAAGCCTCGGGGCTCCCAGCAGTGGATTATCACACATCTAAGGATTCAGCATCCTCAGTCCTGTTGGTCCAATTAGTTCTCGGATCGTGCATCAGTCAATCTACTGGTTGCCTCCACAGGCAAAATCATCCTCTTAATTTCAAATGCAGAAGTATGTATTTGTGTGGATAAAATGGTTTGTGTTTAAATGTGTGTTGATGATACCCTTTTGGGTTCGCAATGGAATTGCAGTAATATATGTTTCTAAAGATAGCCTGTTGTTGTTAATGCAACCCATAATTTACCAGAATCGGGGGAGGATGCACGTGCATTTGTTAAAACATTGCCAGCCCTATCTGTTCCAGTATCTTGCTTGGAAAACAGTCTGCCAATTTGATCAGAGCCCAATTATAGCAATTGCTCGGATATTCATGGAGAACAGAGGAAGCTTGAGGAGAGGAAGAAAACCACAGAGACTTTAAGAAGTGTAGAGATCAAAAGGAGAGGATGGAAACAAGACCTGTTAGACATGAAAGGGGAGAAAATGACAAAAGACGGGTGAATAGGTAAAAGTGGGAATAAAAAGTTTGTGGTTTCAAAAGCAGACATAGAAATCACACACACCTTCAGATTGAACATGAAACAAACAAGGACAATTTTTTCATAATTTTCCATTAGAGCAGGATAGAGCCTTATATAAAACATCTGCTGTAACTGTTTGGATTTATATCAAGCTGTTTAAGTCTGCAGTCCACAAACTGATGCAAGTTTCCATGATTGATGGTGGCATTGTAACATGTTTTACTCACTGCCTCTGTTGCAGTTGCTCAGTCTCCACCTTTTCCAATACGGGTGCTCTGTCACATCCTTAGGCGTCTCATACAGACACAGAAGATACACTTCAGCATATGATTGGGACACACCAGGCTTATAGTAACTGCTTTACCGAACATAATAGAAAAAGCGACAGAGTTGCAAGAAGTGTACAAGTCAGAGTAGATTGGCATCTCACACATGACTGTTGTCCACAGGACTGAAGTTAGAGACCTGTATCAAAGTGTCAAACTTTTTCTAAACCTAATTCAGTATTTTCAGTCTTCATGTTTCTTTGTGTCTAAAATCTACTGGGAAGGTTCATATCATGCATTTTAATAAACTGACACGATTGAAGGAGAGACTCCAGCTGTAACTTATTGCTTGCATTTTGCTAAAACAGCTGCAGGGATCAAGGGATCACTTTTAAAGACTATTTTCATTCGGACTCAGAGATGAGTGTGGAGATACACTCTGTTACACTGAAGCTTTTTGGAAAGCTCTTGAAAGGCTCTCCCCTGCTTGTCCAAATGGATCCTGCTTTGCATTTTTCAGTTTTTTTTTCACAATAGTGGTTGTCTGTACAAAGTAAAATCCAAGCCATGACCACCAGTAATAATGGATCAAAAAAATTTGAATAAGTTTAAATACCATTAAACTGTTGTGGTGCTAAACAAGCATACCAAGTTGTAGGAGTAACTTTTTTAAATGATGACCCATTTTGAAGTAAAACGCTCTCCAACCAGAGTGTATATTAAATTTTTGCAGTGAAACTCTTCAGATATTACATGTCAAGAGCAGAAAAGAATAACAAAGTTGAAATAATTTCCCTAACACCTACCACATTTCCTCTGGTATCCAGATGTACCCCCATTCCACCTGAGAGGACGAACTTTTGCAGCAAGGGAGGTCAGCACAAGCTTTTTGTGTGGATGGAGCTAAAAGGCAAGCAGAAGCAAAGATCCATGTAATTGCCCTCCCCTCTTCTCCGGCTGGGCAGTTTAATGAATGGTGGCAATCTCAAACTACTGTTAAAATGGTAACGAGTTTGTGGGTCACTGGCTGGCCTCAGATAAAGAGCATGGTCAAGGTCCAACGCAAAAATGACTTCAACCAGATGTGACTACTCAGTGGAGGCTGGTGTCCTGAACCATTAGCACGGCAATTGAATGGGAAGGATAGGGTAATGGGGAACTATTTGGATGAATGAAGCACTTTATTTTATATGAGTGCACATATGTGTGTGGCTGAGCGAGCAAGGACGGGGATGTAGAGGCACTGAAATGTCCTTTGGATAATAGGGGTTTTAGACCACAGAATAAAAAATAATCGGCTAATTGTCACTTCTGTAAAAGGTTAGTTCACCCAAATGATAAAAAAAGAAAAAAAAAGTCTCATTTATCCATAGGTATATTTTAATGCAAAAATATTTATTTTTAATTGTCGCATGTTGAGATGTGTCAGATTTCCTCCTCTGCCTCCATTCACTTAATTGTGGAATTTAATGTGTGCACATGCACAGCAGTGAAAATTAATACAAAATATTGAAGTAACAACTTATATCTTTGAAAAAGAAGAATTTAAGTGCGATAAACAGAATACAATGTTACTATTTCTTTACCAGAAAGTAGTAGTTGCCACATAAAACAGATTAACTAGCATATGTAGAGAGAGTGTTCCCGGAAAGCATTCCTGATTTTTTTTCAAAGTTTGTCTTTTTTCCTCTATTATTAGTTAAATTTTGGGTGTACAAAAAATAATCTATTCACCTTCTCCATCTTACTTATCGAGGAAACGGTTCCTGTCAGGAATAAACTTGAGCTTAGAGTTCGGATGATGTTTATGTCCATAATTAGAGGGAAACCTTCACTAGCGTGCTGCACTGGTCCAATGCTTAGACGTGAAGAGTCATAAAGCTGTTTTTTTCTTTGGCAGTCACTTTCCAATATTGTTTGAAGTTGCTTTTCTGCCAGTTTTACAAGCTGTTGAATACACATTAGCAGCTAGTGTACAATAGTAGAAAAAGTATAGATATATAATTCTGTCTGCTTCACAGTCTTTCGGGGAGATGTAACATTGACAAACAAGAACAATAATAAGAAGTGTTTTGCTGCCTCTACATGTTAATGCTAAATTAAGCATGCTTATTGACTAGAGTGACATGCTGAAATGCTATTTATCAGAAGAATTATGTTAACCACCTTTATTCATCTTAGTTTACTAATTCAGAACTAACATTTGCCAAAAGCTGAGGCTGTTGGAAATGTCATTTTCATAGCAGGTATTTAAAATTTTCACATGATGATTAAAGGCTAAAGGATGACCACAGCAATCACAGTTCATTCTGATGTGAACATCAAAGTTTGTATTTCATAATAATCTATCCAGTAGTTGTAGAGATATTTCACTTTAAAACAAAAATGTCAAACTCATAGTGGCATGAAAAGTTGGTGCATAACCAAACAAGCAGGATTAGTCCTCTAGGCTCAATAAATGTCAGTTCAGTTCATTACTTAATGGTATATTCCAGTCTTGACCAAAATCTGGGACACACACCTACAGACTGAAATTTACATAGCCACAGCCACTCTGTAAGTGCAACTAAAAACACAGTCACCAACCAATAAATGCATCATTAAATATTAAGTTCACCTCATTTGTAGGATCTGTAGGATAGACAGTTCCTTGACATCTAGAATTGCAGCAGATCGTCTCTATACATAGCATGTGACAGAGCTTCACCCAGATGATAGTAAGACACATAGCATGTATCTGCAACATCCCTGGTCTGAATCCAACCAGAAACCTTTGCTGCATGTCATCTCCCTCTCTCCCCGATGCCTTATTTCCTCTTATATTCTCTGTTATATTCTCCGTTACTGTACTCTGCTGTATCAAATAAAGGCAAAAGTTTAAGACAAGGTTACAGATTATGCAAGAAACTGAAAGGCTTCATGCAGTGAATTGTGTTCCCCGCCGCTGTGTCTGTGTGATAGTGTGAGAGAGACAGCGATGGCGTCAATGTGTCAGCATAAAGTCAATCCCAAAATGTAATTGCTGTGGAATTTACTTTTGTGCTCCAAGATTATAAATTGGGCTTCATCTTTTTTTTGGAAAATAGACAAAAATGAGTTTCTTCCCTTTTTTATTACAGACTGTGATGAATTGTTTATGTGTGTGGTCTGTTTTTTGGAGAATGCGAAGCGCCCCGGAGGGATGAGGAGGGGGTGTCACACACTTGGATGGAGTACTTGTATTTCACTGTTTTCGCTTTTAAAAAATGAATGAGCGCATTCTTTCGGCAGAGCCTCAGAGTCTGTCTTTATATCCTCCCCAGTTCCTTTCTTTCTCGAACGTTTTCTTCCTCTGTCCTCTCCTCAATAGCTGATTGATAGCGCTCCATTGATACACAGTTGATGGGAATGTCTCAAGGACAAATGGCAGTTGTCAAGATGGAGTTCATGGTCAACTCGGCTATGAGCTTGACTCTCAATGGGGTCTCTTGTAGCTCTTGTATGAAGTCATCCAGGGGTCCTGACCACCCTGTTGACTTTTCCCCAATAAAAGCAATTAGGCTCATTGTCCACCAGCTTACAAACAAGAAACCCACAGTGGCCGATTTTGTGGTTGTGGTATTACAAGGTAGCTACAATAGAGCCACTTCCTTCACAACAGTTTGATTAGGTCACCAGTTCATCGCAAAGTTCCACCAATGAGGATGTTGCTTATGGAAAAAAATGAGCTCCTGAACTTTGTCCGCTTTGGTTTGAAATGCTTTCCGATACTTGTTGACTCCAAGAATGGCTCTGGGTTTGCATTTCCACAAAAAAGAGGGATTTTTTTGTCCTAATGCTTTAGTCGGATTCTTAGCTGGTGCCAAATTTGCCCTTAAGTCCAATGAGCTGTAGGCATACGCTGCCAAGTTGCAGTCCTAGCGCGCTGCTATGTAAACTACAGGCAGTAAAGGAATCTGGCTTCTTTGCTGTGCAGCATTTTTGTCGATGTGGCTAGGTTTGCTGCTGCCAAATAAACACTCTCCCTGCCTCCTGCCAGTAGTGATTTATGGCCAAATACATCCTTGCCCTGTCCACTTCATCCCCCAAAGAAAAATCATTTTCTAATTGAGCAGAACTTGGGCCTTGAAGACCAACTCAAGGTGGGAATAGTGAGGCGGAATATTTTATTGGCTTTGGCATTTGGAAGAATGATGCACGCCTCAATCTCTTGGGGGCTCATGGGCTGATAGACTTTAGAGGCACAGCTTCTTTTCCTCCTGTTTTTTCTTGTACAAGGCAGAGGATGCAGTTTGATGAGAAAGCTGTAATTATAGATTTATGCTGTAGACAGGGCTTACTTGTAACCACAAGGCCGAATGTATTTTGTGTCAGAGGAAAGAAGCTGCAGACAAGCCCTTTATTTCTTATTAAATTTCAATGTAGAGTTGCTTTTCTGACTTAAGACATGGTACATATGCAGACACATATTGTCAGGTTGTTCTGCAGAATAATTCCAACATTTTAAAAGTCAAATCAGGTTGTGTATATCCTCCCCCAACCCTCACTCAGCTCTTCAGAGCCTGTTAGCTTCTCTAGTACATTGTTAAGATTTTTTGGCATGCAACCCTGCAGTCTTATCCTTGGTTTCAGCAGAAGCTAGCAGCCACAGCTTTGATAAACCCACTGCACAGAACTGCCCAGCACCAAACAGCTGACAGAGTTCGCAACTAGCTGGTAGTCAAACATTTTTAGGAATTTCAAGAGTGAGAAATGTACCTTTGGAGTTTGTGGGGACTAAAAAAGATCTCAAACTAAACCACTGGACTTCCAGTTGTTATGCAATCAGAAACATGCCTTCAAATCAATGCTAATGCTTCTCCAAAACTGTTTGATGTGTAAGACAGACAAAAATAAAATAAAATTAAGTAAAATTCTAAGTAAATTGAATCAATCAACACATATTCGAACCTATCCATTTATTTTTCAACTGAGCGTTTAAAGCTGAATAAAAAAAGAAACGAAAACTGGATGGGGGGGCGTCTAAGGGTGCAGTATGATAGATCTAATCCACATGTCAAGGGACTAGGGCAGTAACATTGCCTGCATGGTAAGAATGTCAAGCTCTGAAACAGTGTCTCATTAGGAAAAGGACAGCTGTGCAGAGGCGGACAGCCTGTTTCCAGAGACACAGGTTGAGTCACATTAGGCCAGCGACCAATGGGGGAACACTTGCTACATGCTACATGACTCAGAGAGCCTCACACGACGGCATGTTCGCAAATTCAGATATGGATGTTCTTTAATTCAAAGTTTCTCTGGCAGATAGAGGCAGAGAAATAGGACATTATTCACTGACACTGTATTTGTTAGGGCTGTAACCAAGTTTCTTTTTTTTTTTTTTCAAATCAACCATGGCAAAAGGGCTGCTGCCCGGTAAAATGTCCTCTTTTCTGGTTTTCTGGACTCTATAAACATCTTTGGAAGCCAAGCTCCACCAGGGCTGGAACCCCTGAGTTTGGGCTGCTTTGAGCCAAGCGCCGAGAGACTTCACTGAGTGGCTTTGATGGCAGCCTGTGTTGTGGAAATTGGTCTAGAGCTCTCAAAGCTCATTCTGCATGTCCCTAGCTGTGGTGCTCTACTTTGACCAACTCTTAGTTATGTGTGAAGAAAAAAGACCAGCCCTGCCTCTTTGGAAGGTCCTATTAAAATTACTTTGGGTTTCTTCTTGAATACCAATTGGTTACAACAGGCTGTGTAGTCTCACGCTGACACAAGAGGGCAATATAAAGGCTCTTTTTTAATGCTAAAGGTTAGGTTTTATAAGGCCAAGCGTTTTAAGGGGATGAAAACATCTTTGAGAAAATATCTGGGCCTGCAGCCAGGTGTCTTATTAAGTCTGCCGAGTATGACAGCACAGCTTTCATCCTATCTGACAAAGAAATTAACCAGATATTTATCTCCTGAACCTAACTTACTTACTAAGCTGTCGTCTTTTCCCTAAAGGCCACACATAATGAAAGAGTAACAGTCTCACGCCCTTGTTCTGCAAATCACCTAAAAAAATCAAGCGAACATGCAGTCTAAAATCACATACTCATCACAGAGAATATGATGATACAGGTTGTGCTTGCTTTCCACATTAAGATGTATCAGAAGTGTCCATGTTGCACAGAGTTTGCAGCTTGACTCCTCGGGAGCAGCCACCTTCAACCCAGCCTGCTGTTGGCAGCTGCCTCTGGGTTTTGCCCCTTGGCCAATCAACTCCCCTCTGCCTGAAGGCAGGCCCGGGTTTTTCTCTCGCTCCACTACCTAGAACTGCAAGCCAGCCTGTCAATCACAGCACCAGGCCCCACTGTGCTGCCTGACCCACTGGCACTCTTGCCATGGCAACGCAAATCCCAGCAGACCTAGCTGTCAAGAACAGGAGTTCTCAGAAATATGAAAGACAAGAGTCTCTGATCCAGTGTGCACACATGGGGTTTGTGCCCCAAGATGTCCTGGTCATATGAATGATGCATCCTTACATGTCATTTATTTGATTTATTTTGTAAAATATTGTAAAAATATTACATTTTCCCCAACCCAAAACCAATCTCGTACTATAAAATAAAGATTTCATAGCCAAATTGCTCCAAGAAAAATATGTTTAAGCAAAATTCATAATGGTGCTTGCATAAAGGAGGCTCAGAGGAACACTGAGGGAAGCACTGTTTGAGCTCTCTTTAAAATCAAAGTGGCAAGCAAGACAGTTATTTGTTCAGGGTAATAGTTTCTCCAAGCACCCTCAAACAATACTCAGCATAAAAATCAGCAGCAGTGCAAATGGAGTTCCCCCTCGGTTGCCTTTGCTTCAAATGTAAATCAAAGGAGAGATTATTTTAAGTCTTGGCCAAACATTTGCCACATTTATGATGGTCTATTGACTGACCAATAGTGCTTTGAAATACTAAAAGCACTGATTACAAAACCTTCCATCAAGTCTTGTTGGCTAAAACAGAAACAATTTTATCATGATTTTTCATTTTACTTGGCCTCAGGAGTCTAATGAATTTCTTAAACACTGAAAGGTTACACTGCCTTTATTCGTAGCTTTTCTTCACAAAATTAACTCAAAAAATAAAAGGAAAAAAAATTGGAGAAAAAATGAAACTATAGAAAATAACTTACAAAAGATTGAACAAATTAAGGCATTGTAATTAGCATTTAATTGTGAAAATTTGTAAACATTAAACTGTTAAAAGACAGAACTCAAGAAAACACATTTGTGCTTCCGGCATAGTTTAAAATCAGAAAACATTTCTTTTAAGTCTGCTGTACTAAAATTTACTGCTGCATAAAATACGATCTGCCATTAGCATTTAGAATTTAGTATATTAGCTTTTGGCACTGGTTAGTTTCTGGCTTGTACATTGTGACCAAAACCAGAAAAATATTGGCCCTGTCTTCAAGTTAACTGACCTCATGTTATTCAATTTACCACATTTTTGGGGACTTTTGAGTTAAAACTCAATTACACACATGTAAGTTTAATTGCTATTAAAAAAGGATTCAGTTTTGTTAAATTACTTGCTCGCATCAGAGCAAGCTTGTGTTTTTTTTACCATCCTCACACACACTGCATTCATTCATTAAACCGCACTAACAGATCCTCTTTCTCTCCTGCAGGCAAATGGTTAAATGGTATTAAATGTATATCTCTCCTCCTCCTTGTCTTACAGGTCATCCTGATCCTTACCAAGTACTACCACGCTGACTCCACCAAGGTGCTGGAGAGCTCACTGTGGAGGTAGGCCAAAGCGTTTGCACCACCTTTTGGTCTTACTGGATGTCTTTATGTCATGTCTGGCCTCAGACTCGTGCAGACCTTTCATCAGCAAGCAGCTTCTCTTTAACAGCCGGGGCAGTGTGGGTCTCGCTTATCTCTCTGCTGTGCTTCTTCAAGGAGAACAGAGTAATACAGAGCGCTAGGGCGGACAAAACATCAGCAGGCAGCTACGAGTAAAGTGGGGGACCGGAGAGTGGCGCTGCGAGGCCAGAGTGGGCATCTGTTTGGGCAGATAGCATATCAGCGTGGCACAGGGCAGGACGGCGGGCACCGGCAGTGCCAGGGAAAGGGGTCATGTCTGGCTGGAAGAGCTTCCTCTATTTAGCAGCGCGGCTCTTGCCAAAAAACACTTCACACTTCTCTCCCTTTTAAGCAGCAGAAAGCAATGCATCCATTCCGCTCAACTTCACAACAAGTGTATCTTGTGTGTGTACATATATTCTCATGGAATATTAATTTCCTCTTCATGCTAAATCCACTTTTTAGCAGCTTCTGGGGTGCTGCTACATAGCTGAACATGTCCTTCTCATAGATAGGGCATGGAGAAAACCTTAATGGTGTTCAAATTTTCTAATAAAAACTTAGAAAATAGACAAGACGGGTCTCATAATGCTGGCTAAAATTAGCTGTCTAGAAGGCATTCACACAGAGCAAAACGTGTCTGATTGTGCTGCTTAATTCATGCCTTTCACCTCACTCAGGGCTCCATGACTTCAAAGCTTCAGCCTCTCATTAGCTCTGACTGCCCGTCTCCCTGGAGGAAAGATATGAATAATGTACATATTTTCTCCATCCCTTGTTGATGTTTTAATTGTTGCAATGTATGAATAATGCTGCAGATTCAACGACGGACAGCCCACTGGAGAAAGAAAAAAAACCCACGTAGCCATTGGTTGAACTAAATATGAGTTGAACCTGAACTGGGAGAAAGCGGGCTGGTTGCCTGCTGGCATCATTGACTGAAAAAAGCAGAAATTACCATGAAATTAGCATGTTTCCAAGAGGACCCACGCGGGTCTCTGACCGTGTTCTGGTAGGTATTATGTGTGGGGTGTGCCTCAGTTCCTTGTAGCTGTCAGCTTAGCGTGGTGTGTGGACAGCCACAATCCACTGGCCTATAGGCTTTGAAGTCTCAGGGCTGTGGGATCAAACAAGAAAGATGGGGGAAGATGAATGGGTTTGCCTTCCTGCCCTGTCAGGTGGCGTAGATCAAGATGCCAGGTTTCGCACAGGGGGATAGTTAACAGCATAGAAAAAGAGAAAAGTTTTTCAGGGCAGCTTGGTTAATGAACTGAGGCCCCTTTAGATCACCGGTGGTCTATGGAGGCTTGTCTTGCATCA
Source organism: Acanthurus leucopareius (assembly GCA_029814765.1). Lineage (NCBI taxonomy): Eukaryota > Metazoa > Chordata > Actinopteri > Acanthuriformes > Acanthuridae > Acanthurus > Acanthurus leucopareius. Next base: position 2,609,201 of record JAQMCX010000039.1, on the reverse strand, counting down.
ATAAGCAAAGCACACAATCTGTGCCCCAACAGTTAAACCCATATGACTTAGTGGTCAAGGGGGATTTAACCCAAAATACTGGGTATGCTATCATTTACTTTTGCCCTAAGAAAAGACCACATAAATCATTCAGATTGAGGTAAAAGTCAATCACTCACCCACAATGGCCGTGAAATGCTGTTTCACAAGGTTAACCTTTATAAAGAATGCAGCGCATTGATCGCTAATCTGACAAAGAGGTAGAGGGTCTGTATGTCCACCATTTTTTGTATTATCTTAACAAGTGAGAGATCCAGCATGTAAAACACATGTTGGTTGTCACTGCTCCTACTCTATTACTCTAATTTCTAACAATCAGTGGACCTAAAACTTGCTGTTGCTTTTGCTTGAAGCTGCCCTAATAAAACTAATAGTACAAAAAACTCTGAGACTTCACAAGATTATGATAGCATCGGAGTTATTTGCATGCTAACTATCTATATTTGAGCATAAAAGTTCAATTTTGACAAAGTATTCATCACTTAAGGTCTACCAATACATAAGTCACCTAATGACAACTGATTAATCCAATTACTAATGAGAGTCATGAGATGATGTAACAAGCTCCAGAAAAAGCTAAGTCAGTGGACTTGGACCTCTAAATATTTTGTCATGAGATACACACTCATGTTCTCCTGAAATGAGACATCATATGGTTATGTGATTTTCTAAATGGAACAATGTTGTCATAACATTGCCAAAATGGAGGGGGGATGATGGAATGATGCTTATACAAATAATGTGACTTTTTTAGTTTTTCTCTCCATCTTCTATCAACACTCAAGGTCAGTTACTTTAAACAAACGTATGCTTTAACCGAGTAGCAAATGTTCCAGAGTTTGTCTAGACAATAACCATAGAATTTGTGGATGCAGAAAACACATTATTCCTGTGAGTTGGGTTTGGAAAGGAACGAAAAAAGATCATTTTCAGTCAAGCGGGTACAAAGGCTTGTTGAAAAACCTTCATAAGCCAAGAAGTAAAAACTACAACAAGACTTTTTCAAAAAAAACCCCAAAAAACTGTACTCTTTTAATCCTTCTCAAGAATAAACTTTCCATCTTGTGCCATCTAATCATAATCATGACCTCACTCTGTGCCATGTCTATGTTTCCCAGTAAGCTGTGGAGAGTTGTGTCTGTTCCCAGGCTGTGATAGCACACACACACCAGCTCCTCTACCACTGCTGCCTGTTACTCCTGTATATCTGTCCGTCAGTCTGTTATGACCGGTCCAAGTTACTGCACTATAACAGCTGATAAAAGAGCTCCATACATCTCCCCTCACTTGTCTTGTAAGAATGGCTCTCTTTGTGAGGGGAGAGAGGGAAATATGAGTGGCAACTCAGGGCCCACCTGAGGCTTTCCTTGGCAGTTTATGCTTATCTTTGAAGTACGCAAGTGAAAATATGAGAAAATGTACCTGTAAGAGATGACTCAGATTTATCCATATGAGACTGTGGAACTGCCTGTGGGCAACAGGTCCTCCTCCTTCTTTCCTCCTTGGTAATAGGAGCTTCAGTGTGTTTGGGCTCTGGTCAGTAATTGATTCTGGGGCAACAGTGGTGTTGTTTTGTTTTTCTGTGGCTGAGATTAATTACAGCAGTCAGAGGGCCGAACCACTGAAGTTAGAAGAGACAAACTGAACACTTGAAACACTAATGTCCAACTATGTGTATGTGTGTTGTAGCTACACATCTGTTTAAGTGCTATAATCATTATATATATATATATAATTATTTGCATGATTAGAAATAGAAACAAAGGGTATGATACCTCGTCCATTTAAAGGGATAGTTCACCCAAAATTAAAATTTCACCTGTTTCCCACTCACCACTATGTCGATAGAGGCTTTGGTGACATTTTCCAATCCACATGGCCCTTCTGGAGTTTTACAGAGGGAATTCCATGCCATGCAGACACAATGGAAGCCTTTGGTAGCCACACACTCAAGTGGAAAAAAGAGCAGAAGAAAAACATAACATGACTCCATACTGCTCATGTGGTGTCATCATAATGTCCAGGAGACTCATCAGTCCAGTTTTACTCAAAACAGTGACATAAACACAGTGTTTTTTGCCAAAATTTCCACTGTAGCCTCCTAGGAGCTGCACTCATGTAAGTGCGCACATAGTTAATAAACTCTCTTGAGAAAAGACATCACTGCAGCTGTGTGCTTTGTGACTGCATTTGTGTTTCTTTATCAGAACTTTTTTGAAGGTTTCTAAATTAAACAAAAGAGATGCTTATGGAATGTTGGTATGTGGATTAGAAAAGGTCACTAGAGCCTCCGTGGTCATTGTGGTGAGCAGAAATTATGTGAAAATCAAATTTTGGGGAAACTGTCTCTTTAAGGCTTAATACTTCAAATGGACAAGGTCTTTAAGAAGACAAGATGATGCTAAAGAATGTTGTCCCAACACATCTAAAGGCAATTGGCTGCACTAAAAAAAAAAAAAAATGTCATCTCAACGCTCTCTCTGTTCTGTTCCACAAAATTTCAGACAACCCAGAATATATTTGTGCCAACAGTTTTAAAATGTTGTTTGACAATCTGGCCAGCAATTTGTTTAAACTATATTGAGATCTTTTTCTGCAAACATTTTTGAAAAATTAACATAAAGTAATTAGAGCATCTTTGAGCTCACTGATGACTTGAATGCTAGAATCTGTTTTATTTTGATGGAGAGGGCACTATATCTTATGCTAGACATTAAATCCTTCAGTTTCTGGCCAACGCAGGAAGTTATACAAAGAGGAAGGCTGAATATGAGACCCACAGTGAGTTCCCACTCCATGTCTTGCTTGAGGACGCCTAATCTGTTATGGTCTCTGAGTAGACTAGTCTGGAGTTATGCCTTAAACACAGATCAGATTCAGATACTGCATGAGAGTAAACAGAGGGTAAGGTGCTCATAGATTAGGCAAAGACGAGAGGATTTGCCACTGCATTACCAAACACTGGGACGGCTGCAGGCTGGCAGAACTCCTCTTAAGACTCTGTTGCTCCAAGTCGAGCCATGAAATACTCAGTAAACCTGTTTGATCCTCCAACTGAAAAGAGCAGATGTGCACTTCACTTTTTTTTGGCTTTGAATCCCCAGCGCAAGACTTTATATTTTTAGATTACACACAGAGCTTCAAATATCAGGCAGTCAGTGCTGTCCATTGGCGATTTGATCATAATGTCATATTATGATCAGATAACCACATATTATCTAGATTTCTAGTGGAGTTTTAATGTTTTCAAAAGGGCTAAATCCAGTTTCAGAGGCTTCTGAAACCTGAAATACTTTGAGAAAAGGTTCTATATTGGAGTTTCTTTTGTTTTACTACAATAAAATACATGCTGGATTCACAGTTTCAGGCCTTTAATCCAGGTTTATTGGATATTGGTTAAACCCACTGGAAACTGGAAGCTTGATTCCCTTCAAAATTTTGGTTATTGGCTTTTAAAAATGGATTTTCAGAAACCCGCATCTGCCAAATTTGAGTATTAATGTTTCCAGTTTTGCCTTTAAGAATTTGTTAAATCCCAACCCCAAACCCATATGTGATCCATTTACTCCCACAGTAATCATACACTCACATAAACAGGGCGTTGGTGTGAGAGTCGAGGGATATTTATAATTCATGCCGTCTTCACACATCTTTTGAAGAGCCGAGGGGGGCTGGTAGCCATCGCACTGGGGGGATTCACTGCTCCATTATGGATGAAGAGATCGTCTGACAGGCCAGCACTTCTATGTAAAGGAGATCAGCCACGCCACACTTCCATAAACACAACCTCTGACAATATGTCCGTCATTTATGCCATATTGCCAGATATGCTAAATAACCTTATCAGCCATGACCAAACAGCCAATTTCTTTGGTATTCTAAATGCAAATGCTTTACTCCAAATGCAAAATATAAGGAAAATTTTGATTCAACTTCAGATTTGTTTAAATTTTCCTTTGAGTATATTTATATGCATAAGTACAGATATGTACTTTTAATCTTTATGTAATTTTTGGGCTTAAATGTGTTTTTATGCAGTATATGTTATGTTGTAGGTGCATACGTGTATATAAATAGTATAGGTGTCAATTTGGAGGTGTATATTAAGTGTCAGCATGCTTTGTCTTTGTGCATGTGTTTTTAAATGTTTTCTTATCACTCTAGTTTATATTGCTTTTTGTGTTTTTGTTAAGATTAACTGAATTATGTTTAGAGAGGGAAGAGCTGGACAGGAGGGAAAAAGAGCAAATCAAAAGAGCCTCTATTGTGTTATTTAGCTGAACAGTAGGGGGCATCGCACTTCAGACGGACACATCAGCTGTCCGACATTCACACCAAGTCCTCATCCACCCCACTCCATCCTCCACTTCATCCTTTCATTTTTTTTCTCCTAACACGGAATCAAATGCACATTTTATGTTTTCCACCTTTGAGACAGAGCTGCTCTTTAAACTGCGTTCAAGAAGCAGAGCAATCAGGGAGGTGATAGGTGATGATTCAGGAAACTGGGTCATGATAATATCATACATTACAAAAGAGGAAAAAAAAGATGGCATTTTTTCTAAAGCATGTCAATACATAAAAATATAGACATGCTTTACATGTTATGTTAGACTCTGACTATTTAATTGAAGCGGCCAAGATTGGTGTTAGATGCAGAAGCCCTTCTTTCCTACACTTTGCATCAATGTTTAATGAAAATCCTGCAGTTTCAATTACATCTAGTCTAAAAAAGGAATTGTTTCAATGTTCAACATTAGACATGATCATCTATTTTGACTCTTAATAGATGCTGCCATCATAACATCTTTATATTGCTAATCACTAAGTATGACAGGAGATGACAGACTAGAATAACTCAGTGAAAACTTTCATTCTTGACCTTGTAAATAAAACTTTTATATCAACTTACTGTTTTTTTCCTCATCAGAGGAAGGAGTTTTAGATTGGACTGTACAGAATGAATAACAATGGATGAAGGATAGTGTACAGAAACAAGTGCAGGCTACGGAGGAAATGAATGATTGAGTGAAAATGATAGTTGTAACTTAATGCTGCAGTTGTTCATTTATCTTTGTTTCAATTGGTTTCAGTGTTCTGAAGCTGTTGCTTTGAGGCTTATTGGCTTGAGGGTAGCTCTACATTTACAGCTCGCTTCCCACTTTGATGCTTCCTTAATCAGTTTGTTTCAGATGTGGATGTGCACGCACACACACCCATACACACACACACACGCAGAGCTATTCCACCATTACAAATGTGTTGATGATTAGCCCTCCCTAGGGTCCGTATCACATTTCCCTCAACTAAACTAGGAGAGAGAGCCACAGAGAAGAAACTTTTGGGCTTAATCAAGACAGTATGTTTCATTTCCCCTGTCCTTTGCCTCTTTACCTCATTCTCCCCTTGTTTCCACTCATTCATTTTCCTCTCAGGTCAGTTCTATCCATTTTCCCTCTGTCTCTCCCTTCGCTCTCTCCATGGTCCAGATTGCATGGGCTGCTGTAAATACTTAATTGGGGGTGAGAGCATCGTCTTAGCTTCATCCCTCTGCCCCCCCACCTCATCACTTCACTCCTTCATACATATTTTACGGCCGAGAAAAGACACACAGACAGACAGCACCCAAAGGAGCTCTGCTTGCTACCTCAGATGACTGGCAGAGAGTCTTCTCTCAAAACAGAAGAGGGATCGTATAGAACAAGAAAGCACCGGAGTCAAAACTCAGTGCTGGATCAAACCACTTCAGAAGGAATGTTAAGCATTTATAAAGGGTTTACGGTTACATGAAGTACTGCAACCTAAACACAAGATAGCTTAAAGAACTTTTTTTGGAGGGTAAATCTTTTCAAGGAAAGAATGAAAAACACAGGTAGAATGAAGAAATCAATGAGCTGCTTCACTTCTGGATAATTCATAGTGTTTGGGTAGGCAAGAAGTCTGGTTATATTTCTATTTTCCCTTCACTTTCCTTTCTGTATCTCACAACCTTGAACAGCATTTGCAGCGGCTATCTATGTGTCAGCTTGCTAAACTTATTGTCACTCTGCTGACTTTTATTAAAAAAAAGTCTTTTTACTTATACAACTTCCCTTCCCACAGGGAGTTTATATCATGAGTCACAACCATCCAGCAGCAGGCGTGGGGTTACATTTCACCCTGATTATACTGGTGTTACTGCAAACTCAGAAGTCACCTTGAAGGGAATAAATCATTTATAGTTAGTGGCTGTTGTCAATCACCTCGAAAATGATTGGCTGGTCTAACATTTGTGACACTATAAATGAAACATAATGCCACTTAAATCTGATTAAACTACAATAAACTAGTAAAGTTCTATTGAGCACAAAACTTAGTTGCCTTATTGGATGAATATAGCAGAGGGATCCACAATGCCAAGGTAATTAAGAGGAAATGACATGTGTTAATTATGTATTAATCAAAATTGTATTTCATATTTCTGTTTCTCACTCCTGCCTCATTAACGCTTAGTGAAATTCATTACAACCCAGTCATTACCATACCTTTAACATTACATTTAAGAGGCTTTTAGGTCAAGTCTTGTGATTCTTATAATTCCATATGCCTTTACATGTTTGCTATAAAGCCACAATGAAATGAGGTTTCTATTGAAATATCACGGCAATTATTGCATGAACTGCTGTCAAATGCGATACACACATTCATAAGTGGATAAATTATCACTTTGATCCCCTGAGCTTTTATTTAACAACATTATCAGGTCAAATGGTTAACTTGCTCACTTCTTTGGACCAATTACCTGCAAATGCTAATGACACTTTCATTGGGCTCGTTTTTAGTTGTACTCAGTGTTTAGTGCTAATTAGCAAGTTATGTCTTGCTGAAACTGTAAACTAATTGTCAGGTTAAAAACAAAAGTGGATCCAAACACAAAACACCACTCAGGGAAAAAAATGAACAAAAAAGGTTTATTACAAAAAAAACTGATACTAAACAGAAACAAGAGCAGCCAAAAAGTTCACACTGATAAACAGAAACTAAGACATGACAAAAATAAAAATAAAACAACAAAAAAATAACCAGGAAGATGAGGTGAAGGAGGCTAGGAGACAGAACCAAGGAGGGAATGTAGGACTGGGAGACAGAGACGGAGCAAAGCAACAACACAGAGTCAGAGAGAGACAACAGACGATCTGTCAAAGACAAAGAGGAAACACAGAGACTATACAAACACCCTGGGAGCAATGAGACACAGGTGGGACCATCAGCACAGCTGAATCACATCAGGGCAGAGCAGGTAATCACAAGAGGAGGGAAACCTGACAGGACATGTGGAAATGAAAGACGCCAGACAAGGGTTACCAAAACAAAACAGCAAACAACTAAACTCAAAACTACAGATCATAGGTAGTAGGGATGGGTCAGTTAGGGATACAGGAATATATTAAATGCTCATTTTTAAAATAACTATTATATAATAATAAATTATTATACGATAATAAATTATTGAGTAATAATAAATTATTAAATAATATTTTTTCTGCTCTCTGGCAATCTGGCCTTTTGCCAGAATATGTCTATTTTATATTGGAATGAGGACATATGAGGACATTGACAAGTTGGAGACAATGCATGTGTGTTGTGTGTTAAAGAGACACTGAGTAAGAACTCGTCCTCTTTGTACTTTTTTGTACATTGTTTAATCTCAGTTGTCAAATTCAGTGAAACTGATAACTGATACCATAATGCAGTGAATAAAAAACATTTTTTTCTTCTCCACTGACACAGACACTGTAATGTATCATACATGATTGTCTTGAAATGTATCAGATATCTCAGCAAAGCGTGTACAAAGTAATTTGATAGTATTATGGGTGGATGGTACAGATAGTCCAACAGATAACTGATGGAAGGAGAGACATATTTTACATTTTGTGTCTTTGTTTGGTTGTTTGATTTGAAGTTCTGAGTTGAGAGATAAGGGTGAATATGCAGGAAAGGTCCTCCACTGGACATATACCACATACTTTCATCTTTCTGGAAAAATTTGCCCATTTAGTGGATTAGGTGTTTAGTATTTCAGAAGCCGAGTATCTTCAAGTGGTCCATTCTTAAAAAGTGACATCACCAAGTTCCAATAGGTTCTTCATGTCACTACTGTCCCTATTAATGACTACATGCAGGATATTTGGCTGTCTTCACTTTTTGATTTTTACTTCTTAAATAGTGAATATTGACAAAAGAAAAGCGTACACTCTCTCAGCTGCTCAGCAGTCTTCAAAGGAGAGATAAAATAGACATATAACTTGTTTTGCAATATATTCATTGCAACATTTGCTCACCTAGCTTATGATTAATTCTGACTCTGAGGCCAGCAAGCTAATAACCTGGTGCCTCTCACTACTCATATTGCATTTGAAGTGAAGTTGTGTCCTAATTTTCCCTGTATGGTGTGTAATCTCTGTTATCTAGAGAGTTTTGTGTATGTGAATATCTCAGTAGATTAGTTACAGTTTAACTTTCGACTGAGCAGCTTTCTCTGTAGGTTAGCTTGGTGAGTTTCCATTGAGAACCATGGTTGTCCATCCAGTTGGCCAGCATGCTCTTCATCATTGTTGTTCAGTTTTTTAAAAGGGTGATTATTACAAGTTGTGGTGGTTTATCAAATACTTTGTCGTCAGTGTGGCATCTTGTGTTTTCACTCATCTGAAGCCCTTCTTCCTTTTTCAGACAGGAGAGGCTGGTGACTAAAATAAGCCACAGCTACGACACAAAGCCTTCTGTGTATCGTCTGGAGGACCTGGTTTCTCTTACTGTAGCCTGACAAGTATACCTGTTCCCACAAAAGATATCTTTCATGACATACATAAATACACAGTAAGGAAAAAAATGAAATGCATCAATTTATGTCTGTTGGCAGTAAATAGATTTGGGGTAGTTTTTTTTAATATATTCACATCACAAGGCAATTTCAGGCTTGAGAGATTCAAGCTGCTCTAAAGAAAATAGTCCAGGAAAAAAAGATGGTAAAGAGAAGTGATTTAGTTAACTTGTATGTTTTGTGGATATTGACACACAGGAATGATTGACAACAGTTCCAACAAGATTCAGCTGTGTGTGGTGGACATTTTGGGGAAAAAATTAAAGGATGAAGGGACAGGATACATCTTTTCTTATTCATGTGATTCAATTAAATTTAAATTATTTCAACTACCACTTGCAATGTAAAGAGTAACAAGTTATAATCCAGACTTCCTGGCCACGTATACAGTAAAGCTACTGAAAAAGGACACAAAACAGGATTAGAAATATAATTTTACAGTTTTGGGGGTCAGCAACAGTTACAATAACAAGCAGGATATGGAAAGTTTGTGCCTTGGCCAATAACAAAAATGATTGCCAATATGAATTTGTCAGGAAATGGAGGAGGAAGGAGAGGAGCAGGAAACTCAGATTACTATCTGACTGGACCTGAAATGAACTGGAAAATGAGACAACTGTGCAAGAATGTGAGCATGTATAGAGCATAAAGTTGCTCGGTGAGTGTGTGTGTGTGTGTGTTTGCATCTCTGCACTGCATAGACTGTGGTATAGATGTAGTGTATGTTGTGCACATGTTTAGTTGTGTTTTTGGCATGTGTCCTTGTACATGTGTGGGAGTCAGATCGTTTTCACACCACCGCTGAACAGGGCCATGTGCCGGGCCATCTGGAAGACGTTTCCCATTTCCTCAAATATTCTTCCTGCAAAAAAAGAGAAGAAACATGGGTCCACAACTGCACACAGCTGGAAGACAGAGACAGAAAGAGAGAGAGTTCCTTCTGGATTTGCTTCTGACTAAACTGTGAAAGTTTGCCCACAGGAAACAGAAGTTGGCAGAGAGCTCATAGCTGGAGATACTCTCCCACTATCTACCTCTCTGTCCTCTTCACACACACACACACACACACACTCTATCCTGCTTCCACTTTCCCTCATTTTATCTTTATCCTAATTTCATGGCCTTGCTTGGAGCTACTTTCAAAAAGGACACTCTAACTTCTGGGCCACACACTGCAGAGCAAGACACAACAAAAGTACTGCAGCATTAAAAGCTCCTCAAAATAAATCGGAGCTGGTTGGACTTGGCTCAGGAGTATTTATTACCTGTGAGCCATGAACTCACTGAAATGAATATGAAGTAAGTGCTTCTACTCTACTGGAGTACAAACCGATTTTCTTTGCTTCTCGAAAAGTGAGGACGTGTGAAATGACTGAACACTGCAAAGATTTAGTATCACACGCTAGAGTTAGCAAAATACTGATAGCAAAATCAAGTCTAACAAAAAATATTAAAAAATATTATTAATATTCAGCAGTTTTATGAAAACCAATGTATATTTCTGCAAATATGGTATGGATTAAAATGAAAGGAGACTTTGGTGGTTTCCTAACTTTTCCTATGGCATTACTAACAGGTTGACATTTTTGGGAGTGGTTCTATTACATTAACCGCCATTATATTTAATACAGATATTTGTGGTGCATGGCAAACATACATGCAAAACACATAGATTTTACACTGGAACATGTTACTGTTCATACGTTATGTATCAACACTTCTCTGGCTTTAATTTTTCATTATATCCTTCGATCCAAACTTGAGTGCTTGACCACTTTGTGCTTCTGGAGGATCCATTAAAACTGATGATAAATAACAAAAGAAAAATGGTATAATGTCAGCAAAATTGAAATAGAAGAAGTTATGCTGAGGTTTCTGATGATAGGAAACTGGCAGCTTGTAAGCTTTGAATGATTGCAGGTTTTGTTTTTAAACCATGGCTTTTATGGCTATTTTTTACTAAGAGATTTACAGAGTTACATGATAACTTCCAAAAACAAAACAAGAGTACCAAAGATAAGTAGCAGCAAAAAATTTTCATATATAAAGACATAAAGAGAGGAAATGGCAAGAGACAAAAAGAAAAGGAATGGAAAAACATTAAAAACCATATGGAGGAGTAGAGGGCTGTAAAAATAAAAGATGGACAAAGAAGCTAAGTAATGAAAAGAATGAATGAAAAATGAGAGAAGAGACTTTGATGGAGAAGAATAATAGTCTTTCATTAGTGGGAATTAATTGATGTTTTAACCTCATGCCAGCCATTTTTAATACTATTGTGTGTCAATGTGGAGATAAAGAGAAAAGAACAGAGGAACAGCAGATAGAGATGGAAGAAAAAGGTAAAACTGGGGTTGGAACAAGCCTGTGAAATGTTAATTGCACTTTAATAAAACAACATGTCATAATCTTAACAGTAAGAGAGGAGAAAATTGCCCTGTCAACACCACACAGTTATGACAGCCTGCATACGTAGTCATTAGATGATACAGAATGCTTCATTTTCCACTTTTTGTCTTCTTTCTGACTGCTTTGCCTTTCATCCTGCTCACTTAAATTATACAGACAAAAAAAAAAAAGTTCCACTCAATTAAATAGGAAATCTGGGGATTGTGGTTAAAGAAAAGTGGTGTGTCAGAGCGAAGCCAAACTTTCCAGGCTTCATCAGTTAAAAGGCCTTTTCCGCAGGATCGACGGCTGTGTGGGAAGAAGCTGGATGGTTGCACACACACATTTGCTCAACACACATACATTAATAAGGTTGGAGCTGTCCGCTGTGTGTTAGCATCTAAAGTGGGAACAACAGGACACTGGGACTAATCCTCTTGTTGGTACCTGAAGCATGTTCGCTCCCTACGCTCTCAACTGAGAAAAGAAAAAACACACAGACAAATAGAAACCTGACCAAATACAGGTTCATTACCAGCTCGGTAATTTCCTCGGCCAAAACAGCAAACTGCTTCAATAATCAAACTGCAGGTGTGTGTGTGCCTGAGATAGAGGCTGACTGTTTGTTTTTAGTCTAATAAAGGCAGTCAATGTGTTTGGACAGGCACTGATTGTATAGCTAAAGCTGAACCTTCACAGCTGGTCTTCACTAAGTAGCTTTGAATGCTGAAGCTTCTACAGGCTAACTTCTTCATGTATACAAACCAGAACCTGTGCGTGCATGGACAATTATATTAGGATGTAAGAAAAATGGGATTTATTGCACTAAGTGTGGTTACCACATTAACTGTATCATAAACAGTGGACAGAGCCACCTTGACGTCATGTATTGGTTTGTCTACTGTTTTGAAGCTTTACGTTTGAATTTATAGGCATCAGTATCTTGTTTTTGTTGAAACCATAAGTGACCATATTGAAGCGAGAGGGTGGACAAAGAGCAAGGGTTGCTGCTGCTTCCAATGACTCTATGATTTGGGAACATGTATATTTCTGCTGTAGAAGTGAGCATTTTAACAAGGTTTTCAATGGTGAGTGATTCTCTAGTAAATTTAACCTTAAGTTGCCATTCAAGGGACATTTTTTGTCTCATCTGCATTGGTAGAGTGACCTCAGAGGTTTCTGCCCACTTCAAATCAACTGCTTTTGGGTCCATTTTCAATTTGCTCAAAAGAAAAAAAAAAATTCAGCGGAAATTCTGGAATTTAGAAACAAATGAACAAATAAACTCAAAATAGAGCAAAAAACCAAGTGGCAGTTTGATATGCAGACTGTAAGAGCCAAGGATCGAATCATTGACCTTCTGATAAGCAGATGAACTGCTCTGTCTGCTGAGCCACGGTAGCCCCTGTGGTTAGAAAGCAAATGCTGAGGAGGGAAAGAGGATGTACTGATGAAAACATAATGCAGCACAAGAGTAAAATGCAAGGAATTATAGCAACTTAATCATGATGTACATGAAGTATGTGACTTAAACTTCCAGTTAAGTTTCATCTTCACTGGTGAAAAAATTGCAAATTTTAAGGAAATTTGTTTCTTTCCCTTTTGGATTTTATTTTAGTAAGGTTGCCAATTTGCATATTCAATTATTTAATGTTAGAACTCAATGATATCAAAGGAAACAATGAAAATATCAACCAACTTCATAATGGGTTTAATGGGTTTGACATAAACTGGCATCCACATTATTCATGATGCAAGTTCACGGTAAATAGTTTAGTAGTGGGTTTATGTTCGTTAATTTTAGTAGTAGCTGAACATGTAGCCCTAAACATATATCATGAAGAACCGGCTACGATGGTCTGGTTAGCCCACTTTTTCTCACACCCCCAATTTTCAGACTCTAGAGGTCCAGCCACCTACTTGAAAAGACATGTGTCCAACTTCGCACACCTTCTCTGGAAACACTAAAGACTTCATGCAGCCTTTTTTAACATACCCAGTAATAGCCAAGATTTTGATGTGAAAAGTCAGTGGAGTCCCTTAATTGTATTTAACCGTGACTTTTTCATGAAGACCAAATATTTTCTAACATAAAATTCCCATCTTTTGTGCTCAGAAATTTATCCAAGCCTTGTAACTGCTCCAATCATAAGCACCTAACATTGTTAATACACAAAATAAACTGTGTTCAGGAACTCAGTGAGATAACTCCTCCTCACAGCTCCATAAAGTTCAGACTCAGAGGGAGGAGCCTCTAAAGAGAACAGTTAAAGGCTGTGTATGCGTCCTCTGTTCTCTAGACTCGATAGAGTTTGGAGCTGAGCAGGGGGTGTCACTCCTCTGCCAGCCACACATGCACACACACACACACACATACTCACACACACAGTCACACCACAGCGTGCCAACTCTGTTTTCTGAATAGACTTGGCAATCTCCATCGTTCCATCATCAGCAACACTTTAGTGGTCACAGAGAGCTCTTCATAAAGTCTTATTGCTGCTGTATTTATGAGCTCGCCATCATAAGAACAATGAGCCTTTCAATAACACGGCATGGATAATTACCATAAAACAATGGCTATTATCGTGTTAATGATGTCGTTAAGATATGCGCACTGGGACCATCATGTGAGCTTATGAAATGAAGATGTGGGCTTGATCGACTCTGGGAAGAATTTTCTGTTTGGCTTCATTTATGACTTTTTATTCGCTGAATGGTGCAGGGAGGTGGCGTAACCACTTTAAGATACATTAATGAGGTGACATGAGGTGAACGGAGGCTGCAGTAACTTCTTAGAAGTAAGCTGAGGATGTTTAGATTTGTGAGAATATGATACATGGCTCATCTCACCCAACTCGGGAAGCTTTGTTATGCTACAGCTCCCATGTGTGGGAATTTTGAGATTAGATTTAAAACCCTCAACAGAGTTTGTAGACCTGAGCAAGAGGGAGACTGTTCATACCGGTCCGTTAATAACTCACTGATATATGGTGGGGCCAAACTGTGTAGTGCCTAATTAGTAATTAGGACGTTAAATTCAATTCAACATTTAACAGGAAGCCACTGAAGTGAGGTCAGAACTGGTGTAATATGGAAACACTCTGAAGTCTCAATTATACACCAGAATTTCAATCAAATTGTAAATGTGCCACAGCTTCCTGGCACGAGAAGACAATCCATTACAGTCCAGACATGAGGAGAGGACAGATGGCAAGGGGTGCAGTTTGACTGAATAACTGACTTAAAGGTCTGGTGTGTAGGATTTAATGGGATTTATTTGTTGAATATGGCAGAAATGAAATAGAAAATAAATCAGTATGTTTCCAGTAGTGTATAATCACCTGAAAATGGGAGTCGTATTTTATTACCTTAGGATGAGTGTTTTAAATTTACAGAAGGAGCAGGTTCTCTTCCATGCAGCCTGCCATGTTGCACCATCATGTTTCTACAGTACAACCTAGAATGGATAAACCAGACACTGGCTCTAAGGAGGAGCCTTTTGCATTTTTTGCAAATTTCCCAGCCATTGTAGATCTCCAACATGCTTGGAAGGGGTGAACGAGGAGTATTCAGCCGGGTGCGATCTTCAACTTAATCCCTAGATTCCACTAAATCCTACACACTGGACTCTTTAGGATGTTTATAAAAAGTCAACTGGAAAAAATGACCACTTGGTTTCTGGAAACCACCTTTGAGTTGGAAATCAGATGTTAATCAGAGCTTTGAGAATCATTTCAAAGATGTAGGTCTTTGTTTGTAAAGGAGGCAGCTCTGATGAAATATAATTCAGCTTTCAGTATTTAATGCTCAGTTTTCTTGAGTTGCATTCCACAGTGGTTGGCTTTAAAGCAGCTAAAATCATTATGTCTATAACAATGGATAACATAACTATTTGGATATAGTTGCTGCTCTTAGTGACAAAATTATGTAAAATTACGACCGGACTCTACTGTTTTAATTAGCTACACTGACCTTTTGTAACAACTTTTTGCTGATCGTTCTGGTTTACCTGCTTCAAACTTATTCAAGCTATTATGGCTTTTGTCTAGTGCTTTCGTTTGTTTTTAGTGATGTCATAATTTGTGAGCACAAAAAAATGATAGGTGATAGGTGAAGTGATAGGTGGATAACAAAAACAGTGCTAAAAGAGAGCAAATATTGGACTTAGAATAATCAGGTGGCCAGAAACACAAAACCAAATGAACGATAGTCTTGCTCCACATCTGCCAGATGTGAAAATCAAGAAATGTTTAGTGACAAATTCACCATATTAGTATAAAAGGGTGATTGGTAAATGTGTTCACAGCTTGTGTCTGCCCCTAAGATGCCAAAATATTAGATACTTCAGCTGTAAATATGATGGACAGTGTTGATTAAAATCTGTCAAGGAATAAAGTAATTACCTATGGCTTTGCTTGGAAAAGTAGCAACCTGCCACTTGATTTGACAAAGTAAGTTTTGCTAAAGCTGTATAGAGGTTACAGTGTTGCTTTTGTAGAAGTCAGGTCAGACCCCAATACCCTGCCCTGAAGTCTTTGTAGCAGTAAGTCTTGTCTCTGTTCCAGCGGACAGTTAACATGCTGGGCATCTCACCATGAAAGTGCTTCAGGGGGAAAAGCATCATCATGTAATTCAAGCCAACACTTCTCCCTGCCAGAGAGGTGGCATTTGGTGAGACAGTGGCAACAGTAAAACACAACCCCCCCAGACTCGACTGATCATTGCGATCCAGAGAGCTTCAGGGCAGCAAACAGAGAGAGTGGAGAGTGTGTCCAAGGAAAGAGAGCTGATCCATGAACTAATTTGGCGAGGAGATAACGGTGACATGTCCTTTACAGGAAAAGAGCCAGCAGCTGATGGAGGATGGGTTCAGGGCATGGGTGGAGGACAGAGAGACAAGGCTTTTATTGGTCCTTCACCCACGATCACTTGAAGCTACCAGGCGTTCTCAGTGTGAGCTCCCCAGCTGGCTGCAAAATTAGCTGATAGGAGGCCAATTTGGCCGAGGAAGGAGTGAAAGAGAGCAATCAACGGAAACAAATGTTGGGTGTTACTATTGTTGTCGAGCTTTGTGAAGGCTGTTGAGATGCTAAAATGATCAGTCAGATACTTTGTGGTGTGTTAAATCCCATCATGCTTCATTAAAAACAGTGTTGTACTCCAAATTTTTAAATTCTGATATTCTATAAATCAAGAATAAGCTCACAGTGTAAATGTAATGCTATTAAAACTAAGCTTTATCCAACTTTGAAGAAAATTATGAAAACATCCTGTCAAAATCAAATTAGGAAATATGTGCATGTTTAAAGACCTCCTTCAGTGAAAATCAAATTTTTAAAGGTCTCAACATGTCTATCTGGTGTTTTTGCATCTGACCAGGCAAACTGGGCCTAAAATTAGCAGTTAGTGCCATAACTGTAAAATTCCTCCTTAAAAATACAGTGCACTGATAACAGGAAGAAAGTTGTGTTGTTTCTTTTTACATAGTCTTACATAATCTTGCTTTAAGCTAATTGACTTACATCAGTATCCCAGAAAATGCATGTATTTGATTTGAGATCACACATTTTGATAATGTAAGTTATGAAGTGCATTTTTTATTTTTGCTTTTTGTGGTATATTTTGGAAGAATATGATTATAAATAACATTAACATATTACTATACAGTCACAATAAAAGAGAATCACATCCTCATAAAACCTTATCTGTTTTTATAGTGTTGTAGTAGTGTTGCAGTGTTTTATTAGTGCTGCCGTGCTGTATACACTAAATAAATGTATTAGGGTATTTGCATCTCAGAGAGTTTTACTGCTCACTCCTTGTGAAACTTGGGATTCTGCAGGGATGGATGGGACATTGAATAATAGAGTGAGAAGCTGAAAATCCACAGCCTTGGCATAAGGAGAGAAAGAATTATTGAGTGAGAAAGTGAAAAAAAAATCTTGGAGAGGTGTGAGTGTGGAGGAGAGACGGGCCTTGTGTATGAGGGCTTTGATAGTGGCAGGAGAAAGGGAGCATGGCTAGAGCCACTGTCCACCTCCTCCTGCCGACCCCTCGGGGCACAATTGTCACTTGCCTTGACACACTTACTCTTTCACACACACACACAAAAACCACATGCACACGATTACACACACACACATGCTACCGAATAGTTGGATTTTACTGTTGCCCAAGGCCAGAGATTGGGCTTAGTCACCAGTGGCCAGTCTCAATAAAACACGAAATATATATATAGCCTCTTTTCAAGATGGCCGCTCAGACCTTGAAACTTGCCAACATCCTCCCATCATATGAACACACACACACACACACACTGCTGGTTGTGAAGTCAGGGCAGAAAGCTTGGAGAGGTTGACGAATCAAGCTCGAGACTGAAATGATCCAACCTCTTACTACACACGAACTCTGTTTCCCAGGGGGCCTTGCTGCTTCTGCTGCCCCAGACTGCCACCCCAGCTGTACCAAACACCCTCTCTGTCTCTGAAGTCAAGGAAGTGCTTGGCCATCGCCATCACCATGACTACAAACTTCAAAAAGCAACAACAGCAGCAGCAGCACTAGCAGCAGCAGCAGCTTTCAGGCCAGGAGTCCCACGTGTAATACATTCATTTAAATGCTGTCAGCTGTGTAAATACAGAGTGGGAAATCAAAATTGCATCTGACGGGAGAATCAATTATATGTGACTGCTGGGCCTTAATTTTTTCCTTTGCCAAGACAGTCTAAGCGACTTATGATTGCTGCTTATGTTCATTCACTTCATCTGCCGTTCTCCCTGGCCGAATTAGACAACTCAGACACACACACATAACCGGAGAGCATGGAAAGCCCACTAGGGAGGAAATAAAAGGACTGCACCTTATATGAAATGATTAAGATGACTTAACAAGATTTTGGGGCTGAAGGGTGGAAGCTTTGGCCTTCCTTAATCTAGCCGGAGCTTCTTAGCAGCTTTTCTCGTTGGCACACAAGGGGGTGTGGGGAGTGTGAGGGGTGTGTGGAGGGGGGGAGTTTTTAATGGTGTTTTAATTAAAAGCTTCATTTGGCTCGGATTATGGTGCGAGACGGTCCCTTCATCCTCCCTCTGTGACTACCCCCTCTATTTTTATACCAGTTCCTCATGCCCTGCAAGAAATATTCATTTCAATAACTCTTTTTTCTTAGTGTTGCAACAAAGCAGTCAGGTGTCTACAGTTACAGTTTTTTGTGCTTCGATCCGTTTAATCAATTTTTAGCTCCAATTTAACCCCAAAGGTGAGTTTCTCTCCGTCTTCTGCTAATGCTTTTAGTTTGATCACATGCTGTTTTTAAGGTTAATAAACAGTAAGAAATGTCCAACCCTCATCCTTATATTGAAACGTTTTTCTGTTATGATTGAAGGATGTTAACACCCCTCTACTACTAAGGATACTGAAACTTTGGAGAACGCCACCCCCAGGAGCTGGTTCTTTCTTATTACCTGGGACTGTTATGTAATAGACACCCTAGTTTGAAATGCGAGTTTAGCTCCTGAGTTCCCCAAAATGGCCTCAGTTCCCTTGGAACGTCCCAGCGGCAAAGACCTATTAGTCACTGTCGTTGGGCCAAACAAAAAGTTATGTAGCTTTAACTTTTGATGCAAAGCATTGCAGCCTCTTCCTGCAAGTCTAACGAACAGCTGAAGAGGTGGCAAGAATATAAAGAATGTAAGAAGGGTACAACAATCAATTAAAATCTATCTTTTTTTTTCAGGCTAGGTAAGGCAGAAAAGACAACAGACAGTGTTCTTGTAAGTGCCGCAGGAACAAGTCCTAAAACCCCAAAATAAAGCAGCACTATTAAACTTAAGGTTCGCTTAAAACTTTGTCACCACAGAGCTTATATTCTGCAGTAATCCTAAATCAAATGGAAAAATCCCTTTAGTTTTTTGTCAATGGAACCACGGTTGAAAATACTTTGACCCTGCAATACTCTTATTGCATGTTATTCTTTTAAAGAATGTTATTTAATCATTTGAGTCTCCCCGGATGTATATTTTATTCCAAATGGGCATAGTTTTATGATAATGTATGGTGTTTGCTTGTTATTCTGTTGCTCCAGGAAACAGCTCTCTCCTCTGTGCAGTAAGCAGTCAACAGTCCTGTAATGTGAAGAATAATGAGGTGAGGTTGTAATGAACAGGCAGCATCTAGATAAAAGGCTGATAACTAATGCTTTGACAGATCACTTCCCAGATATTAATAAACATAACTCTATTCAAGAACCTGTATCTTATCTGTTTCACTCGCTTAAGGGATGTAATTTTATGATGGTGTATTTGTTTTTTATGTAAAAAATGGCATAAAACTAAAGAGTTTGAAAAGGAGAATACAGATTAGTTAGGCTTTAGAGGGGGGATCAGACTGCGTAACACTGATGGATTTGAACAGAGGACAGTCATTTATCGATAATGAAAAGTAGATGTGCGCATGTCAGATGATTAAACAGCACATGTGACAGAATCACAAAAGAGGTCTCACTGCCCATGTAAGCGACAAAGTGGGTTACAGCACAGAGAGGTTACAGTTTCTATTGGTGACACACAGCAAGTGAAGGTGTGTGAGAGTGTGTGTGAGCGAGAAAGGGTCTTAGGGCCAGGCTGAGCCGAAGGTGTTAAAACTAAAGATGGAGGTCAGGAGAGTTCAGGAGTTTGTGTTTTTCCATCACCACAACCAGTGTGACTTGTGAGAGGTGTAAAAATCACCAGCTGTCAGTTCGTTCACCATCCCTACATCAATATGTGTGTATGTGTGTCTGTGTGTGTGTGTGTGTGTGTGTGTGTCACAGAAAGGCCACAACACACTGATTCTGGACAAACACAAAATTTTCCCCAAAACATCTCTCTATGTAGGTGGTTACAGAATAAGGTTTGGTCATTTCTTTGAACTTCAAACAAAAGAACATTTTTGTCCTGATGCTAAAAATGCTAAAGATGTATTTACTTTACAATAAGGAACCATAGATCACTGCAAAATGAGGATGTTTAATGTACGAAAAATTTAGTAAAATTGGTGAGGTTACTGCCCGCACAATTGTTTTTAAAAATACTTTTATTCCAAGGAAAGCATTAGTAACACCCACTCTGGACCTCTGTGTGTTCCCTTATAGGCACATTGGTTGGATTTCATTGGATAACTTACATGGTAACTTACATGCTGCTTCATTAAATGTGACTGACAGTTGACTCATTTAAATTTAAACTCTATCGAAAGAATTATGTAAATCTAGATTTTACCTTTGTTGGAACAATGTGACATTGAAGAGCCACTAACAATACTGAAGTCAATGAGGCTTGAACTGTAGTATTTTCTGCCTTATGTGATAAGTGCAATGATATTCTATAATAATCTTACAGGAGAGAAACCTAATGAAATGACCAAGGCTACCAATAAATGGATCCTTTTAACAAGTATTGTCTGTATAAGTAAAGCTTAATATATCATCTTCTTCTGTGCCATAAAGGCCCATTGTTGTCCAAAAACTATTAAAATACATCAGTGAGTCACACTTTTGTACTGGCTGACATTTTGCTTCATTACCATTAACACACACAAGCTGTAGTGTATTTGGACTCAATCCCACATACACCATCCTGAGCACCAAACATTCACCACAGCATTTGGATTCATCTGCTGCTGAAAAAAGTCCCCAACAAATGTTCTGTTTGCTTCTTTCCTAACTTTTGTTAAAAACTTTGCGGTCTGGCTACTGAGGGAATATATTTGATCCAACAGAATATATTTTTATTTTGTTCAAACAAGAACAAAAAGGTTTGTTGCAGCAAACCACAAACAAAACAGGAAAGTCAAAGTATTTTTGAGAGGGTAAAATTCACTGTTGATTTTGGTCTTTATATGCATCTTGTTGACGACAGCAAAAATATAGGATTGTTGCAGCATTATCTTTCTTATCTTTTAAGAAATCTTATGGTTGTTCTGTCCTTGAAGTCAATATAGATTCTTACTTAGAGCTAAACCACTTGACTTGAGCTGAAAAACCTAAAGTTACATTTAGGTAATGCACTGCCTTCAAACATAGAGCTCTTATACAAATAAAACATGCAAAAAAAAAAACGTTTTAAGTGCTAAAAAGCAAAATAACAAAATTGCTAATTAAAAACCAGGCAGGTACATGGACATTTGAATTATTCACTTTGATTTTTTCAGGCTGTTCTTGGATCTTGTTATTTCCACTCAAAACTTAAAGTTGTGTGCACATTAGAAACATAATAATAAAATCACAACTAATTCAATATCTATAGATTTGTTTTTAAAGTTTTTCGTGTGTCTTTATTTTTAGTATTCAGGGATATGAGCTTCATAGAGTCATGTGTGCTATAACGTGGGAGTGGAGTGATACAATGTGGGTGCTTGTTTATGCCACATTGTGTATGTATAGTGCTGTATGTATACATGTTTGTGTATGCACAGTATGCACAAGCAGGCTGTTTATATCTGTGTAAGTGTCTCTGCATGTTTATACATTGGCAGGAATTACACATGTGAGTATGTGGGTGTATCTATATCTGCACTATGTGTTGATATACAGATTCTGTGAATGTTCATGTGAATGTATACATTAGAGTGTGGTGTGAGCCTACGTTTTTTCACGGGTATGTGTGTGTATGCATTAAAAATCTGTTTCTATGTATACTGCATGTTTGTGTGTGTTTGTGTGGTAGCTGTAAATGCTCTCAGAGTGTTAAAACTCACACCATGACACACAAACACACACTTTCTTCACTTAGTGTTTTTATGTGGATTAGCTGAGTGAGCTACAAACAGAATGAGAGCCAGAGAGAGAGACAGTTTCCCCTAACTGAGGTGTTTCGGGTTCTCACCTAATTATCAGACTGCTGAAATGCAGCTGCAACGCTGGGCTGGTAGGTTTGATGGTAAACAACACTTTGCATCTTATAATCATGTCATTCACCTTGGATCACATTATTAATCTTCTCTACAGGCTGACGTGAGTTTTTCTTCATCACCTTTTTTCCTTCTTCATGAATCTCTTTGAAATAGAAGAATTAGTCGAATGTGACACTGTGTCTCCCAGCTTCAATCTTATACTGCATATAAAGAATAACTACTGCACAAGGAATATTATTATCATACTTTTTTTTTTCAATGTTCCATGGCAGCTCTTCACCTCTCAGTCTAACTCAGTATTTCATCTCCATTAACACATTCTTTCTTCAGCTTATTCACTTTCTCAAATATCGTCTGACCTTGTGTTAAGTTGTGCAAAAAGTTTGTAACACATCCTCATTTTTATTTCTGATAGTAAAGCTTCTCTCTTGAAATCTTGCTGTTTGTAGTCGAACTCAATCACTTTCTAACAATCGAGGATTTGATGTTGAGCAGCAAATATCCTAAAATAAAGCAGATCACTCTGAAAAATTAAAATAAAAGGATATTATATCACCACATCTAAACTAGTTTTTCAGACACAAAGTCATCATTTTAAAGCTGAGTGGCAGGCTGACTCTGATTCCAGACCAGCACAGATCAGGTAATGCTCTCAGAGGCAGAAAAGTGTGTCATTTTTTAAATCACTGTCTGCAGTTCTCTAAACCTCATTTTACCCCTGCAGGCCTGCCTAACACTGTGTTTTTAATGGTAACATTCAGTGTGTTTTAGCACATTACAGTAATGTGGAAAAAAATCTACATGCTAAGTGATCATATACAGTTACTAATCTCACATAAAGTCATTTTTTGACAGGTTGAATGTTAGAAACCATAAATCTAATGCCATTTATCAGCCTCAGATGTGCTGTATGTTTTGAACAAATGTCATCTTGCTAACACACTGATTTCAGATGGTGAACATGGAAACAATCTTTGCTCACCCACAGTATTTTAGAGCCAGTGTGGATGTCGACCATTGGGCTTGTTTAAATCTACCTTTCTAAAAGATTACACACACTTTTTGACAAATTCACACCTTTCACAAGCTTTCCAGAATAACCACAGTCAGATGCAATGGCCGGTGCTTCGCTGCCATTTTCCTCTCCTGCGTTAATCCTGCTGGTAACATGTTACCTGATGTCAAACTAGTGATTTCACTACTGCATTTACTATCTCTACATGTTCAATACAGAAGATCTCACATATGTGTGTGTGGCAGCTTTAAAGTTGTTTAAAAGCTCTCAGGTTTCCAAACATAGACAAAGCCGGCCTGCCATTGAATAATAGTTCAAGTAAATACTTTTAAGTGAGTAACAAGTAGTGAGTTATTAATGAATTTAGGGTTGTTTTTTAAACAACCACAGATTAGCTGCATGGATCATTTAACACCTTTCAAAACTTTTCATGTATTTCAGGCATCAGAGGACTCTTAGTTCTCTTCCATCTATTATAGTCCCCCTCCTTGCCTTGTCCTAGTTTGGACCATTTCTCTTGTTCACTCTGATGGCCTATTGCCCTGCACAGATCAAACGCAGACACTCAGAGACGTCAGAGTTAATGCCTCTCTCCTCTCACTGTCCATAATGCTTCAGAGAGGAAGATAGAGGCAAAGTAAAGAGGGAGGACAGCTTGTTCGCTTCTAAGTGGATAGAAATTGCTGCTGACGGAGGCTGGACTCCGCTGCCTCACCAGATGCAGCAACACGGTGCATGTTGAGTGCGGGGCAAAGCCTGAATGAATTGATTGTCGTCTGTCATGGAGATTTGACTTTGAAGAAACTCAAGATTTCCATTGAAAGCGCTCATCTGCATGGCTGAGGTGATCTGAAGCGCATTACTGCGGCCCCCGTATCATTTGGATTTCATCTCCGAACAAGAAGCCTTTCAGGGAAACAAAAAGCTCCCAAAACCCCCAGACAATCAGGACGAGATTGCATAATGCTCATTTGGCGGCTGGCTGGGACATTTGGCTCCGATTTGGCTCCTCTTTAACCCACAGAAAAAGAAAAATCAGCAAGGATTTGGGCTAATCCTCTTAGCCCTATGCTTTCTCTCCCCCTGCCGACTGGAAGACGAATGTGAGCGCAAGCTTTCGGACCTCCTGACTGAGCCAAGCCCAGCTACCCCTTAGCATATTTTAATTGTGAAATGGATAGCAACAGCTTCCTGGTGACTTGTCGGCAATGGGGCTTTTTCCATCGAGCTGCCAGGTTAGAGATCCTGCCCGAGGTCTGAGCCAAGACAGCCAATGAGGAACAGTGTGATCGCAAACTGCCCAGCTTTTCCCTGTTGCCTCCTGGTCCATTTATCCTTCTCACATTTTCCAACATCCTTTATATCTGTGATTGTTTTTTTATGTTATCACAATGACATTTAACAGAGGAGACAAAAGCTTCACCCAAAAGCTCATTTTCTGAT
Organism: Acanthurus leucopareius; assembly: GCA_029814765.1. Lineage (NCBI taxonomy): Eukaryota > Metazoa > Chordata > Actinopteri > Acanthuriformes > Acanthuridae > Acanthurus > Acanthurus leucopareius. The sequence continues at coordinate 2,584,563 of JAQMCX010000039.1, read as the reverse complement.
CTCTGAAACTGTATTAAGACCAGAATGCCGTGTTTTATCATAGCTTCCTCCTCTTTGTCTCTGTCCCTTCCCTCTGTTCACTCTCTCCATCTGTCTGTGTACGCTATGTCTTTTCATAGCTATCTGAAACATGTGATATAGTCAGTATAGCTGCTCTTATCATAACTCCCACTCATACACAAAGAGACTGCAGTTCTCAGTGCAAAACCGAGGAAAGAAATAGAAACAAAGACGTAAATAGAAAAATAAACAGAAGGAGAGAGAGGGAGTAAGATAGGACGTTGAGATTAGTCGAAGAAGTCAGTCAGCTAAAAGTTTAGCAAAAACATCATAATCATATTTTTTCTCATCTTGATCTCAATGTGAATCCTTGTGTGACATATTATTTAGAAAGTCTAGAACAACAGAACTTAGTGGATTATTGGAAAGTTAATTGAAACAAAATAAATTGCCAACAGTTTTAACGACCAGACGTGGTATCTTAATTGGGTTTTGAAAAAAACAAAGCATGTGAGGACAAGGCAAGTAAGTCTTTCATCAAGTCCATCTGCTTAAACACCAGAGGTACAGGTGCAACACTCTGAAGAGCAACAGCCTTATTTTCTATTGCTGCACTCTCCTAAGCAGCTGCATGAGCCACAGCTGTTGAACTACTCACATTTTCCACTAGTTCATGTGGCCAAAGTCCAGCTAATCCAAACTTAACATGCAAATATCCTGACCACCATGATGCACATCCATTTTGGATACAGATGCACACCAACCCCATCCAATCTTGAGTCATAATGACACAGCAATATGTTCTACTTTTGGTACGCATGTAACACAGTTCCTGCAGCAGAAATGCTGCTGTTTTGCACAGATACACACTGCACAGAGTAAATGATGATCGGGCCAGGTGAGGGAAATGGCTTTACTCAGCTTTATTACATTCCTCTGCATCCTTTCGCCCAACCATTTCACGTGTGAATGGCTCCGTCTCTTTCCTCCCCAAACCGAAACCAACCTGCTGAACTCAAGTCAAAAAGCTCCCTTGTGGTATTCTTTTAGCTTCTAGCTGTTATCAATACAGAAAATACATACAGTGATTGTCTCCATCTTCATGTGGTCTCTGTCAGCTTCAGTGTTGGAAGGAAGTGGCTTAGAGAGGGTTAATCATCCAATACGCTACAATAAGATCATACACATTTGGTCTAAAAGATTGATTATAGAGAATCACATCAACTTAGTGAGTGGAGAAAGTTTAGTTCACTGCTCCCCAACCTGAGGGTCATGACCCCCACTAGGGGTCACTAAAGCTACATGAAGGGTCAAAAGGTCTTCATTTTAAGGAGTACATACAGTATGTCCTAGCATTTCACATCTGTGTAATCCTCACCTTGCAGCACACACACATACTAATAACTATTTTCCTCCTCAGCCACTTGCAAGCCACCTCAGCTCTTCATGTCAGGTATTATTCTTCAAACCCTTTGCAGTTTAAAGTACCAGAGCCAAAATGAATTAGCACACACCGGCCCAAATGACACAAAAAGAAACATAATTATGACGAATGCCGCCTCTCTACGCGTACTGAGTCTCCATGAGTCTCTCTCTCTGAATTAATGAAGCTCTACACACTCTGGCAGCTTGTTGTCCTCTCTTTAACACACTCAGTATCCATCCTTTTAAATCTGGTCTGTGTGATATGACGGAGCAGTCCTGAGTTTTTCTTCTGGTGTTGATCCAGTGTTTTTGGAATGATACAGGTGATGTATTTATTTTCATTTGTCGCTGTATAACCATTGTTTATATTCTTTCCCAATCAAAGGCTGATTAAAGCACCTTAAGAACTGCTACCATTTATTATCTTCACAGCTGTATCACTGGCAGTGAGCTGACAGTGATGCAGTTACAGTACAGACCAGTTTTGTACCTTGACATGATGTAAAATGACATAATCACAGAGGGCAGTAACCCTCAACAGTCCACTTCTATTTTAGGTTGTTGCATATGTCAAGTGAAAAGTTCAGGTCCCTGCATGTATGAGTGTGTGTGCGCGCGCGCGTGTTTGTGTGTGTGTGTGCTGAGTGAAGTGCACTGCTACATCTGTAGTCTATTAAATCTTCAGCACTACAGTTTGGCCTATAAATCTCTGCTTTCTTAATATTCTCCAGTATGTCTGGTCTCTTACCACAGCACAGTCTCTGTCCTTAATGGACAGAACCAACTCTCCTGACTAACTGTTTAGGCTGACTCTTAAAAACTTGGATGTCTAGAGGTCGAAGGTGATGTTAAGGAGGATAAAAGAACACAGAATCCAATAAAAAAAACCACCTATGATCTAGAATAAAGTTGAAGTTGTCATAGTGGTGTTTAAGTAAGGACGGCCACTCTCATTGAGGTTAAATACATAGGAAGATCTAAAATGAAAATGTAGGTGCTGACAAATTTAGCTTCATTAACAGTTTGTTTTCATAAAACTTTACTTCTTCCAAGTTGTGTTTCATATAAAACCCACATCATAGACCACATCAGTTTACTACTACGTGATATAAATTTTATAGAACTACTTTAATGGTTTCATCACATTCTATGAAGTGAGCTAAAAAGATGACAAACTATAATACCATCATCTTTGACTAAACAAATCTTCTTTTAACACATCCACATGCACCTGTTGGATTACATTTTATAACTGCATGACTCTTGTTTCGATTAAAACTGAACAAGAAACAGTTAATTTATTCATAATATAAATAAACCTTAAAAACTAAAATATCCACCTACTCCCATTCTGACTATGTTTAGTTAAAAATGCACCATTTTAAACATGCAAATCTTAATGCAAAATAACTGTCGATATAAATCCTGTATGCTGTACATACTGTATACAGACATTTTTACATGCATAAATGGAAAAAGTGATTTGAATGCATATTTGTAACAAATCAGCAATTAGCCAAAGAATAAAGGTATGCGTCACCAAAACACATGAAAGTCATCCTGTGGATACTTTATTCTGTATAACTACTGCAGATTACATTGTAATCTGGCAAGCTGTTGAAAAATGTTTGACAGAGGGATTAAAAGCCTGACAGGCAAACTGCTGCTAGCAAAGCAAAATGCAATCATCCCTTTTCATGTTATATACATATGTAATTCACTAAACCACTCTCTAAACTTCATTACCCACAACCCAACCCCTCCTGCCTTTCCTTCGTGGCTACATCATCCCCAGAGCCTTTGAGTTCACCTTTTAGCGACCCTCTCCATCACACTTCCACCCAGAGCCTAATCCAATCAGACACCCCGGGCATGTCAGCACCGGCCCTCTCACCTTCCACTCAGCCCAGACCCATCCAGCCTCCCTCATGGGTGCTCTCTGTCAGCCGTGCTGTGAAAGGCTTCTTATTTCAAGGCTACAAAAAGCCTCTTCATCCCTAACTAAGAGAGGCAGAGCGATGGAGAGGGCACTCAGACAGGGAGAGAGAGTGTCTGTATATGTATGTGTGTGTGTGTTTCTATCCTTGTAAAGTGTACCTACAAGGCTAGGACTTCAAGGGAGGTAAGAACAATTACTAAAACAAGCTTAAATGCAAACATGTATGACTAAGGTTGAGCCTTGTTGCTGTGTGTGCATCAGTCCAGGCATTTAGTGTGTGTGTGTGTGTGTGTGTGTGTGTGTGTGTGTGGTACCTGAGTAGCTGAGGTCAGGGTGTGTTGGAGTTATCTTTGAAATCTGGCGGACAGTCCACAGGGAGCTGTGTGAGGCAGCAGAAGCAGAGTTCAGGGACAGAGTCAGACTGTCAGCACAGCCCCCGGCTTAGATACTGAAATCAAAACCCTGCCATCAGATGCAGATAAAGAAGACATCAGTGTGAGTCTTCAGATACACGAACTACCCAGGAAGAGGTGGAAAAAGCTTTAGTGCATGTTTGAGGTGCAAAAGTGCACCGCAAAACCTCTATAAAGACCTTGGTATACTCAAGAAATGATGGGATACAGTTCTGTTTATGCTACACTGTGCATGTTATTGGAAGAATCCTCACATTATTTTGTACGTCTGATGCCAAGGTTCAGTGCAAATGCAGGTGGTGCCGTGCTCTTTATGTGGAGAGGTTGAAAGTCAGGGCCCAAAGGTAGGGTGGTTTGGTGTGTAGTAGGTTAGATTTTTGTTGAGAGACTTTTACTAACTTCAAACAGAATTTTACCTACACTTAAGTTTTTTAGTTGTCTAACTCATGTAATAAGTACACAATTTTACCCTTACCATAACTGTCCCATATTTGACATGCACAGATACTGTAGTATTCTGGTCAAAGGTAACACAGAGTTTTGTGCATTTGTCCAATATTGATGTTTTAACACGGGTGTTGACTTGGTTTACCCACGTGCTCTGCTGGTGGTTATACTATGCATACCGTTTGCACGAAGTTTGGGGCTACATGCAAATGTCATGTGCCACAAAAGACATCCTCACAGACCTTAAAAGATGACTGAGTTTATGTCACCAGGACCAACAATTGATTCCAGAGGTCACAGTTAACAATTCCATGTCCTACCAAAGGTTTCTACTAACAGTTACCAAACCCTTTTTCATAAATGAATAAATAAAGCTAAATAACTAGCAATTACTAAAGAGATGATCAATAAAAACTCATGAATCTTTAGTGCAAACAATCTAAAAATTTGTTAGGAGAAAGATCACATGAGAGATACATCTCAAAGTTGTGGTAAAAACTGAAAGACTAAAATCTCTGTAATTAAATAAGCGGCTGATCTGATTAATCTCTATTAGATTTAGATGTGACTGACCCGTGGTCCAAAATGGATAAAAGATGGACTGCATGGAAATCTTGGCTAAATCAGTTTAGGATAATCAGATGATAAGTAATCTATGTGATGTATGTGACCCTGTTTTGATCTCTTGGTCTAAGCTCTGCATGTGACTGCTAAAATAATTAGCGATCTTGTGAAGTTGTACTCAGAAAATGTACCTCAAGTCAATTTCCAAGATTTATGAAAAAACCTTCCAAGATTGTTCCTGTTGCACACAAATGAAGTGCTGCACAGTAATGTGCATGGTTTCATGAGTAAGAATTCAATGTAACATCACTTTATCATCCTGAGGGACACAAGTTTTTGTGACCACTGGTATGTGTGCATTTTTGCAGTTTTACTAAAGACCTGACATTGGTGGACTAGTCATCAAAAACTCATCAAAGACTGCACGGCTACGTATTCTACTCTTATAGTATATCTGCTTTTTGTTTTTGTTGCTGCTGTGCAACCCAGTTCTTCCTCCTGGGATCATTAATGTTTTATCCTGTGTTAACATTTTACAGACCAGTTTTTCAAAACCACAAAGGCTAGAAAGTAAAGACATGGAAAGAAAATCTATAAATGCACTTATGACGAAAGGCAGTGTTGACAGGCTGTACAGCTAGTTTGCAAGATAGCAACTTGTGAATTAAAACAATTCATGAGTAGCTTTAAAAAAAGGGGGATTCCCCCCTTTTTACTGTACGCGAACAAGAATAAAAGAAAGATTTAGCCGTAGCGGAATTACCGGTGTTTAAAGATCATATGCTAACATCAACTGTGCGCATTTAAATGACTGTGTTGGACTCAGATCCCACAATGGCTAAAATCACTTTGGGTCTGATATTTTTTGATTTGTAGCTAATGGAGCAATTAAATTTGCTGGTTGTCAGGAATAAGTGAATACCATAATCTGAGGACCGTAATTAGGAGCTATTGCTGACACTCCACTGTTGCTGTTAATGAAGCCGCACTCAGAGCAACATCACAGGCACGAACATTTGGTCCACACTTCCAAATTCTGAAAGGCTGTTGATCGAACATGACACAGCAGCGTTGATTGAAGTGTTGTTAGTTGGCACTGCTTGTTACTTATTCTGCCTTTGTGTTGAGAAATGAGGAGAAACAGCTTTTAAATGAAATAGAGGCGTACATCCATCATGCCCCGGAAGCAACATCCCAGCAGGGAGAAGATGTGGGATTGATTTGATTACCTGCCACTTTAGCCACACAGGCTTGGTTTGATGGGAAGATCTCGCTTGGGCAAGCAAGGCGGCCTTAAGGTGGAAAGAATCCTGAGCCAAACAACACTGCCCTTAAGCATTTCAATCCCAGGCCAACAACTGCATTATTACACTTCTCGCATATACATGCTCATCGAAGTCCCTTATTAATTTCAAATATAAAGTGCTATTTGAAAATAACATATGGTATATTTGAAAATAAAGAAATATTTGATGTGCATAGTTATATTGAAGATTTGTGATTCTATGCGTCTAAAATTGAGTTGTCGCTCAAACTTTGATAAAAAAAAGTTTACGCACCTCAGGGAAGTGTAAGTTGACAGGACCTGACGGGACCTAAATCAGCATTAAAACCAAAAAAAGAAAACCCACACAAAATTGAACCGCCACAACAGGTCAATTATTGGATAAAAACTGTACTGATATTTATTGATTTTGATTGGTGTGTGTATGTGTGTGAACCCCTCTCCTAAACAAAAGGTTAAAACTGCTAAATAATATTAAACATATACAATAATATTGATGGGCATGTATTTTTTTCGGTGAAGATATTTTTTGTAAATGGCAATTCTCGGAAGGTTTTTTGAATGAGGTTTTCTTACATTTTTGACAGAACCAGACGGTTCGCTGTAACAAAGAAAAAGAATATGACAATGAACATGAATTTTACATTTTAGACAGGTGGTAGCCATGTTTATTGACTCTTTGACAATGAGGTTGCAAGAGGAGTCCAGCCTGGAGTGGTTGTGGATCACCTGTGGTCAGCAATCAATGGACATAGGAAAAAAGGTAAAATGGTTCAGTCAATCAAGTTAACTTTTTAAAAAAGCATTGTGACTCGTGTAACACCTTCTGTATATTACTTTATTCATTAATGAAGGACTTGTTTTTTTATATATCCAACGTACTTTCTTTTCATTACAGTTGAGTGAGTGAATGTTTTTTTTGTGAAATCATTATTTCCAAGGTCATGAAAGAACCTTAAAGTTCAATATACCTTTATTCACTGTGAATAATTTACATGTGTGTAATTATTTATCATTGAATATGATCACGGCATTGTTATACTGGGTTTTTACATTTTTCAACCATTGGCTTACATGTCAAAGATACTCTGTGGGTGACATGTGAATGTTTAAAAAAACCCTTGAAATGTCCTCATATCAGCTTAGCTACAGCTACATAATAGTGTGTTAAAAACCTCATATTAACTCACTTCATTTGGATATACTAATGCACACTGCAATTCCTGTGAATAATTCATATTAAAATAAAATGAGCATAATCATTATGATTAAATTACAGTTCAACTTGTATGAATTTAGAAGTAATTTCTCTGGATTTTACTCATTTCCACGCTGATTCAAACTGATTCTCTTTTAGCCTCATGACTGACATTTTACAGAAGAATGTTTGGCTGCTTGTCATGAGTGAAGAATTTATAAAAGATCTATTTTAGAATGTAAAATGTCAACATAACTAAATTCCCCAGAGCCAAGAAAATCACTTTTCACTGACTCGCCACTTGAACTGACAAACATTTGTGTCTTCAGAGAAAATTATCTGTCAGTTACAAGTCACAATATCTGAGTTAATTTCATCTCGGATTGTTTTTAATATCATCAACCTCCATGGCAAGACGAGCCAGCAGAGCCAGCAGGGGAAGACGTTCAAACCAGGAGACACTTGACACATTTTATTCACTACTGCACTCAGAAAAAGGCTACTATCACTTTTCAACAAACAAATGTAACATCAGATACAATGTTGTAATTAAAAAAATATACAGTTTTTGAATTCATGGCATGCAGTAATCATGCAAAATGAATTATTTAGCTTATTCAGCACTGGAATTTAACAGGGATAGAGCACATCAAGTGACAGGTGGAAAGAAAAGAAAGAAATGGAAACAGATAAAGACCACAGCAAAGATCACAGTCAGTAAGGAGTGTTTGAGAAGTGACAGACAGCAGCTGCTGGATGAAAAGGAGAATGTGCTGAAGAGGCTGTCCATCAAAGGAGACAAGTGAAAGTTAAAGGCTGACCTCCAGAAAGCCAAAGAGTAGATTAGATAAAAAGAGGAGGAGATCGGCTCTCTTCACCGCCACCTCTCTCCTTTGAAGAAAAATATACTGCAGCCGTGGCTTCCTGGAGGGAGTTCAACAAAGTGCATAAGAAGGCAAAAGGGGCCATGAGAAAGAGAGACGTCATCTCTGGTAATCAGAACCACCTCTCTCAGATAGAAACTGAGAAGAGGAGAGTCTCTGAGTCCAGTGAGGTATAGAGCATTAAAGAGAGGTGGCAGGAAGAAGTCAGCCACCTCAATAAAAAGGACAAACAGATCAGCAAAGCCAGTGATAAAAGATGAGCTCGAACTGATGCTCCCATGGACATGTTCGCACAGCAGAAATAGAACCAGCTGTAATGCCAAAAAAACACCTGGCAGAGAGAAATAAGAGTCAGCAGAAAGAGTTCATAGAGGAAGAGAGGTCAAAGAACGAACTATGTGAGAGCACAATGCAGGTGGGAAGATATAAGAAGGAACTCTGACAAAGTAGAAAACATGAGAAAGCAGCTCTCCGAGAGAGAAGAAACCCTCCAGAAGGAGTTCTTTGACAATGAGGTTACATCCGGAAAGAATCCGTCTACCCTTCTGCCAGGGTTTGGAGAAGAAAGCACAGCAGAAGAAAAGAAGAGAGCTGGAGGAGATGCTGATGGTCAAAGGAAAGGTCAGGAACCATGATGAGGCACAGATGAAAGATGACATCTAACACCTCACAGAGGAAAGCATCCAGCTTTAGAAATGATGCATAGCTTAGCTTTTGTTTTCTAACTATGAATTTCCAAAAACTTCAGACTTTTTGATGTGATATAAAAAGGTGCTGTATCTCTTTTCAGGAACAATTCCTAATTATAGATGATGTAAATGCACTCGCTCCCTCAAGGCCTATGTCTCAGCTGTGTTTTATGGGCGTTTGAAGCATTTTTCTGTGTTCAAGTCTATTTTATTTTTTTACTATACAAACATAAACGTGATTTAAATGCAGAATAGGCAGAACTCTGTTTGTCAGTTATCTTGATTTCTTATGATTCCTCTTGTCTTCTCTCTATGATAAAGAGACACTGCTTAGTGAGAGATCATCATCTAGCAGTCAAAATAAGTAAGACTTACTTACTTGTGCACAGAGAATCACATACACACAGACACACTCACAGCCACACAAACACACACCCCACCACCACTAATAGCAACAACAACAAGCCAACTGACAGAAAATGTCAACTAATTCCCACTTCACCTCCACTCCACCACTGAGGGGCTTTTAATATGGAACCATCATATACCTATCACACACACACACACACACACCAACACACACAAACACTTGATGTATGTGTCTGGCAACACAGTCTTCCACTTCACAGACAGGTACATCTGTTCAGTCCCATGGGGCTTTGCCTCCTGACACTGTCACACACACATGCCAACACACACAGGACACCATGGACTCACAGGTGGTCCTGACTGTCCATTTCCCCTGAGACTTATACACAGTTGGCTGCACAGGGAGCAGTCACATGTTTCAGGTCGTCTGAGTGGGTTCGCGGTGCCATTATTGGTTAGAAATTGCTGTGAGGCTGAATGTTGCTTCAAGTAATCAGCCACGATGGAAGAACAGATCACACACAGCATGCCATGTTTAACAGATGTTGCTGGTTTAAAATTACGAATATAGACCTCCTTGGACGAGATATATCAGAGGGGAATAGATGGTAAATATCACAATTAAATAAATAATTCTTGAATGTTAGTTCCTTTTCTTCCCGTCTCTGCACATCATATGCACATTAAAAGAGTTATTGGTTGTTATTATTCCTTCTGGTCCTATGAGTTGAAGACAAACAAAAAGTCCTAAATCAAAGCTGAAGCTAATCCAGGCTTCATGTGTTTGAGACAAAACAGGTTATTTGTATGTTTGTTGCCTGCAACAACCAAAAAAATTCCCTTCACCACAACTTGGCATAAAACCTTTGTTTAGGGAATCAAATGAAGGAATTTTGTCCTAAAGATCTAAACTTTGGATGTTTAATGAAAAGCTTTCACTGTAAGAACTTTAGGCTGAGAGGACGATGAGTGTAACCAAAAGTCAAAGATTTCCTGCACTTTTAGGTTTTGGTAGATAATTACTTGCTGTCACATGGTGTCAATGAAGAGAAAAGGATTTGTTGGACAAATTTAGGTTAATTCCATGTCATGTTTTTCATTAAAATGATGATTTAGGATCATAAATAGTCCCTCATTTCTAATGAGTTCTTCTGGTTGGATGATTATAAAAAACTTAGATTGTTGTTTTTGGAAGCAGATTTTATTTATAGAACTTGGAATATAACTAATGAATGAACTAATTACAGCTGAACTTTGGAATGAATTTTTGCGTAAAACAGGCGCTGCCGATTTCGAAGCCTGTCTGTCACAGTGCAGACACAGGAGGGGATGAATGAGGCAACCAATCGTATTCCAGTCTGTAAGGCTTGACTAGAGACTTCTGATTTGTTAAAATTCTGTGACAATAGAGCTAAGTAAATAAAAAAAGCAATGCCAAACAAACTGATGAGATATATTGTAATACCTTATGGAAAGCCCTGAAAAGAGTTTCTGTAGTAAGTGGAGCTTTGTAAGATTTTACTTTTTTGGTGAAACTATTTAATAGCATTATAATGTTTAACTGTGCTTTCCTTTAAATGGACCATAAAATACAAAACACACTTGCAACTGGCAGCTTAAAGAATCTGCTGTTGAACATCAAAGGCAATTAGCCTTCAGCCTTTTTGGGCTTATACATCTTTTTAATCACCCAATCAAGAACAACAAAACTCCATTTATCGGCTTCGATTTCAGGGCCACTGTCACTTACTGTGATTCATGAAGAGGGCGGAGCCATTGTTAATGTTATCATGCTCCTACTTACATGCTCACAACTATCAGCAAAGTAAACAAGTATATTTCTTCTGCTCAAAGTCATTGAATTGACTGTGTTTATCTAAAAAGTGAGACTACAGCTTTGGTTGGTGTCCTTTTTCTCTCTTGTCTTATGTGTGTGTGTGTGTGCATGTGTGTGTGTGTTATGTGTGGACATGATGGTGCAGTCATACTTCACTGGCCTTTGTCTGTCTGCTTCAGACAGAACACACTGATGGAATTTACTTAACCTCTCTGCACCAATCTTGCCTCCTCAACCTCTCTACATTACTCTCTCTGTGTCACACACGTTCTTTCTCTCTCTTACACACACTCACACACTTACTTTGCTTCAGGTCCTCTCTCTGGCCTCTGCATCCCATCCTGCCCTGTGTAATCCTCTCACCTCGGCAATGCTTTTATGTCAGCATCTTGAAGTTTTTTCCCATCTTCTACTTGTGGATGTAGTTTGACATGCAACAGCACTATTTAGCCTTTCCATATTGCCATCTGATTTCTTTTTTTTTTTTTTTTAAGAGTTCCCAGGAGGGATGCATCTTCTCCTTTCAGGTGATGTCACTTCTGATTTGGAGCCAACAACTCTCTTATCTTATTACTTTACGCAGCAAAAAACTTGCTGTCGGCAGATTTGGGCGTTATATTTCTACTCGTCCAATGAGGCGGCAAGTGTGCTTTTAAATGCAATTACACAAATGAGATGACCACCCACATCCCAGGCCTGGCGAACGGCGGCAGCACATTCAAGCCAAGGACGAGTGAAACGTGGGCATATTTAAATGTAGATGTGCTCTCGGTGAGCATTTCCCACAACAATGAGTGAGCCAGGTGATAAAACAGCTGGCTCAACCACCTCGGAGGGCTTTCTGTGTAATTGGAGCCAAGATGGTGTCAGCTGGCATTTGAGTCTGAACAGAGTCAGAAATGGAAAAACTTTACACCTTAACCAGCACTGCAGTAAGACTCAACCAGTAGCCCTGAAGGAGGAACAAAGCATCCCACAAACAGAGAGAAGGAGCTGGAAATTTTCCCTCTCATGTGGAAAAAGCTTTTGCAAATACTGTGAATGAATTAGAGCACACAAGAAATATAAAAATGAAGAAGAGTGTGGTGTTTTCTCTGTGTACAGTCAAATTAGTACATGAATCTCATTTGCTTCAGTGTCTCTGTTTATTTTCGTTGCCTCCTTGCTTTCTGTTGAGCATTTTGTCTTTATATCTTAATTGGAGAACATAAGACAATCTTTTAAAGCAGAATGTGAGCAAAAAGCAGAATTTTAAAGCATTGCTTCCAAATGTTTCTTCCTGTAGGTGAAAACCTACACATGCTCAATAAATATGTATTCACCATGGCTGGATTAACTTGCTGGCCGAGTGCAAACATCACTGACTCACCTACCATTTAACTTTCTATCGCTTTCTGTCGCTTTTTTGTTTATGGAGGACCTCAGATATCTCGAGTCACATTGGTCCAATATCTACTCTCAAACACCTTTAATTGTTTTATTGCATTGCAGCTTCTGTCTACTTGCCCGGGACTGCAGATGGAAAGTTGCAGGAAGTTTGTTAGGTTGAAACATCTCCACTTGTTGTTAAAGATAAATGATATTTTTGCATTGTCCTATACAAATAAATGGAGCTGAAAAAATAAATTAGATACATATAACACAAAGGTGATGGAGCCTTTGCTGTCTGGGCTTCTGGACTTTCCTGAGGATTTTAGGGCAGTAAAGTCTACATCTTCCTTTAAATTACTTTTAAAACACAATCTTTCAAAATGTTCCTCCTCCTCCCTCTTCATCTTCTTCTTCTTATTTTTACTGTTGTCATTAGTCGTACAATATAGTCTCCCAGCCATCTGTTAAACAGTGATGAAACTTAATTGATAGGCTTAAAGTAAATAGACATGAGTTTTCATACATTTTTTGACATGAATTGTCCAGTTGCAAATCCTGTTTTCTGTCATGAAAAAGGCTTTATTAAACAGTCACTAAATTTTATCTATATAATTTGTGTAAGAAGACACATTTTCTGCTCGCATACACACACATTCTATTGGTTACATTTCATGACTTTTTGATGGCCAGCTGTGAAACTGGGCTGAGCAGTATCACCCCGTCACATCCAAGTTCCCAGAGTGCCGTGCTTGCAGCTGACAGTACTGGACATGGTGGTTTTGTGATTTTCCCAGACACTTAGAAACCAAACAAAATACCCGAATGCTTGGATATTACACAATCCTTTCTCCTGCAGGGTGACCGAAATCTTTCTCTAACTCTGTCCAAGTAGTTTATGTTGACTTGCTGGAGCTAAACCCTAACTATAGAGGCGGCAGATCTGGCATAAATCCTTTTGTAACTGTCAAACTAAGTTTTCAAAAAGCCTGTCTTGTGACGATGGAACTTGACCTGTTGGATATGTGAGAATAGGATGGAGAGGAAAAATGAAATGGGAGAAATGAGATGTCCCCAGTGTAAACAAGATATAGCAAAGGTCCTTACAGAGAATCTAAAAATAATGAAAGTGGTCACTTCAAAAAACAAAACAAGACAAAACTTTTTTATCAGAAATGCTCTCCTCTCCTTATAAAGGCAGAGCTATTTTAAAAATAGAAATAAATGTCACTGTTGCATTAGGAGAGTGAGGAAAGTCTTGCATCAGAGCCTTGTACTTCAAAATGAAATAAATTATATAGGACTCTCTTTTTTCTTCCCACACAGGAGGTTCTTGACATGTGGATAAGCCCAGCTTCACCAATGCGCTACAATGGCTTTTATTCCCACCATTTTCCACACATATTTGAAATGCCTTTTTTCTGCTGTAAGGCTCCTGCCACCACCAGCACCCCTGCTAGCTTTGGGTCAAATCCTTCCAGCACCATTTTAATGATGTCTCCCCTTCCTCCATGCTCAGTAGAGATATTAATAGTAGAGGTTAGTGGATTGCACACTCGGAACCACACAATCTGCTCTCACTGAAGGCAGGCGGCCACAATAAAGATTACCCCATGAGTTTGGATTGCTTTATAGGCCTGTAAACACATTCATTGCACTGCAGCATTTAGACATTTAAGAGCCATCTCAGTTGCGTTTTATTTATTAAGAGGTGGATGTCCTTCACAGTGATGCATGCCTTAGCGTTTATAGCCTCTGGTTGCACTTTTAAAAAACTCCAATTACAGATATCTGCTGGGGTGATGTTCATGCAAACAATGAGATGAACCTAATTAATGTGCATAACTAGAAACAATGCAGTATAGTGTTGATTGAAAAATATAGTGTATTGTAACAGATGCCTGGATAGTATCTGATTTTGAACATGGGCTTCTGTTTAACTCCTAAAGCTAGCTGAGCGAATGTATGGGGGGGCTCCGTGGGCGTGTGTCTTAGGGGGTGACAGATGATTAGGAGATGTGAAGGCGCTGCAGTGTGCTCGCTCGGCCCCCTGAGAAACCATCTCTCTGTGTTATCAGCCCACGTACTGAAACCACCGTCTGCCTCGCTCTGTGTGTGTATGCATGTGTGCGTGTGTGTGTGTATGTGTATCTCTCTTACATTTCTTTGCAGAATTTAAACTGAAATGCATCCACTATGAGGATAAAGTCAGACTGTTTGTATTATAAAGCTAACTGTGGTTATGTTTTCAGCCAGTCCTGCAGATTTTAATTAGCTTAATTATTAAAACCAGTTGTGTGTGAATGTATGGGCAATTTGTGAATTCTTAAGATGTTTCTGAATAGTTCCACACCTTGGAAAAGCATTAACGTGAAAAGGCATTGTTATTCAATTTAATAGGCTACACTCAGTAGTTTTGGTGAAACAACCTTTCTTGGTCAGGAATGACCAGTAGCTTATGGTGGCTAATATTAGCCAAACTTCATTAACAATATTTAGATTGATGTTGCTGTTTAACTTAGATATCTGAATGTGTTCACTGAGTTGGGACTCTACATAGTCTCATTTTGTATTTGCATGTAGTTAACCCAGCTAGATTCACATGTTGTCCAGAAGCAGTAAAAACAGCTTGCTAGCCAAGCTAACCACAGTAAAAACACATATGACCACACCTTAAACCACTTTTCTATCACATCTGTGTAACTTGTACTTTATACAAATGTTTGACAGTTTGTCACTTTTGGGTTATGTTGAAATTATACTTTTCAATCACTCAGTAAAATTTCTTATTCAGTGTGGGTTGCTAAATATGTTCAGTAGGCACAGGCTGTGGTATGGGTTTTCAAACCAACACAATAGTGTGAAGCTGTGCCAGTCACTGCGTCTGGTTTCAGCTGTCAAAGAAAAAAGAAAATGTTGCTGCATGTAAACCCCAAATTGATATTTTGAGATTTCTGTGTGTACAGGCTTATCAAACAAAATCTAACATGGTAATTAGAGTGTTAAAAAATGTATATTTTATTATTGAACAGAACCAGGATAGCTGTTTTTGCTTCTTCCAGTCTTTATGCTAATCATGTCGTAACCAGAGCTCCGTACATAGACATTAAATTGTTGTTGCTCTTATATGAAAGAAAGCAATTATTCAAGAACAATTATTTTATATATACATATTTTTAGCTAAGATGAATAAGTATTGGGAAAAAACTATACAAATAAAGGTGATCAAATTAAAAACAATTCTGTTTTCGAAGGTTCAATAAAAACTAAAACTTTTTAACAATTTTTACCAAGTGTGGTCAGGGTTAAATCCTACAAGGTCCTACAACAACTGAATTTAACACACATCTATACTTCCAGACTTATCGACAGTCAAACTAACAGCAATCAGTAGTGGCTGATTAGTCCGGGGGTCTTGTCAGAGTCAGTTACTGTGACAAATTGGTTTGTCTTCAGGTTGCCTGACGTATGCATGGGATCTCCTCCCATGAGGCCTCACCTCTGACACCTAGGCACATGTGGGCGTCTGACAACCCTGTCAGACTTCTGCTTATAAGGTCAAAGTGCTGAGATTAAAAAAAGAAAGTGGGAAATGGGGATAAAGAGCATGAAAAAGGTTTGTGACTCTTTGTTTAATGCATCTGATAATAGTTGCCACAAAATCTTCCAAACCAAATTTAAGAACAGGTAGAACGCTGACACATGCTTTATTTCTTCAGTTTGATTAAGACACATATGTAAGAATATGACTGAGTTGCCTTCTGAATTAATAGAAAACTAAATCTTGCTGACCATTATTCACATGTCCATCTAATCCGTGAAGAGTCTCCATGAATGAGATACACATACAGGCAATCCTACCTGATAGAAAAGGTATATATGAACAGTCCTTCATGTTGTTGTATTTATAGTTGCTCTAGGTCACTTCCAGCAATACTGCATGTTGGCTTTTATGTGGATTACTGTGAGAAGCCCTACAGCAGTAGGATTGTGTGTTTTCAACATTAGCCCACAGTTAGCAAGCAGCAGGGGTTTGTTGGTCTTTTAAGTCAGGACCCATAGTGGGATACTGGGAGTTAAATAGACATTTAAACCAGTTTGAATTGAAATCTGTTGTTTGTAGGAAACACTGGTGATCCATTTAAATTGAGTTTTAGCGCCTTCCTTTGCGCCTTTTACATGTAAATCTGCAAAGCAGTGTTTTATTTTAAGTACCTTGAAATTTTTAATGTTATGCAGCTTTGTAAATCAACAAACAATCGGTACTTGTTTTATGTTGACATACTAGGTGTTCATTTAGCTAATATAAACACGGGACCTATGAATCACAAAGAAAGCTGTGAATTCTTTTTGCTAGAATGGCCTAAAGCAGGGGGGAGGGGCGCTCTACTGGCATACGCTGGTTTTATTTTAAGAAATAAACACTAACTGCATAAAGACCTGCGGTAAAACAAATGTATTCCAAGTGCAGTTATTGATGCTATCGCTGCAAGGCTGCACTCAGATCCAGATTAGTCACATCCTATGTGTCTAGAGGATGAAAAAGTCTGAAACATAATGCAGTGCTGAGACCAATAATTCGAATCATTTGGGCAAATCCTAACTCTATACCTGACTGTGATGTAGTATGGAGATGCTCCCTTCATCTTCACAGGGACATGCTCATTTTTTTTTAACCTATTAGCTTCTACTGTTAAAAAAGACATTACAAACACATAACTGTATTTTTTGATGAATATAAGAATTTGCATCTTGAACTTGGTACAACTGAGCATTTGTTCACTGTGAGACCAATGCTAATAAGTTGTTGTGTGACATTGCATTAGCATGAACAGCAGACAGAGCCATCCATCACACAAGACCCTGCCTGTCCTCTTGTCATTTTTTTTTTTGAGATTAACTCAGTATACACACAAAGGAAAAGGCTTAAACTCACATTGTTATAAGAAGGGAGAGACTCCAACCAACCAAGACAAAATGAGGAGCTCAGACCTAAAAGAGGAAGCCCTTCTTTTTTATGTGTTTCGTTACGTGGTTACCTGAATATTTTCACAAAGGTTCTAAATGAAATGGAAAACAAAATCAAATGTGAACGAGCACCTTTTATTTGTCAAGTAGGTAATTCAGATAAAATAAGAAAAATTATTGTGTGGTTATTTCATATAGTCTTTTTATTATTCATTGAATTCACAGAAAATATGATATATGTTATTATGTATCATTATCTGGATATGAAATAACCTTTATAAGGGGATATGAGACTTTAGCACAGCCGAGCCTCTTAAGATGAAGCATATATTTCTCAATATGTACAAACTACATAACATTAAAAAAACAACACAAATACACTCAAACCAAAATGAAAACTTATCTCAAATAATAATCAAATAGCAATGATCACACAAGGCTTTTTAATGAATAATCACTAATTTAATGAAAGAAAGTGTTGAAACAGTTCAATATAACAATCTTAAGGAATCAAGATGCATGGAATTCTTACAACAATAAAAGTTTTAAGGATGCCATTCACTCTATATTTTTGTTATACAATCTGCACAAATACTAAATAGTTTTAGTAAGATATTACCGTGGACCATAAACATGATGATGTCTTCAGGGGTCACACTGATTCAAGCCAAATAAGGAAAATGCTGGAGTTATAAGATTTTCGGGGTTGACACCTAATAGGGACAAAAAATCTGAATATTTTGGCCTGTTGCATCAGTGTGACCATTTTTAATGCTTCTTTCAAGTCCTTCAACTTTATTAAAGTGCAATCAGACTGTTTGAATACCCCTTTCATAAGAGACACAAGTAACATTTCATCAAACAACAATGACACTTGCTCAGTACATTCAAGTGCTACCTAACTGATTCTAAGGAGATAAAATATATAAAATTAATCAAAGCCTGGTTGTAATACTGAAACTGTAAATGAGTCAGAAACTCCCAACCTTTCATTTGCCTTGTGCCAATTACTTCAACAACTTCTTAAGGGATAAAGCAGTGAAACCTCTCTACAGCTGAATAACTGGGTAGTTCCTCTGATATGTGAGCATTTTCACTCTCTTTAATCACGCAGATAAGATCAGTAATTTGCTTTTTGAGGTGAGAGTGAGTACTTTCCAAAAGCCTGAGGAAAAAAGAAAGAATCTTTTTAGGTTTCCAATAAAAGCAATTAAGCTGTAGAGAATTCTTTTGTCTCTGTACCTCCTCTGTTGTGCCTCTGTGCCTCAGTGTGGTTATGGAGACACATCATTTGTAGACCGGACTGATTGAAAGAGCAGAGAGAGGGGAGGCTCTGCTGAGCTGGCTGCGAATATTGTCGTCTGTTTAAGGATTCAGAGCCAAATTCAGTCGGAAGATTTTTTCTCCTTTTTATCTCCTCATTTCTGCTCTCTCGTCTTCACTTTGCACATAAAAACACAAGATTTAAGTCAAAGCCAAAGACTCAACTGCACACAAACACAGGAATGTCTCATGTGGTGTCTGGGAGAGCGTGGTGCTCAGGGTGCATGTCCCCAACAGTGCTGATGGGGATGTCATCTAGATAAATGTCCCCATTTACTTGTCTTCCTCCCCCTATTCAGCTGGGACATGGGTGCATGGAGGATGCAGCGTGGGTGTTATAGCAAAGTGGATGGGTGGAGGTGGGTGGGAGGGTGTTTTATAGTGCCTTCTGTGTCTCTGCTGAGTGAAATCCAGCCAGCAGAGGTGGTTGAGTCAGAGCTTAACCGCATTAGAGCAGGAAGACTGAGGAAAAGCCTGTAAGAGAGGGGGAAAGATAAGTGGAGCTGCTAAGTGGACTTGTTTCAAATCTCAAGGCTGCTATGAACACAATTCAGTCTGTGGGTTTAAATGAGCTTGATTGTTTGATTCTGCAAAAGTAACCTAATTTCTCCCCATTATATAAAAGTGAATCCCAATTCCCCTTATGAAGTGCAATAGAATGAAGGATACAAGATTTCCACCAGAGAAATATGCTTTTTTGGCCATTAATATCCTCATTTGGGTGTCTGATGGGGTTTATGTGTGCATAACACAGGCCTAAGGCATGGACAGCAGCATTGAAATGTGCAGAGGAATAAATCTAAGGAATACACTTTTGTTTTGGAATTGTGTAAAAAGAATTGCAGTCTGACAGAAACCAAAAAAAAAGTCTTAGAAAGTCTCATATATATATATATATATGTTAAATTTAGGATGAAAAACTGCCTCATCATTCAGTGCATGGTTTAGCTGATGGATATGGATGAGACAAAACATCAGATTTTAACACAAGCAAGTGCTGTTTGTTTAGGGTTAACAAGTCAAGTGTTTTTTAGAGCATGACCCAACAATTCAACCCAAACATAATCTGTCTTTAACCTTAACTGAGTGGTTTCCAAGCTTAAAGCTATCCTGACCTAAAGACAGACAGACCTCATCCTAATGGAATGCAGGAAAATGAGACCTCATACAAAATGCAGTTGACCCTTCAAACCGCAATAAAAACAAAAAAAACAAACTTGTAGTTTTTTGCTGCATTTCATTCACCCCCTCCCCCACATCAACACATTTCTCTCTTTTCTGTTCTACATAGGCCATAGATATATTGACTCACAAATCGAAGACAAGGCCCAGCATTTGGGTGGGAGGCACATAATGGATCTGTGTAGACCTAAATTTTAAAGTTAACAGCTTCTCGTGAGGCATAAAACCCTTGCTCGCTCTGTTTTTGTAAGCCTGAATTTCTTCAAACAACATGAACTTGCGTGCAAAGTCGAATATTTGTAACTTTTTGACATCAGTTTTGCTTTGTTTTTGTTACCTCCTACTCAAAGATTTGAAGGAAATGCTTGACAGAGCTCATGAAAGTCTTCACAACAGCTTTGATTCACTATCTAGTGTCAACTTTCTACAGATACCTTTCTTACTTTTTATTCTCTTTATTGCATGTTTACTTTTGGGATTCTTGCAGTACTTGTGGTTATCAGCAAGAACGGCCTGGGACTTTATGTTGGGAGAAAAGAAATTTCTTCCATAGATCACTTTTTTCGGTGACATAACCAATATCATTCAGGCCTGGGCAGAGTCCGTCACTGGTGATCTTCACACAAAGCATGCTGGTGAGATTTGTGTCTGACTTGATCCTCAAACACTTTGACATAATGCACACATAGGTAACGATTACAAGGGTAATCTGATCTTACAGCCATTTAGTTTAGTTGTCTAATCAACACAATGACATTTTCTAGAAATGTTTCCCTTTTGAAGAGATTTAAATTTTTTAATTGAAATTTGAAGGTTTATTCTGTTAACAGAATACATGTGTGGCTCATAGTGCCAATTAATCATGAGGACAACTAAAATAATCACAGATCCTAAATTAATTACATATACACCTAATAAATATTTAGTCAATTGTATATTAAGGCTAGAATGATTTAATTATTGAAGAATACACTGAAACTAAAACTTCTGGTAAGTGGGATGTGACTCTTAAAATAACATCTGTAGGCCTGCAGATGTGAAGCCCCAACAGTCTCTGACAGATCAATACTGAGAGCTGTTATTTCTTTCCTGTGTTTCACTATCGATGTTTTCAGTTTATTCATGTGGTTTGAAGGACAAGTCAGCTCAGCGGTTTTATACAGCAGCAAACTTGTGATAATGATTTATATGAGAATTCAATAAAATGTTTGAGCCATGAACAGAAAAACCAGACTGCCTGATTAACATTTTAATAAGCTATGCTGTCTTAATTAAAGCAGTTGGAGACTGCACACAGAACCGATATATGGATTTGATAAAATTTTAATATATATCTGAATGCAATCAAACAGTGAGTGAGTGTTTCTGTCCCGGCCCTATGCAGACTGAAGGCTGCTGAAAACTCTCTGACTTGACCTCTGCTTTAGTCCACTTTTCAGGTGAGGCACATTTAATCTTGAATAAGCATCAATAAGAAGCATCGGTTAAAGCCAGCAACTCACACTCTCTTATTTTCGGTCTCACTTCTTCTCGGGTGTTATAATAACAGGTAACAACTGAACGTTTGCATCTGCAGCTCATGTTAAAGTTGCTACATTGACCTTTAAATCCACCCAATTCACCAAGTTCAGACTGATTCTTCACAATTTGTCATCGTGACATGAAACTGTGATCTCTTGTCCAAAAAAAGCAGACAATTCAGCAAGTGATGCAAGTGGCTAACATTTAGCCAATTAGGGGATATCACTGTTGTCAAGACTGGTCAACAAGTGAACCACACTGTGTAGGTCTCTCTGCTGGCCTGTCCTTTGAAACAGTTACCTTCAGTCACCAAAACCATTTTTTTAAGGGTTACAAAGATCTCATGCGGTAAGCTCTAGACAGACCCTTATTGTTGTCAAGTTGTTCATTAGAAACGAGACAAAAACAGTCAAAGCATGCACTGATAAAACAGCATTTAAGATTCTGTTATTGCATTCCATTTTTCTCACCTCAGATGTTATTTTGACCCACTTGTAAAGTGCTTTGGGTGCTTTACGTATGCTGGTTACAAAGAAGTAAGCCAGGGTTGGCCTTGTGTTACAGGAATAGTACTGGAATAACAAAGCATGCAATTTAGACCACTTTACAACCTGATAGTGATGATTATAGTTTTCAGATTTCTCACTTTTCACTTTCAAGGATACCGGATGTGTGCAGGAGGAACTAAATTGTCTTCAAGGATTTGAGTCTGTACTGATTTCTGTTTCCTTTTTTGCTAATTATGCTCACTGGGAGAGTGATAAAGTTTTGTTGATTGGAGCTAGGGAATATGCTTATTTCTCCTGGTAAAACAGTGTTTTAAATATCTACACACAGTGTGTCCCTTTATGGGTGTTTTTAGCAAAACCTCTCTGCAGGTTAGAAAAGCTTCCTCAATGATTTGCATGCAGGAGGTTAACTATATGTATAGTTATATATATCCAGCTTGTACTTTCTGGCCTTGATCTCTGATCCCAAATTTCCAGCACTGTACTGTAAGTGTGTAATTTATCAAGAATAATGTCTGTGATGGATGTACGGAAGGTGTAGAGCTTGAAATATATGACAGCAGGAAACTGAGGACATTGGAGGGACAGAGCTGTGACTGAGTGCCCCTCACCAAGTGCAAACACAGCCTGTGTTGATAGGAACAGGCTGACTGTAGTCCATGGAGAGAGACCCGGAGGCCATGGCAACTTCCATATGTCTTCTTATTGTTCTTTTATTCAGTGGTTCTTGTCAAAAGGATCCAAACAAATTGTTATCAAAGCTGACAGGACATGGCCAGTGATTCACCATAGAGCCTCAGGGAAGAAGAAGAGGTCAGTGTTATATGACCGTGTCTTATTACAAAAGCAACCTGATGAATTTCAATACCACGTCTCACCCTTTTTCTATCTGTGGATTAATTAATTTATAATATAATGTCATTTTCCCTGTAAAAACAGGAAATATAGATGTAAAAAGAACTGTCAGGGGACTTCCATAAGCAGCTTCTCATATGGCAGCAGCTCTCTGCTCTTGATAACTATGCTTCAGTGCACTTCAAGGGACTATCCGCAACTGTAAAGTGCCCTTACTGAGCATGAATCACTGGATCCTGGCTTACTGCCTGCTCAGACTACTTGCAGTGTAGGAGGCACTTCCAGATGCAATTTGCCAATTGCTGCTGAGGCATCAGTGACTAAGCTGAACAGAAGTGTAGCCCACATCTTCCAACCCTTGATTGCCAGGTATTATGATTCTGATGCAAATAAGCTAATTTACTCTCATCATATATTATAAATGGACTGCAGCCTAAGCAAATATTTTGCAGATTGGTTTCCTTGATGTAAACAGCATCAATGGCTGTCAGTTCTGATCAGTTCCACTTCTGCAAGTGTCTTATTCTACCCTTTCTAAACACACAAGCAGTACAGTGTATTATCTTGTGACTCCACTCTGCTGAATTAAACATGTCTTAAAGCCCGTCCATCACTGCAAATGGCACTTTGATAAAGTTGTGCCAAGTGCAAAGGCTGGACTCAGAAATTCAAAGTGTGCTCTACAGTTGATCAGGAAGTAAGATGTGGGATAATGAATACGAGGGGAACAGTGATGAGCAATCAGCGGACTCTGACATTCACAGTACTGCACCACTAGAGAGACATTGCATACTCTAACTAGGAGCATCAGTTCATGAAAAACTAAACACACATGTTCTCTAAGTAACCTCTTGTGGTATCCCAACCATGCAGATAGTTAATGGGTCATGGCCTTTGGGTTGTCGTCAAAAGAAGTCAGAAGTTAGCTTCCTTCACAGGCATGGGTACAAACTTAGAGTAAGTAGCTCAGACACCCTGAAGAGGGTCTGAGTAGAAACACTTCTTCACCTTGTTAAACAGAGAATAAATAGAGCTTGTTAAGATGGTTGGAGAATCTGCTAAATGTGCTCAATGAACAACACCCATTGGAGGATTTCTGAGCACACTCAGCTGCGAGAGACCAAGGTCAGGCCCAGAACAGTCGGGCATGACATCCCATCTGGTGTGGGAAAGTCTGCCCCCACAAAGAAGATGGAGAACATGGCAGAGGAGACTCAGCTACCTCGCTTAACTTGCTGATACCAAAACAGGATCCATGAGGTACTGAAAAAATTGATGGATGGTTGTGGGATATCTTTCTTTGAGATTACTTCCGATACTCAAATACATGAACATGGGATCAGATGTACTCTTGATGCATGCAGCAAAAACATTTATATAGATCCACAGTCTAATGTTTTTCCAGTGCCCCTGTTGTGATAGCTAATCCACAGTGCATAATGTCACACATTTTCATTTTAACTCTTTCCTTGATAGAAAGAACATCTAATAAAAACCCTTACTGAGGTCTGTAAACAGTTTTCTCTTTTTGGTCCATCATCCTTCATGAGCCTCTAAGCCATAACATCTTTTTACGTACCATTTTTTGTTCGTCATGAGTTGCTACCAGTTTGTTTAACACATTTCCTGCTGTCAGCCCAAAGCCAAGAGGAGTTAGCTAGTCATCTTTTAGCTTTAACTTTTGACACAGGTTCACACTTTACTCTGCTAAGCTGTCTTTTTCCAGAGGCATTCACAGCTAAAGAACATTCACACTAACGGACAGGCTGTTAAAATCTGTTGGTCTGTGTTTTTGACTGTCATATCCAGATCACAACAGGGCCACAGATGTTTAGAAAAGACAAAGCATGCATCGCAGTAGCACCGTCAACACTCCTGCAGGCATTTTCTTGATCAAAGCAATTTTTTTTGCAAAGTTACTGCAAAGCTCTATTGCAGTTTCTTTTTGGCAACATGTGGTTGATCTCTGGAAGACACAGTAAATCATTCTACATTTCACTCCGCAGTCAATAAAGCCCGGCTTTGACACAATCAGGCTAGAGCAGATGGTCATAAAGTCTTTGTCCAGGGTACACCTGAGACTCCCTGAGCTTTATCATCCATAACCATTGCACTGCTGTAAAAATGTAGGGAAAATAAACAGATAGATGGCACTGAGAAGTTGCCTGATCTATAAAAAAACAGCTGCAGTCAAGCAGAATGGTCATTTTTAAAAGCAAGCCAGAAGGAGGTCAGCATTGATGACCTGTCCATGTGTGAAGCAGATGGAAACGCCCCCTTTCTTTCTTCAGCATCATACTTCATGGTTTCATTGTCTCAGCATCAAAGAGTTTTTTCGTGAAACCATATTTCTGCATGTGCACCATGAGAAAGCATAAAATGGGACTGCACTTGTTGGAAAATGCGATCCATCAGGTGGTATTTATGATGCCTTGCTTTTAGCCACTGTAAATCAGTTTTAACACTAATGGTCGCCATCTTTCAGCAGTATTTTTTAACACTAGTCGTGGAAAGCATCTTTGCTGTGATATATCAAAAGCTCCCATCTCCTGCTAATTTCCGACTCTTTCAAAAAGACTGATAGGCAAGTTCAGATTGTTATGATCGCTTATGACCTTAGCTTTAGCCCCCGTGAACACAATTTGGCACAAGTTCTTTTGGGATGCTATTAATAACTCTGGTGAATGATACCCTGGCAAGGAAGCAAATTTGCCTCATGCTTCATCACCCTCGTTAGAGGAGAGGCGGCGTTGTAATGCACTGAAGATTTTTTTCCACTGAGTGTGTCTGTGGTAGTGCAGCATGGTGCCTGAGTGATCAAAAGCTCTGATACCTTCACAGGCAGAAAGGCCTCAATCCTCTGTCTCTTGCCTCTGTCTCAACTGCACCCCAATTGCTGGTTGGGCTTCGTAGGACATCTCTAAGTTAGCCAATCACTGATAAGCCTCGTCGATCCCAACAGTCTGGCTTTCTGGTTGACTGGGCTTGACCCCAGACTGACAGCATCTGTCTGCCTCAGCACTTGGCTCCGTGTCAGACCACAGAAGTCAGACCCTCTGCATTGTAAAGATGCATCAACCCTCTGCATGTTGTCTTTAACACACAAATCAACATTTGAAGCCATTTCATAATATTAGCATAGTCCTCAGCAGTAGACGCCTCTTGACTTTCATTCTCAGTGAGCAGAGACATGCCTGAAAAAACACCCAATCTGTGTGTCACATCTCAATCATAACACATCACCAGCTAACGTTAAAGATCTTTAGGTCCATTTCTCTGAATATCATTACAAACCTGTTTCCTCATATCCATTCTTATTCCCACCTTTTTTTTGTATTTTGCTGTTCTGTCTCATCACACATTGACACTCCGGATTTGTCTTCCCCGAAACGTCAGGTGTTGGCAGCAACCTTGACATATTAGGACATTAAATCTGAATCAGCACCTGTCGCTGCCCTAAAGTGCTTTCACATTCTCTGTTTTCTCATGCGCATCAAGGAAAATACAATTTCACCCGTAGTGTCTGTCTCTGTCACATCCACTCTCACAGTCACTTCCAGTCTGTGTTTCTCCTCCCTTTTCCTGTCTCTTTTTATTCCCCTCTTCTTTAAGGCGTTACCTTAGTATTTTAAGGTTTATATCCTTTCACTGTTATTATTTCAGCTGTGTTTCCTCTACCAAATAGCTTGTTGGAGTGGCAACTTTTTTAACTTATTTCATTTTTTGTATCTTAAGTAAAAGTGTTAAGATTGTCATGTTTACAGGGACAGATTCTGAGAGTTGCTTTCCTAAATAGACTGGTACTGATACATTCATATTAAAAACCATTTTGCACACATTGTACAAAATGAAAAGTGCTATTAATAGTAATAGTTTCCGTGTGTGTGCCCCAATACCCTATTTTTCCTCTAATATGTAATTTTGCAAGGATTGAGGGCTATATTGAATGTAATAGATTAAATTTTAGTCTCAACCCTTCACCCCTCCCCGAGTTGTGCCACCTCCCCTCTTGTCTGCTCTCCACTCTGTTTCAAAGTAATTATTCCTCATTAATCTACGATAGCTTCTTACCAGTCTATTAATCCAAAAGGTCTGGATGGCAGACAGTACAAAATGAGCTCTCCTATTAACTCCACATCATTATTCTCACCATATACGATGCTGGGGCTGCTGACTTTCCACAGCGACCCCCAACCAACCCTTCAAATTAGCCTCATTAGCGATGCAACGTCTCTCAGTTACCCTGTGACTCCTCCCCTCTGCTTGGTCACATTTTTCAGTTGGCTTTTTGTATATTTTTTTCACATGAGTAACCAGTCTTTTCTCTATTAAATGCTGCACTGGGCAAGTTTGAAAATACATCAGCTGCATCTACTTGAATCATAGTTCAAAATAGAATTTAAGTTCTTGCCTGAGGGAAGAAACAAGCAAAAAACACAAGCCTCCTTAAAAAAAGACAGAGTGCTTCATCCACAGCAGGCTTGACTTATGATAATTACCTCATTTGTTGGAAAATGTTTGAATATTCTCTGCAAGCTAACTTCGAAATCCCTTTATTTCTTAACAGTCCCACACCTTTGGTCATTAACGCCAGATGAATGTAGGGACTGTTAACAGACTCTTGGTAGTGAGGGCTAATGAAGATAGAAACATAGGGCATGAAGTGTGAACAGTCAGTGTCCAGATATTGAGATGTGTTTCTGGGCATGAGGCCCAGCCCAACCCTGGCTATTCATTACCCTCCTGCTAATGAAGTACTATGAATATGTAATAGGGAGAAGGCTCTGCAGACATTTGTGTCAGACAGAGATTATCCCTGGTTTGTCACCAACACTGTCACATACAGAAATGCAGAAGATGTCTATACACATAGGCATAGTGTTGTCCATTTGCTAATAATATAAATAATTCTGAATTGTACATACAGTACTTTATATTAGTGCTGACAATTATCAGACAAAAGTTTTCTGATCAATTTGAAGCCATTAATTTTAGTTTTAGCACAATGTTTTGGTTTATGGCTTTGAACTTTCGCTCTCATCAGTCTTGTTGACTCCAACAGTTGGTTTCAGCAGAAACATGCAAATGAACCCAGCGCACACTGCCTACACAGCACCAGAGGGCAGACACACAGTTGGCAAGAAGCTTGTCAACACAGCAGAAATTGGCAGCTTATAAACCAGATTTTTTTTTGTCTTTTAGAGTTGGTAGAGACCAAAAGAGAGCTGAAAAAAGATAGAATCATGTGACCAAGAACACAACGCCAAATGAAAATTCTTATTTTTTATTTGTTTTGCAAACACTTTCTCCAAAGCGACTTTATACACAAGACTGGACACAGGTGTTTTGTTTTCAGCTTGTTGTGAAGTTGTTGATTAGCATATGCAAGAAATTTCCATGTATTCCCTGGCACATGAAACCAAATGCTTATCTGGTAGACAGAAAATCAATGCAAAAAAATTGTGTTATGCTTTGATAGTTGTCAACAGTCATATAATTTCTAATCACAGTTATATTTTTAAAATATGTTTTTCAATGAGAATATAAAAAATATGAATCAACACTCAAAAAAACATGATGCTTATCAGCCTCCTAACTCATTAGGACCGAATCTGAGAGCTCAGAGTGTTTTTTCACAAAAACATCCTGATGATTCAGCCTCTCACTGGACCTCTAAACACCAGGCCTAGCAGGCCTTCACTCCATCCACAAGTGTGTTTTTGAGATAAGCGCTGCTAACACAGCCATCAGCGCTAGATCTGTCCATGTCCTCCAAGTGATCCTGGGTTAAACACCGCACACACGCCGGTGAGGAAGATGAAAACACTTGCCAGCTCACCGTGGAGAAATAGCTCACCCCTGCTATGCCACTCTATTTTCTCCTGCTATATCAGAGCACTCTAGGAGAGCTGATTGCTGAATGGCTTGGCAGGGCTTCTGGTGTGTATGTGTCTCATTGTGTGTGTCTGTCAGTGGTTGATGTCCCACTGCGCAAAGGAGTAAATCCTCTCATCCTTAACCAGGCTGACGTGCTAGCTCATCATTCTCTTTCATCAAGACCTCTTCTTCCAGGCTCCCTTCTGTTGAACCTTCAGGCCTCGACTAAATGCTGCAGAATCTCCTTTCCCCATGTGCTTTGGACTGCTTTAGAAATAAGCCCCAGAAAGCTGTCAAAAGCTGCCCACGAATGCAAATACAGTAGATTTTATATTTGCATTCTTTTACTTGTATTTACTCCTTGGTTAAATCCAGTTTCTTAATCCATTGTAATCAGTATTTGCTGCCCTGATCTCCTTGGCTTGCATTATTCAGTTAAGGAGAGTGTGTCCTGTATCAATCTTCTGCATGTAGGAATTTGAGACATTAATTATCCATAAGCGGTCACCTCTCTTCAGCCTTGCCAAGCTGAAACCTGTGCCGTTTTTCAAAACCTGTCACAACCAATCACCTTCAGTCTGCTCAGTGGGCGTGACTGAGCCGGACCGGAGAAACAATCCAGCAGCTAGCTATCAATCTCAGCCACACACACACACACACACACACACACACACACGCACACACAAACACAGCAGTCCATACCTGCTCTTAAAGCTGCCAGATATGGGGATTGGCCAGTACTTCATTGCAAGCTCGAGGCTGTTTTTGCTTTGTTGTGGTGGGTGACAGGCTGTCCAGCCATTTCTGATTTGTCACTGAACTCAACACTGCACAACACAAAAGTGGTAATATGATGAACACAGAGCTGATATAGTGCCCACGGGGCTCTTTGAGGAAATAGGCAGGTCAGCTTTTCACAGGCTTTTTGCAGATTTAATCTCCTTTTGTCAATGCAAAGGTTTTTCATGGAGCTGCTGTTGTTTTAACATGCCGGATGGGAAGAATTTTTGGTGAAACAGAACCAAGAAAAGTAATATATTGAACTTTCAATATATTCTTCAACAGCATCAGAGGTTCTGTTCCTAAAATCATTACCATAATGCCCTTGGCTAGTGAAATTGTGTGCTTCTGGAGACCACTGCAAAAGGAAATGACCACAAAAATGTTTTTTTTATTAGGTTTTTCAAACTAATTCCAACTTGTTCTTGCTTTTCTGTCTACATTCAGGTCCACTGACTATGGCACCACATACACCAAACTCAACCTGATGCCAGGAACCACCATTGTGGTGACCAGCTTCTACATTTGTCCCACCAACAAGAAAAAGGTAGGAGGGTTTATCCATCAGTGAGTGGAACATTGTGTCTCCTGTGAGTTTGCTAAAATCAGTCACAGTGTTGCTCCTACAAAAATGTCAGTTTTACAGGAAATTAAAAGGCTTTGCTCTGGTGTGTTGTTGAAAGAGAGAGCTGGCGGCTCAAATGAATATTTACACTGGCAGGCTGAGTAGGAATTACCAAACATCTAAAGATGTGTTATTTGAAAGAGTAATATTCTGAAACAAAAGACAAATGGCTGGTTAAAATTAGATAAGACACTCAAGCATGGAAGCGAAATATCCATTGATATTAGAAATGTCGCCTGATCAGAGTATAAATATCCTTTTTAAAACGGAGGAATATGAACCAAAAGACAAAATAATACACCAAGTTTTTGCTTCGGAAACATGGATCTCACATCTTATTGCCAAAGTAGATCATCTCCTCCTTGGCAAGGACATGTGTGGTCAGTTCAGCCATATCCACAACTTTGTCAAATAAAGCTGTCTGCACAAAGTGAGAAAAAAATCCCTCCTCTGATTTGGATGAACATACACCAGGTAGAAATTTGATCTGGGCAGCCATGGTTCAGGGGGGTCATCTGCTAATCAGAAGGCAGGTGGTTTGATCTTCCATGGGAAAGTGTATTTGGGAAGGATACTGAACCCCAAATTTCTTTCAATTGGCATGTGAGTGTGTGTAAATGGGAATTGCTCCTGATGAGCAGGTGGAAGCTTGCATAGTTGTCTCTGCCGCCAGTGTGTGAATCACACACTCAGACTATTCCATTAAAACCTTTTCTAACAGCCTTTGTCAGCTTTTTGTAAAAGATGTCTTCCGCAATATCTGTGCATGGCAGTTATTATATGGAGAACTTGCCAGAAATAAATTAAAAAGAGGTTGAAATAAAAGCAGCAGCCGTAACCTTTTAACTCTGGAAAGATTGTTGTTATGGTTAAAAACAAAAGCAAACATTAAATAGGATTATGCCCGGCTGCAACCTCTGGTTTGCTGCATGAAAGCAGGTCTCCTGCTCAGACCTCCAGGCCCCTACTTTCTATATTTGCTATATATAAAAACCAGTGCATCTTACTTTCTACATTAGGATTGGAACTTAGCTTCAATGTATATCATGTGCTGCAGTCAGTCATCTAAAATAAGTGAATAACAAGGGATACTGGGCTGAGAAAGACACTCTGAAGCACGCATGATATCCTCCTACACCTCATGGATCCTGACCAGGGACACTGAGAATGAATGAGCTCAAAGCAACACACAGAATTCACCAATTTTCTCTGGTATTGTTTTCATAAAAATATAGAACAAAAACAAAAACACATCATTTAAACAATTCGGGAAGACTTTGAAGCCTTTTGAAGCCTAAATTGTGGCAAATAATATTAAAGCCAATACTCAAAATGAGTTCTTTATTTATATAGAAAATATATATATTTGCTTTCTTTGTGACAGGGCACAAGTTAGCATGTTGCATGGCTCTGAATCACTCTTTCTCCAGTCTTTTTAGTATTTTTGCACCAATCTTGCATGTGCTCCAGTTATCCAAACCACAGGGCAGCTTCTAAACTCCAGTGAATTTCAAAAAGCAGGCAGCTGATAAGCTGAAGCAGGGAACCAAGAGGTACAGTATGTGACTCAAGCTGAGATATGACTGGATTGCCAACTGTGGCGGCCTGTCTAATTGGCAGGCGTTATCACTGGGGTCCAGGGTTCCTTCAATCGATGAAGAGATAGAGGGAGATTAGATGTAGTCACTTTTCTCAGTATCTGCTCCAGTCCCCCACTCTAACGGTCCGCGCAGGGTCTACCATCTCATCGTCTTAACACACACATGCACATACACACATACATGCAATGAAAAGTAGAGGGCCAGACAGCATGAGAGCATTTAATTGCATGGGAATGGAGTCATCTTAATTTCCCTCAGGGATGGAAAGGAGAGACAGATAGAAAGAGAGAGAGGGTGGGGGTGACTGGCGGTGAGACTGTGTGTTGTGACAGAGGGATGTCTGGTAATATGAGCTGGGGATCAAGCTGCTGCTTAAACACACCTCCAGGCCTGGCAGGCGAGGTAGTGATGGAAGTTCAGGTTTGTTGCTGCTCACTGGAAACCATGCGTGAATGTGTCTGTGTGTGTGTGTTGCTGCAAGAGGAGGTGTGTGCTTGTGAGAACAGCAATGGGTGTAGGCTGTGTGTGTGTGTGTAGGTTGATGTAGGCTTTGGGTGCAAAGTTGATCATCAGACACTTTGATCTCTCAGACTAAACATCAGTATGCAGCCATTTGTTTACTCCCTTTTCTCAGCATCCAAATTATGAGTGATCACGTCCATTAGGCGCCACTACACACACATACACACCCAGGCCCACACATACGTGAGCGCACTTCGATCAATAGGCCTACTGCTAATCACATCAGAAAACAGCAAACAGGTTGGTCTGTGAGCTCTGTGAGGGGATTACACACAGTGTGAAGGGATCTTACAGAAAAGGTGTGAGGGGCCTCGGGTAATCAATAGGACTTGAGGCAATTAGAGAGAGGTGAGTCTTCAGATGGAGACAATGTCACCCTCTCTCTCTCTCTCTCTCTCCATTGAGAGCTCCATTAAAGGTCTGCTCAAGACCCTTTGCACACAGGGGTCCCAAGAACCCTTGACACACTTCAACGCCAATGGAGTTGTAAATAAACTTTGAGACTTGAGACTCAGCGTGCTCTCCCTCAGCAATTTTCTTTAATAGTTCCCTTTAGAGGGCTGTCAGCAGGGCGAGTGCTTGAACAAGTCCTTTTATGTTGAATATGTGGTCTAAATAAAGGTTCAAGATTATGCTAAAAAAAAAAGACTTTAGATCAAAAAGCTTCTTTTCTAATTAGACTCAACTGATCTTTGCTGGCTGTCATAGAAAGCTGACTTGTGTTTTTTTAAACAAATTTGGCTACAAAAGAGAGTAAACACATTCTAAAATAAATCTTACACATTTCTCCACTGAATTATTGATATCAGTGACTAAATCAGTACTTTTTGCATGAAATCTTTTAATGGTGAGTGAAAGAGACTGCCCTCTCAAGGAAAATGACACATTTATTCAGGCTCAGTGAATCAAAGTTTGGGGGAGGTCTGGGTTGATGGTTTCCAAATCCCACCAATGTGCTTTTTTTGAAAAGTGTGAATAAGAGTGTTCCCCAAACCTATTGAAGTTATAACTGTGGCACAAACCACAATATTTTCCAACTTTAACTGAGTACTTATTGTAATCCAAACCACAACCTTTCCTTAAATCTAAGCAGACATTAACCATAGCATTATCACATCATAAAACAGTTTTCAAAGGCATGGGAAAGTTATGTATTTTTCTTCACAGTGGCATCACATCAGAAAAAAATACTTCAATAAATGATGTGCTGTGCAGTTGATGGACCAGCAGTGTGTCTCTGTGTTTCATTTATTGGAATCCAAAAACCATCATCGGCTCAGTCACAAAGATAGGGCAGTAATTCTATATTATTGGTACATGAATTTAAAGGGTGCTTCTACAGTTAATAAACGGTACATAAAAAGATCCAATTCGGTTGCAAATCATTTCAGCCCCATTACAGCTACGGGAGATGAGATGCCATTGTTTAAGCCATTGTAACGATGTGCACTGGAATGGTCAAAATGGTAAATGGTCACTGGTTAATTATGGTTATTGGCTCAGAAAGAGCAGGTCATCTACTTGTCAGAAGTTTGGTGGTTAGATTTCCAGCTCCTTGAATCTGCATGTTGAAGTGTCATTGAGAAAGATACTAAACCTCAAATTGCTCCAGATGACAGAGCCTCAATGTGTGAGTGTGACTGTTTCTAACGAGCAGGTTGGAGCTATTTATTTTTTATGAAATCCATCAAAAATGATAGAGCCTGTCTGAAGGTTGGGAAGTGCAAGCATTTCTTTATGCATAGAGTGAAAAGGGCAGAAAGAGAAATAAGGACCTAACAAACATGCTTAAGGTGTCGCATTTGAAACAAAACCCAAACACAAAACACTATGCAGGGGACACCAACCAAAAGTGAGCCTTTACTTAAAAAACCCACACAAAAAAAGCTGATACACAGCAAAACTAACTGTAAGATCAAAAAAGGTTTAACAAAGTAATAAAAAAATTAAGAATGAACAAAACTAAAATTAAACAAAAAACAGGGAAAGAGGCAGGACAGAAACTACGACAGAAACAGAGTCAGGAAACAACGCAGAGCCGAGGAGAGACAATAACAGAGGATCTGACAAAGACAAAGAGGAAACAAGACTCTAAACACATTGGGAGCAATGAGACACAGGTGGGACCATCAGCACAGCTGAAACACATCAGGGCAGAGCAGGTAATCACAAGAGGAGGGAAACCTGACAGAACATATGGAAATGAAAGACATAAGACAGGGGTTATCAAAATAAAACAAGAAATAACTAAACTAAAAACTGCCTAAATGGCAAATCTCATCATAAGACATTTTCATTTTTTTGGCTGTTTTAGTGCTCTTATGCAAATGCTTCAAATCTCCATCAGCCTTTTCAATTTTGGGTGAAAGGCAACAAGTTACAAATCAGCAGATGAGTTTTAAAATAGAATGCAGCCAGATCATCTGTTTTAAAGAACTTTTTTATAAGCCTTCCCAATCCCAGAGGTTGTGGTTTTAATAGCTTCATTAGTTCTATTTCAGAGCAAACAGAGGAGTCATACTTTATTGTTAAGTGGGTCAAGACAAGACTTGCCCAACACCTCTCACCCTCATTGTAATCATTAAAATCCCAAGTGTAAGTGTTGTTTTGCTTTAGGAGTTTTTGAACCTACAGTCGTTGGTTTTAAGCCCCAATTCTGGAGTATTTTCACTGTTCAGTATGTTCTGTTGTAAAAACAGAAATCAAACTGAAATCCTGTTGAAATGTTCCATGAAACATCACTTAAAGACAATGATTTAACCCCAGATCAAATTATTTGTGGATTAGTGACAAAATTTATCTATGGATGATTCACAACCTTCATTATAAAAATACAGCAACCAAAAATCGCAGTGCAAATGGAATTGAACCAATTTACAGATGCTTCAGGTAACACCTCTTCAGACTGTGGCAAAATAAGACAGATAGCAGTTTGAAAAAGCTTTTAGTTACCAAATTAAATGGAAAAAGGGGATCAATAAAAAAAGGAAAAAGTGAGAGTAAACACAAACATGAGTTACCAGGTTTTAAAATGAGGAGAAATGAAAAAAGGAGTAAAATGAAATGAAACTGCTGATTTACCGTCAGCATTTCAGTGATTGGCAGTTCAAAAAGCTTGAAAGAGAAAGTATTTAGAGATGGTCACATTATGTTCAGATAATATCCTTATGATGATGAGCAATTTTTGTAATTTTAGATAGACTATCCTTTTACTTTTGTGAAATAGCTGTCTGCTTGTCTCTTTTTTGTGATCTCTCTCTGACTGTCAACTTTGTCCCTCATTATACATAAGAAAAAAAAGAATGGTAAATGGATGATTTTTTTTTCTGAAGCAAATTTGCCTCTTTGTCCACTGCTATCATAAAGGAGAGAGCCTTGAAAGCAATTATGAACGAAATGACAGTGGCAGCAATTCAACAGTAACAGAGGCCACTCTGCTAATGAAAAATGACCCAGAGTAGAAGATGAGAGATGAATAAGCCAGGAGAACATTTTTTTTTATGTATTCTATCTTTTGTTTGAAGTTTTATTACCTGGAATAAATACTGAGAAGAATGTCCAGCTAACAATGCACAATAATATATCAAGCCTTAAACTGATCAGCTCCTCTGTTTACTCTGGTTTAAACTCAAATTAATCCTTATGTAGGAGGGAAAATGTATAAAGCAGTAGCATCCTACCAAACTGCATAACTATAGGCTTCCAACCTTTTTGCCAGACTAGAGTGTTGTTATATGATTATTCTTCAAAATCTAACTAAAATTTGTTTTTGAAAATATTTTTTACAACTCCTAACTCCTTCCCTTTACAGTACCTGTGCAATACATAAACAGTTAAGTCTCATTAGAGATTGTTGTTATGGCATATAAAATGCTATGAAGTTACATTTGGTCATGTTGGGCCAATGAAACACCTGATTAAGGTTAAAAAAAAGTCTGTGATTATAGTTAATGAATGCATTGATGATGAGCTCCAGAGATTTAACAAATCTAGGTGCATTTTCATGTTTTTTGGAGTTCTATCACTTGTATTTAAAGTTGTCAAGGCAGGCTGAATCAAGTTGCATTTAGGATAATGTAGGCACCAGGTTTTGAAGGAAAGAGGAAGGAAGCAGATTTGAATGAAGAATATTTCAGATTCTGCTGCATTCAGTTTTAATCCTTTTATTTAAACTGTCAATCCTGAGTCCAACAGTGTAATTACGGCGTGACACTAAACCGCTGGAGTATTCTTTTAAGTGCATATCTGTGGAAAGTTGCAAAGTCCAGTCTCTTGTGTGAAAGTCAAAGTGCCAGAGACCCATCTGCCACCCTGGCACCCACACTTTTACTTTTCACCTCTATATATAAAGGGCACTCTTCTCCCTGAACTGGCATTGAACCTTTGCATTGTGAGGTGCGAAATTTTCCAATATGGCTGTGATTCCTGAGGATATCAGACGGGTAAGATGCTATAGAATACATCTGAAAGAAACCAAATGGTTCAAAGCCATAAAAAATTAAATCAAAGTCTTTTTGGCATCCTGAGACCCATTTTTTTCCAACAGAGAAATTGGTGATGTGACTTCGGAAAGCTATCAATGCCTTTATTGAACCGGAGACCTTTAATCTGAGTGTATGTGAACGTTGGCTGTACAAAACCCATAGAGGAACAGGCCAGTATGTGCACTGCTTTGACACACGCAGCTGTACATCAGACGTCACTGTACAGTGTCAAACTAAAGTGTTTGGTATGAAAGCAACATCACACACAATGTCTGTCAATGTCATTGCTGGACAATTCATTTAGCATAAACTGTCACATGTCGTTTTTTCAAACCAGGCTTTCAATGTCTTTTAGCATTTTGAAGTCATTTTCCATTCACACCACTCTCCCAATTTCAGGGCCATTTCAGAGTTGCTGACACTTAAGATATGACAGCCACGGTGTATCCAACTTGGCTCTTTCCAATGTGATTAACCATCAATAATTCAGTTGGTTTACAGGCATACTTTGATGTAGCACTTTGCTCTTACCGTCTGGGGGTTAAACCAAGTGTTTGTCCATCCTCTTTTCGGGAAACTGGCTGTGTGAAAACACTTTAAAATAGAAAGTTAAGCCAGTCTCTTGTGTGTGTATGGCTTCTATGCTAATCTAGCTGACAGGCAGAGTTGAGCTGTAGGGCTTCAGTTTAAAATTGTAGGTTTTACTCCTTCTTGAAACAAAAATAAAATACATGTAAAATGACCTTTTGACACAGCTTGACACAGAAAAGCATGTGTTCCAGAGCGGAAAGCTGTGCCATGTAAACCACAGCGTAGCCACAGGAGAAAACACATTCCCTATTGCTTCCTCTTCCTCATTCGTTCCTCTGTTCTTGCAGCCATCTCATCTGTACCGTAGAGAAGTGGTCTTTCCTTCATCCTCTGCCCAGACACTGATCAAGAACCTGCACGCAGGCTGATAACTAGACTGAGGCTTATGGTGTAAACCGACAGTAGGAGGTTAGACTACAAAAGCTAGCGCTAATACTTGCTGGAGGGTTATCGACTTAGGGTTCCACAACAAAGGTTTGGTCCACCCACACAGTCATATGGAAACAGTTTTCCACCTCTGAGTCTATATGCTTCATTTAAAGCATTAGAAAGACAGGTACTAGAGCGTG
Organism: Acanthurus leucopareius; assembly: GCA_029814765.1. Classification (NCBI taxonomy): domain Eukaryota; kingdom Metazoa; phylum Chordata; class Actinopteri; order Acanthuriformes; family Acanthuridae; genus Acanthurus; species Acanthurus leucopareius. Next base: position 2,546,738 of record JAQMCX010000039.1, on the reverse strand, counting down.
ACGCTCAGTCAGAGGGTCAGAAAGCAGCTGATTTAGAGAAAGAAAAACAGTAAGAGTCACAGAGGTGTAATGGTGGACTTTACTCTTATAGAAGTATAACCAATCAAGAACTGTCACAGTTGCTGCAGTTCCTCTTGAAGTTATAGTTTCTTTTTTTTCTGAATAAGTGAGATACAGTTTGAGACTTCCCACAGTTCTGTATCAGCACTGGAAAAAAGGTCTAGTTGCACCCCTTATCATTCAGGTGAACTGGCTTTGGCGGTGCAGTGCGTTTGGTGCCCTCAGAGAACAGTCGTGTTAAAGTTGGGGTAATTTGCTTTTTTCACCATGGAGGTTGCTAGAAAAGATGTTGTTGTTCCCCGTAGTAACTGTTATTTTGCCAACGATAACAAGTGGATGGTAGAAAATTCTCTACTGGCTGTCCATTTTTGGCTGAAAAATTTCACATTAGAGGATTACCAACAGTTGGCATCCAGTGAATCAGGCTAAGACAGACATAATACAAGTGAGGCAGCAGCCACCAGGTCAAATGAAGATAGATTTTCTTTATGTTATGACACACCAGATGCTGCGCTCTTTTTCCAACTATCAGCTTTTCAGTATTCTCTGTGTCAGCAGTATGTGTTTGACTCAGGGTACAAAAGTACACACAAAGAAAAGTTGACTAGACTTTGTTCTTGGTCACTGATTAAGACTCAGCTAGCCTGAGAAGTAAACCTGTTCTAAAAGACCTCAAAATCATAAGAAACTTATGAAATTATATCTACAAGATTCCGAAAGTATTTTGACTTGACATTCTGTGTGTCTTGCAATAAAATGTAGCAAAGGTGCTCTAGATCTGCTTAAGAAGGTGTATTCTAGGAAAGTGCCCACTAAATAGACTTTGTTATGAATTATTTCAGTCACAGTGAGAAAGATGTGATTTTCATTTACACTGGAATTTAAAAAAATATGGCCCCGTAAAACACAAATTATTAATATTGAAAATAACTGGCCGTAAGCTATAAAAGGTACTTTTCATTTAAGTGTAGAATAATCATAGAAATGTTACCTTGCAGGTAAATGATCGTAATCAAACTGGCAGGCAGTAAACATGGCAGTGATTTTTTTTCAAAACATGTTTAAAAACAGTTGCATAACACTTGATGGGTCTTGAGAAATTGAAGGTGGTCAATAAAGGGCCTGAAGCTCATTTCTTGCCTCAGGGCCACCCAGCAGGCTCATCTGGCCTTATTTCTGCTTTCACTCTGTCTGTAACTAAGCATATTCTGTCCAGAATGCAACTGCCACAGGTCCCTCTGGAAGCATGATAAATCATATCGTCTCAGTCTATTCAGATTATAGCACAACATTAGTTGCGATCATGTTTGACCTCGCATTGATCGCTGCTATTGACCCATGTGCTCTGTTCAGCTGGGCTCTTGTGTTTGTCCTCCTGTGCCACAGCGCAGGCCTGGAGGGATCAGCACTGCCGCTCTCAGCTCTTCACACACCAGGCCTAAATGGATTGATGTGACCCGGATCCACCAATTTGGATCAATAGGCAGCAAGCCAGAGCCATTGACTCACACTGCTATCTGCAGGCTCACTCCAGAGGGAGACTGGACTCTGAGCTATCTGTCATGCAGCTTTTGAAAGATGTAAATGCTGCCCTGTGCTTGTCTCTGAATTTTTAGAGCTGTATGTGTTTGCTGCAGTCTCGAGTTTAATGGAGCTTGGTTAATATTTCAGTGCAGCTGAAGTAGACTGCAGAGAATTTAAGAGCAGAGAAGACGCTGGTTGAGAATAGAAGAGAAGACAAAACAGGAGGAGGAGAGTATGAAATCAATGTTTTTCAGCTTTTTGTGTCGCATAATGCATGGTGAAATTTATAAATTAATTTGACATCAACGATAACTTGAATCAGCATTGGTTTGCCGTGCGGAGGCAGACGCTGGCAGAGAAAAGACATATCAGCTTTGACGTGGTTGCTCTAACTGGCCTAGTTGTTTGAACATGGGGTGTCTAAAAATAAATATGACTGTCGCTAATCCCTTTGTAATGTCCCTTACTGATTAAAGCGAGCCAAGTTTAGCTCCACAATATTCAATTTTTGATGTCTCTCAGTAGGAAAACTGTCATGCAGGAAAAACACACCAGTCAATATCAAATATTTTTCATAATGCCAATATACTGTGAGCCCATTTATAGATCTAGTGACAGTACAAGCTTGATGGTATGTAGTTCTTTATCAAAAACTATTAAAAACCAACATGACAGTCTGCCTTCATCACAGCTATACACACTTTTCTACTGTCTGACTTTTCATTACTTTATTCATCCACCCGTTTAACTTTGAATTTTTCATCCTCCCTGTCTAAAACTATCCCTCCATCCATTCATCACCCAGCCTTTATCAGTGGGTAAGTCTTTTCTCTCCCACTTCTCTCCTCTTCTATTCATCTTTTCTACCTCACTATTCATCAGATTTTCCTCTTGTGTCAGATGCTTTCTTCTTTTGTAAGCTCACTCTTTCTCCCGTTCATCTTGTCTCCAGCATTTAACCTCCTCCATGTCTCCTTCATCCTCTCCTTGCCATCTTTTAGCCTGATACCACTGTGGATAGTTTTTAAGAGAAACCTTTTCAGAAACCCAGGGACTTTTCTTAAGAAGACGGGGACCTCTGAGTTTTGATCAGAGGATTAAAAATGAAGTTTCGTTGCCATAGTTTCTGCCATATAAAAATTCCCTGCGGATACTTTCTGAAGACCCATGAACTGCAAGGATCTTGGGAGTTTTCAGTGCTGAATTGAAAACACAACAGCAACTGAAAAGATGCAAAATATCTCTTTATTTACTGTTTCTAGGTTTAATTCACTAAAATGATTGTTAAGTTTGGAATAATAGCATTGAACTACCATTCCCCTTGCGTAACAGGAATGTAAAATGAGTCCAACCCGTTTATTGCATTGTTTCTTATCACCTGTGATCTGGGATTGGATTAATCCAGATGATGCACACAGCTGCAAACATGGTTAATGGGGCCATTTGTCCTGATTCAGTTCTTAAGCTTACTTCTTAGGTCTTTTAGTTTATTGAAATATTTGGTCAAAAGCAGGCATTCTTTCTCACTCTCCATCTTTTTTGTCAGTTCTTGCCAATCTTTTCATTTTTTTCTATCTTCCTCTGTTTCTTGACTTGCATTTCTTTCCCACCTCACCTCTTTTTATTTTACCTTTGCTTTCCATTTTCTGTCTTCTCTGTGTTATTATTACCGTTTTCTTATTTTCTATTTCTTACTGTGTCTTTCCATGTCTCTCTCTTTTTTTATCCTCCAATAGCACCATCATAAATATTAGCACCACAAAAAAAGCTATTTATATTGCAATTACCCTCCTCCTTCTGTTCTCTGCCTCTCTTTTTCTTTCTCATTCTTTTTTTTCCTTTTCACAACCTTCCTTCTTCCTCTCCTCCTCACTAACTGCGGATGGGAGAACATAAGCCAGACGCTGCAGATTGATTGACCATGACCATGCATGCGTGTGTGTATGTGTGTGCGTGTGTGCGTGTGTGAAAAATGAATGAGTTTAAAGACAAGAAAGGAGAAAGAAGAAAGAGGGATGGATGAATTAAGCTGGAGGCAGAGGAGGGGTGAGTGTTATAACCCTGCAGCCGCCCTGGTGGTTTGTGAGTATGTGTGTGTGTAATGCTGAAGTAGGAGTTTTACATTAAAGAAGGACAAGAGATGAATTGATAAATAAATGAACAATTAAAAATTTACTTGAATTTACAAAAATATTGTAAGGTATTGCGTTAAAACTGTGTGTGTATGTGTATGTGTATGTGTATGTGCGTGTGTACATGTGTTTGTTTGTTTGTGTTGGGAGCAGCTTTCTCCAAGCAACTGGATTGCATTTATGTGGTGCTTTTCTAGTCTTTCTAGTCCACTCAAAGCCCTTCACAATAAAAGCCAGTCAGCCATTATGAGTCACTCACCTATTCACACTGTGATGGACCCTGCTTGGTCTGCTTGTGTGTGTGTGTGTGTGCATATCAGTGATTGTCTGTGTTGTTTTTGCCAGAGGAGCTGATTGCCACATTTTTTCACATCTGGAACACCTGGCCTCAGTGTTCCAGTGGATATGAAAGGTTCAGCTTTCACTTTAGCTCTCTGTCTGCCCGACCAGCAATGGCCTCCCTTGTTATATTTGGTCTTTTGTTTAATTTCTTACTCCTCAGCACCTCACATGACACCACAGTCACACACCTATGTGAGCATTATTGTTGCTGCTGACTAACACACCTCATGCTTCAATTTACTTTTTGGAGTTTTTTTCCTTTGTTAAAATAAATCATTTTTACATTTACTGCCAGTTTGTGTCATTTCCTGTTTCTGTCATTCTCAAATGTTCCTGGTTCAGACAACACACACACACACAACACACACACAACACAAACATGTATGCACCACAGGTAATGGCCTTTACATAACCTGCTCATCAGTAAAACATGCACACTGGCTGAAGAGCCATCCAAGGCAATTTGGGGTTCAGTATCTAGCCAAGACGACCTGCTCTGCCTCTTCAGTGACATCCGCTCCACAGCCATAGACCTTTAATTATTTAGGCCACTAGATGATGAACTTAAACCAAACAGCTTTTCTCCTTTATAGTCTTCTCAGCTCTGAGAAAAGCTTGAGAGAGGAGAGAGAAATAATGAGAAATTACGGGGACAGACAAATAGGCTCCTGTCAATAACCAAAAAAGAAGGAGGTGTGAAAGTGTTTAATCGCTCCTGAAGCCCTTGTGCTTGTTTTCCATTGTCTGCTCCTGAAACAACATGTTTTTAATTCACTTCCAAAGGTTTGCAGTCTTCTGAAATATGTAGTTATAAACCCAAAGATGAGCTGAGACAAGACACCTGCAGCAGGATGATTGACATTGCCTCAAAAAATGGGATCTTTTGGTGGTCAGTTTGAAAAAAATAACAATTAAAGCCAGTTACAGAGCTTTCAGTGTGCATGTGGAAATGTAAGTGCTTGAAATGTAACCGGACAAACTTTGTCCACTTCGAATAACCTAATACTGGCCTCAGGTAAGCCAAATGGACTGCGTTCATATCTTCCATGTGCTAATGAATTGACCACTTATATTTAAATATGTTGGTTCCTGGGGGTTCAAGAACCTGATTTGTTCAGTGCTGAGATATAACCTTTTGTCCAGTCAGCACAACCTTGCTCCGGACAGGTCTGGAGGCAGTTCACCATGGCATCTGGCTCCAAATGAGAAAATTGCTTCAAATTAAAATAAATCTCGATACGAGATCTTGCAGAGAAGGTACAAGGGGAACAGAGTGAAAGCAGAAAGAAGGTACTCGATGGGAAAGAAAAGAGGAAGCCACTATGTGTGATGTTCATTGAATTGTGTGTGTGTGAGAGTGTGTGTGTGTGTGTACTGGCATCACTTTCTCTACATCACTGTGCTATCTGAAATACATGTGTACTTGTAATAGCTCATATTTATTACTAAAGAACAAATTATTACTCTTTGCATATGGCTGTATCTGTTAATGTATGTGTGTGTGCATACATATGTGCATGTATGTGTGTGTGACTACCCACAGTGGATCTCGCAGCCCTCTCCGAGGATTATTCGTTGCACTTCAGTTCCAATTGCACTTCACAGGAAACTTGTAGAATAAATCCATGAACTTCAAAGGGAAATGGAAGTGTTGAAGTAACGTAAAGTCACACAGCTGCAGCTAATTTTAATCCCTGATTCCCCTGGCAGGTACATTATTCCTTAACTACATTAGTCACATATATGATAGGATTTATATAATTCAGACCGAGACCCTGGTTTTACATACTGTTTGAGTCAAGCAGCTGAACTATGTTTTAACTCTGCATCTTGGTTAATTCCCCCTCTACATATGCAAAAAAAAAAAAAAACATTCTCCAAATGTAATGCCTGTCATATTGGATTCATTTTGATGAGCTTATAGTTGTGTTGAGGATTTAACAAGATCAATGTTTGTCTATATTTCCAAAGTTTAACTGAGATTTTCTGCAAGCAAAAGATTTTATTATTCTTATGATGGTGAAAAGTTTGACCCCATGTACATGTACACTTCTACAAATAAAAGACCATCAAGTTAAATTCAGTCACTCATCAATGATCAATCAATGACTGATTAAGCTTAAAACCGGCAGATAAATCTTTTAATTTTATGGTAAACTGGAATTTTTAAATGAACTTGAACTTGAACTTGAACTTGAACTTTTATTTTGGTTTTTCACATTCAAAAAACTGTACATTTCTCAAGATTAAAATTATTATAACCAAAAAAGGGTTGGGCAGAAGCGATGCTTTTTTTAGCCCACCCTGTACATCACATCAAACAACTCAGCAAACTTTCAAACAATTTTCTTTTCCTTTTTCTTTTTCCCATTATGCTCACATTCCTCCATAACAATTACATTCTTTATTCAATTTAACAAATCCATTACTTATTAATGAAACAGTTAAATTATACAGTTAGTCACACAAATGATATTTTTACAGAGTACTTATTAACTTGCATTGATCACTAAGATCATTCCATAGTTTTACCCCGACAACTGAAACACATCTTTGTTTGACATTAGTTCTTATTTTACTTGTTTCAAACTGAAGCAAACCTCTTAAATTATAATGCCCTCTTCATAATTTGAAGAGTGATTGAATGCTCATGGGGAAGCTCCTTTTCACAACTCGAAACAGAATTTCCAACAATTTAACTTAACTGTATCCATAATTTTCAATTGTTTAGATTTTATAAAAAGCTGATTAGTCGGTTCCCGGTATCCAGCATTGTTTATTATTCTTATCGCCCTTTTTTGTAGCTTAACTATTGGGTCTAGGT
>JAQMCX010000039.1:2517401-2537453 GCA_029814765.1 Acanthurus leucopareius | reverse complement strand
TTTTTTTTCACCCACCTTTTAAATAAATATTTTTTGTTTTTTTTTTTTTTTTATTTCCTCCCCCTTTTTTTTTAAATCTCTCTCTCTTTTTTTTTTACAACCCCTTTTTTTTTTTTTTTTTTTTTTTTTGCAGCTTGTTCTGCCATGACTGTAAATCTATTGGAAAGGATTTCCCTGCTTATTTCCTCCTATCTATCCTGATCTGCATTCAAAAAATACATCCGCTGCACACGTGTCACTTTGTCTCCACAATCGGAGACTTGAAAATTGCCAATTTTCCCCATCGCGCAGACACACAGCAATACTTCATATTGCCTCGGCTTTGTCAATTTGTTCCTCTGTGGTTGCGGCTAAAACGCTCTTGTGGGATCAGGGAGGGTTCAGGGAATGACAAAGTGCATTATGGTTTGATTATAGTGTCCAATATAGAGGACCCAGTGTGTTGTTTTGCTCTTGCTGCCGTCACTCAGCTGGGGCAATTGCATGTGACTTGAAGAATGAATGGAAGGAAAAGCAACACTCTTGCTAACTACAAGATCTATAATACATTACAAGGTCACTAATGGGAAAATATAATTTCTTTATGCGTCAGTGCTTTGAGTTGCATTTTGTGTAGAGTTTTGTGTTTCTTTGTGTTTCTTGTGAGATGAGATGTTTATGAGTAGTTGTCTTGTCTGAAGTGTGGACAATTTTAACATTTGTTTTAAGTTTGGTGCAGTTTTACAAAAGAAATAGTCTCTATGAAAACTGTTAACAGTGTGTTCTTTATTTTACAGAGAAGAGGAATATCTATGGGAAGATTTTTTTTTTTTGCTTGTTTGTTCATTTGTTTTTAATTTAGAAAGGCAGCAAAACAAAATTACATTTACTATTTATTTATCTGGTCTTGCTGTCCATATTACCTGAAATAATTTAATTTTGTGATAAATTGTTCAAATTCCTAACATTGTTACTCAACATTAGATCATCTTTCCGCAGCTGGTTTTTATTTAAGATTTATTTTTCAGTCAGAAATTCCCAGGGTTTGTTATATTCATACGCCAACAAATTCTCTTATGACTTCTCATTTTTTACTGAGATAAAGCGATGAAAAACAACAACAAAGGTTTTCACTTTATTTTTTTGTTTATAAAAATTATGGCTGTCATTTTAAAAATGACAGATACATTTGATTAATATTAATTACATTTTGTTATTTGTTTTAAGTTTAGGTTGTTGTTGCAGGTTGTGCACATCAATCACACAGAAAACTATGGTGTTTCCTCTTTCCCTCTTTTAGTTGTAGTTTTATGAGAACTGACTTACTACAAATGTTAAAGTAGTTCAATACAGAATTGAGTGGATTCTAATTTGTTTTGTGGAATTTATACTTGATTTGAATTTGATAAAATGCCCGAAATAAAATGATAGAAATCTAACTTTAAGCTACCACAATCATTTGATCTCCATTCTAAGCAGGGATGTGAGGAGCTGAGGGGTGGAAAAACATTTGTTCATTAGTCATGAATGTGGCAGAACAGTTGATCTTCCCTCAAAGGCCACATGCTGAACAAGACTCTTATCGTGCCTGTCTTAGGCTATCACTATGTGTACATATCTTTGTGAGTGAGTGTGTGTGTGTGTGTGTGTACCTGACAGGGCCGTCTCCTCCCACAGCACATGCAGACAGCATGAGCAGACTCATGACAGCTGTATCTTTAAACTCTGTTAGCTGCCATCCCCTCTTCAACTGGACTACATTTAGAACCATCTTGATCTTTAAGTTGTCCTCTACTCTGATTTGAAAATGCAGAAAATGTAGCAGCTGTTTGAGGAACCTTAACATTAGTTTTTATTTGTTGCCAGCAGAGAAAGTGTAGGAAGGGGTCACCAATATGAAGTAAATGGGATATGACAGGATCTACATAAAGAATACAGGTTTCCCCTGCATGTTGTCATCCCTACTTATCAAATATTTGTTACAACCATTGGTGTCTAGTGCTGACGTGGTCTTGGAACTTTGTTGCTCTTTCTATAATGTAGGCCAAACAGTTGTTATGAGCTTTTAATAGTGACATAGATGCATTCACATCAGAGTCCGAGTATTTGATGCACTGGGAATGATACTGGGCCATTTTCACAGCAACTTTTCAAACGTGACCCTTGCAGATTTGTTAGATTTGGTTCATACCCAGACAGTTTTTGTATTATTAGCTTGGTTTGATCAGTTGAGAATAATAAGATTTGGTTGTATCATTTCAAAGGGTCTGTGTCCTCATTTTAAAAGAGCTGCAGTGTTGTTCATAATGGAAGTGTGGATGGATGGATGGATGGATGGATGGATGGATGGATGGAAATTTGCATTAACGCTGAAAGCTGTGTTCTCCCATTTCTTTCTTCATTCTTTTTCTTTATCTTCACTTCTCTTTGTGTTTCCTCTGTGTTACTTTCTCATTCTCCTTTTTGCATATTCTCTTTTTTCCTCATCTTGCTTTTTACTCTCGGCTTTTTTGTTTTTGTCTATCATCTGCCTGTTTCCCCCCCTACTGTTCTTCTCTGTCACTATCTGTGTATATCCATGTGTGTGCGCATGTGTGTGTTTAAGCCAGCTCTCCACATGCCCCTCGTTAGTTCTCAGCTATCTGTGTGCCACAGGGGGAAACAAGCACTTATTATTTTATCACATTGTGTCTGTGTGTGAGTGTGTGAGTGTGTGTGTGTGTGTGTGTGTGCGTGCATCATTTAGACTGATGCGCTTGAAGTAATCCGACCACAAAACGACACAGCAAAAACTACTTATAATTGGGACCAGACATGCAAACGCTCACATGCACACATGCAAACACACACATAGATGAAGATGTTCATGTTAGAGGAAATGTACTGAGGTTACATACAGATGTGTGTGTGTGTGTGTGTGTGATGCATGCTTTGAATTAGAAGTCAAAACCTCAGTCACCTTAATCTTTGAGTGCTGATGGCCCAATAGACCTTCTAGACCTTCTTCTCTCTCCACATGCATTGTGTGGGCATGTGCTAATTTCCAGTGCTGAAAAAAAAGCCCTCATCAAGCTGAATATTAACATGCTCAACTTTAAAGAAGAAATAAATGTTTCCAGCCTGTTATAAAACAGCACTTTTGTCCTTGTAGTTAATTTTCCCATTTATAACAACTGACCTCGAGGGTTGCTTTTTATGTAATTCTCTTACTTATTAATGCTTGAAGTCGTGCATTATGAAGGAAGTGGCTGTTTTGGGTGACAGCAGATGCTAGCTGTCTGTTAGACATCACACACTCCCCAAGAGCAATCTGTGTCCTCCCCAGCTACACCCTCTTGTCCAAATATGCAGCCTGGTTTTCAATCCCAGTGTGTCAAATAGCTTTGTCACACCCCTCGGTGTCTCATGCGTTGGCAGAAGGCTCCCTTTAGTGCCTGAATGCGAAGCACTGAACTTTCAAAAAAATCCAATGTAACACATCTGCACGAATATTATACAATCATTGTAAATGAGCCACAAAGTCCTAAGAAAGGTGGAGGTAGGAAGGGACTTATGGGTCATGCACATGTGTATGTTGTCCAGGTGACAGGAGCTTTAGACTTATGCAAAGCCAAAAGTGAAACTAAAAGTATCAAACAATCATGACATACACTAAACTTAAGCCTAGGCTTCAAAATGCTACTCAACAAAACAACTGGTGACATTAAGATGACTCCTTCTACTTTATTATACTATTTATGGTTTTTAAGCACGTGGGTGACCTCATGGCACACCACTGGCTCCAGCGTCATCGTTTTGACAGCAGTGAGAAATAAAGAACAGATGAATGAGTCTCCTTTCTTCATACCAGTTGTTTTCTGATAATGGAATCCAATTTTAATCCCAGAAAAGGGCTTTTTTTCACAACCTGGCAACCAAAAGGGTGCTTTTATAAATGAGTAATGAACCATTAAACTTAGTCACGACTTCTGAAGACTAAGTAAAATAAAAAGAGATCAAAATGTGGTACCTTATTTTAGCCATCAGATAAGCTGAAAAATCATTTCAGTCTGACTCATCCATCCTTACACTACAGCATTTTTCTGTTTCACTCAGAGCGCAAAGGTGCAGGTGAACCAAAGGGAGAAACTTGAAATTACAGTCTTAAACTATCTTGATGTGAGAGTGCCTCAACTTTAGAATCTAATTCAGACTAACTCGACGGGCAGCGCTTTCGATGGACAGCTCGACAGCTCGCAGACGGCATCTGAAGCCAGTCATCCATTATGTTCACACTCAGCCCACTGGTAACCACCTTCACATGCAGCAGTTTGACATTTCTCAAACGGACTTCACGCTTTGCAGTGACACCAAACTGTCACTTAGACTTAGACTGCTGTTAAGTCTTTGCATCACTCCAGGGCCTTTAAAGTTTGAAACAACAGAGTGGTGAAGAGAAGAAGAGGAGGCAGAGAGATGGAAGAGTTTGGAGAAAGGGAAGCAGAGTGATGCTGAGGTGATGATGAGAAGCCACCTCCTCAGACAGAGCCGGGGAATTGGTGGGGAGGGGGTTTAAAGCGTTGAGGAGGCGACCTGCCAGTCTGAGCGCTGAGAGAGATTGATACAGATGACAGGTTGAAGGAGGAGAGAACAGGAGTAACAGTGACTTTGAAACAGTGACAAGGAGGAAAAGAAGGAGACTGTACAAGTTTTCACACTTTTTTTGAGACAGTTTTTGTGAGTGTGAGGACGTTGTGATGTGCAAAGTAAAGGTGAGGTCACTTAGATACTCCAGGATTGTGTGAAATAAAGCACCTCCCTGCCTGAAAGGGATTTCCTCAAAAAGCTGCCATAGCAGAGATATTTGCCAGACTTCATTCAGAATTTGGAGCTTTTATTCCTTGGTTTGTTTTGCTGAGTGATACCATTCAAAAAAAGAGATGCTATCAAACAATCTGACCAAAATGCCTGAAAATGCATAACCTGGGTTAATTAGAAGGTCAAACTAACTCTGAGCCAACCACATGAAGTAATTCAATTGGATTATGAAGCACTAATTCGTCATGACTGGAGAGCCAAGCATAACAGATGATGCTGCTTGATGTTTATATTAATTCCTGGTCTCACTCATGCAACATTTATTTGCTCTTGCAAATAGGTGGTGCTGTAAGCCTGATGAGATACTGAATTCTTGCAGGAGTGGTTAACATCACACATTAGCATGTTAGAGTTCATCAGAGTTGAAATCTTTTTGAAGGCCACTTCTCTTTAACAAGTGAATCCATTTATTTTTAATGATTCCCTTTAAATTGATATGAGTCCAGAATTCATGCCATATATTGCTGTGAACAGGCCCTTTTTATTGGGATAGGATTCGTTTTCCATAATTGACACTTTCTCAGTAATTGTTACATTACACTTTAGCCTTTAGCCTTTTTTGCCACTGTGTGGCACAGATTGGTTTGACAGACTGCTTGTACCAGGATTTTTTCTTCATTTTGCTCTCCACTGCAGAAAGTACCCCCTCAGTGCACATAAATGCTAAATGGACAGCATTTATATTGTAGTTTTCTAGTCTTTTAACCACACAAAGGGCTTATCAAAGCAAGTCAGCAGTCACCAGTCACACACTAATGACAGGTGACTGCCAGCCTGCTCAATAGGACCTCTAACACACACATTCATACATTACTAGAACAGACGTCAGGCACAGTACGGGGTTCATTATCTGGTCAAGGGCACTTGGACATGCAGACTGAAGGAATCAAAGATCAAACTAGCGACCTTTTGATAATTAGACAACCTGCTCTACCTCCTGAGCCACAGACACCCAAGTGATGATTCTGTCTGACCAATCAGTGCTCTTTGGTGTATTCACTCCACCTTACAATACAGGCTTAACTTATTTAAAATCTCAAACAAAGTAATACCAAAAAATGCCGGTGCTTGTTAGAATCCACAACACTTGAAAAATGGACAACCAAACAGAGAACCTTTCAGTGTAAATTCATTTTGAGTCAAGCTGCAATGGAAATGGAGAAATTTGAGGCAACAGGAGATTCAAGGCAAACTAAAACAGCAACACTGACTGACTGTCACCTTAAAAATGCATACACAAGGAATTTTCCATTTTCAGAGCCATTATCATTTATTTGTTGCCTCCCAGTATAGTTCATTAAATATCCTTATTTTACCTGTGTTCCCCTCTGAAGGAATAATTTGCTCTTTGGCCCCTAAATAAGTATTTAATAAGAATGGATGAGTACACAATAATTCATATTTATTCAGTGTGTCTGTACTCAGAATGGGTTGTTATGGATTAACATAACATTAGCTGAAAGTGGGTGTTCCTTTAACTGAAAATGGGCAGGGCTATTATTAACTTAAGCCCGAGTTTGTTATAGGTTAATGAGAAATTGCCATCTTTGTTATTTATTCAGGAGCTATTACAGAAAAGCCTCAGGATTGAGCTTCAGATCAATGCTTTTGATTGTAAGAGTGGAATAACCGCTTTCTGAACATGTACATGGACTGGATAAACTTCAGTGACACAACACTTCCAGTATTAAAAAGTTGTTTCTTTTTTCTATTTATATTTAGGCTTAAAATTTTTGTTTAAAGAATGTGATGTTTGGGTGTGATCCAAGAACTTGTTTTGCCTTGTTTTTATTTGAATATATTTATTTATTTTATTTTTTTTATGGAGCCCTATCTTTATTTCAACACAAAGTCAACATAATTTTTAATTAATATGTTATTATGAAATATGTGGATATAGGGCCTTGCTCAACCTTTGTGCCAGAGTCATAATGTAGAGAGCTTCTCTTCTCATATCATGTTGCTCCTTCTTTTTAAAGCTCCAGGTTTGTTTAGAAGCAAATCTCCCTCCCAACCACCAGTATCTTTCTCACTGCTGTGTTTTCAAGTTGCAGTATCATGAAGCTAAGAGAAACTGAAGGAATTCTGAAGGACTTCTCTCCTTCTCCTCTATACCTTTCTGACACAGTGGTGAAAAACCCCACAGGCAAGAGCTCTTAGTCTTCTTTGGTATGGGAACTCTGCAGTTGGACTGAGAGTTTTGCTTTTTGCTGGTAAATTCTCAAACCACCTCTGGAACTTTTTAGAGAGAAAAAATGTGATCTGACCATGATCCCACTCAACTTCAGGAAGAAAGCTTTGCCATCTGAGTTTAAGAAGTTGTGATTTATAGATTAGTTACCAGTTTAACCCTGATAGAAAGTTCTGCCTTGCACCAAATTTCTACCTACAGAAAGAAATGGCTATTCCTGTGAGGTTTTGGTTTATCATCCATGATTTGTTGAATGAATAAGTATTAGTCTAAGCTTAGTTTCTCCCTCATGCAAAACTTATTTTCCCAAACTCCTGACACCCCACAGCCTAAAGTTTTCACTTTGCATGTGAAGAGGTAATAAGTGTAGCAATAAAAGCTAATAGCTTCTGTCAGATAATTTTTTTTGACAGTCATATCTCTTTTTTCCTTCTGGTGTGATTTAAGATAGGATGGCAAATCTTAAAATGACATATTTTTTATAGTTTAGAAGCTTACATGCTGTGGAATCCAATGCAGTTTATGATCTCTCGAACAGATTAAATTTAAATAACATTTCTGCAAGGTTGATGTTTGATATCAATGGATGTGTTTTGTTTACTGTTGAGCAAAGAAAGTTTTTTTTATATGACTCCAATATAAACACATTTTGTGCTTAAGCTGAAGGGAAGTTGATGAGTTTCAAGGATGAAACCACTTGTTTACTCCACTTGACGAGCTAGGACTTAATTGAAAGACATACCAGCAAAAGCAATGTACAGTTATCTAATGACATTCCCCAGACATCTTATTAAGTCATAGTGCAGCATCCACAGGTAGGCATGTAGTAATGGAGGTTGTAAAATGAATGATAATCTGTATGTAAAAACTTTTAACCCTTCCCCAAGCTAAAAGTAGTGATTTATTTATTTTTTTTATGGAATTTGTGGCCTCACTCTTGGTATTTTGTGGCAATTATGAACTTATTAAGACACTTTTAAGACCTCTCTTTTAAATAAAGCACATTCAAACAATAATAATTTAGCTGGAGACAGTTTTTTAATCATCTGTACCCAAATTCAGCACTAGCTCATGTTAGCTAGCTAAATGTGATCAAGTTTGCTTGTTACTACTGTCATAGTAGTTGGAAAAATCTATGTATATTGACTTATAATGACCATTTTTGCTTCTGAAGTCAATTGCTCATCGCCTAATAATTTGAAGTGGTTTATCTTTAAGCAAGTAGTACTCTAAAGCCAGTAAAGTGGGCAGAGTTTATCAAGAGATCAGTTATCGATTGGTACCATCTTATGAAGTTAAAATGGTCTTGCATGGCGAAAGGATGAAGAAAGTCTTGTTCAGTGAGCATCAATAATAGATTTAGTGCTAACACCCTTTAAGGAGCGGTACAAATGCATTTGTGTCATGTTTTATACATTCATATTTACCCTACAGTGTGAATAAGTGTTGGTGGTTTCCCAGTCAGGACACACATGGCACAGGCGGCTCTACTAAATGGGGAAGAATAAATAAAAAAGGCAAGTGGGGCCACTGCAGGACGATGTGAAAAATGGTCCAATTTGTTTTTGAGCTGAAATCAATGGGACAAGCCGAGGTGCTGGGCTCTGCCTCTGCAACAACACTTCTCCCACAGCTGCTGCCTCTCATCTCCTCCCTCCATACACCTCTTTCCCCTTCACCACGTACTTCTCTCTTCATTTTTGCTCAGCTTGTTCTGCAAGATCCATGCTGAAATGATGGGCTGTACTACATAGCTTTGCTTTCTTTTTTCACCCAGATTTATCCAATCCATCCTAGTTTTCATGGCCACAGACATCATCAAATTGTCACAACCTGACTTTTGAGCTGGCTTTTTTGTCATCATTCAAAGTACCAAATTCACACTGCTTTTCTGAATGATGCTAATATATGTCTCCTAATAAACAAGTCCAAAATCATTACCACACAAAGACTAGATTTATTGGTTGCTCAACTCTCACCTATTTTGGACCAGCTCTTGCCATCCTTGGGCCCCTTTTAGATCAGGTCCTAAATTGTAGACTCATAAAGACCTCTAGTAGTAGTAGATGAGGCAGACTGCCAGACAGCTTAACACCCAAAATGTTTATAATTCCTTGGTATTGATAACCACAAACTGATGATAAAACTCCCAAGGGTCCATTTTTACACAGATTTTGGGGAGAAGGTCCTCAATTATTGGAGGAGCAAGTATGCTCAAAGAGATGAAGGGAAATGAGGAGGAAAGTGAAGAAGACACTGTAAGAAAGATCCCTCACCCACCTTCTGCCACAGATGTGCAATTCTACCACCAGATGCTTCTCACAGAAGTTCAAATGATTTATACTTGCAAAAGGCTCTGCTGTAATTCTGTCTTCTACATTCCTCATAAAAGTAAGACACACATAACTCTCACAGATTCTGTTTGAGGCATTGGAAACTAACCGGTATAACGTGTTTCATTCATACAAAAAAATTCCAACATTTTATCCAGCAACTGGGCTACAATTTTATGTTGTGACAAAACTTGGATTTAGGCCAAAAGTACTCGGTTTTGGTTAAGAAAAGATCATGTTTTGGCTTAAAATATCCAGTTTTGTCACTACAGACACAGCTAGAAAATGTCCTGACAGCCGCTAAAAATTACCTCCACCTTGAATAGTGTTCTGCTGCTCAGAAGCTGTCTCACTGAGCCGTCAGGCTGGGGCCATCCCATCCTCCTCCAGATGAGAAAAGTTGGCTCATGCATGTATAATCTGTACTACGTCATTTAATGTACAGTGGTAATGATATTATAATACATACAAATTCAGCATATCATTGGTTTGCAGAACTGCAAAATGCAAACCCAGAATATACTGATATAACTCTTTCTGGCTTCAGGTCTGTGTAACTTGTACTTTGTAGAACATTCACAAACAGCCAGCATGAGAGGCAACGTGAATATGAACATCCATACATTTGTATGTAGGTAAAATTTGCCACAGTACATGATGGAGTGTGCAGCTAAAACCTTAAATGATGGTGTCTCTCTGCCTTTAAAGCAGCCCGACAGCTGCAGGGAAATACATTTCTTTATATCCACATTCTCTGGGGAAAATACTGCATTTGTTTATACGGCTTTGCATTTATAGGGTTAAACAAGGTGAGAGGAGAAAGAGACGGAGAGTCTGTGGCCAAATAAAGAGTAAAAGAAACTTGATTCTAGAAACTGAATATAAATTAAAGGACAGACTCTACAGACCAAGTGAGCCCAACATAAACAACCTCTCACATTTCCATAGATTAAATTATAAATTAAATGCATTCCACAGCACACTATTCCTCATTGTACTGCAGGGTGAGGGAGTCTATAGACATGACGTGAGGCTGGGGCGTTAGAAAGTGTCAGACAGTCCAATTAACCAGAGTCAGTGGAGTGATGACAGTCTCCTCAGGAATAAAGGTGCAAATCTGGAAAATACCACCTGCATTTCTGCAGCTCCTCCACATCATTGTTTCCTCTGTGTGTGTGTATGTGTCTATATGTTGCACTGCCTGACAATTTCTGTATATACATTTTAATAGCAACCCGTTCCTCCAATTCATTTTTATGGTGGATGTTACATACGGAATGTTGAGTGCGCGCACGTCACAAACCACCACCGCGACCGCCCCGACACCGCTAATGAGGTCCCATGATGCTCTGCCAGACAGTTCTTGCAAAATATGGGCTTAAGGTGTGAACTGATTGGCTGATGAAAAAACATACATTTGACCTTCTCCACCCTTCATGTAGCCTCGCCACAACCTTAAAGGAGTATAACTTATGGAAATCAAATCCTTACAGTGACTGTCAGTGAAAGACACTGTTAACTGAAGAATACTGACAGCTACATTATTGTTAAAGGGATGTAATTATTCAGTGATGGACAGGACTGAAATGTTTTAACTACCCAAATGGGACTGGAATGAAAAACTTTCAAAGTCAACTTACATTTTATGTCTCCTTTCAAAGGGTATACGTGCTTCTAACACCTTGAAAAGTGTCTTTTAACACTTGCTAGCTTTTCATAGAGTTGTTAATTTTGTTTGTATGTGACGGTTGCATAGTTTTATGATGGCGGCTCACAAAAATGCACGCTTGGATTTAAAGTCCATCGGCTTTATTGGTCCCATCTGCATTATATTCCAAAATGGCCTGTTGTTGCAGTTTGCGCTTTCCACCGGCAGAATAACTCGGAGCCGGTGATTCATGTGTTTGGGGAGTCATACTAAAACCCCAGGCTCTGAAGGCTTCGCCTGAGATCTGCAAACCAGACGGAGCACATTGCATTTCCTCTGCCAGGATTGAGAGATGAGGAACGATGTGATGAAAAAAGAATAAACATCATGGCAGGGGAGGGAAGGTGAGGCAGATGGAGCGTTTTGCCAAGGCAAATGTAACATTTGCCATCATTAGATTGCTTTGAGAAAGAGTGATGGTGGAAGAGAAAAGAGAAACTAACAGAGACAAACTTGAGCAAGAGACAAAAAATAGAGAAGAAAATAGCTGGCATTCTGTGGCTGGTAGGAGACTGGCGATGACAAGCAGCCTCATTACTCTCATTTAAATGTCAGTGGCTGAACCTCAGCTCATTTGTTTTGTGGCCGTTTAAAATGCTGTCCCACGGGCTCTGATCCCTTCGCCTCCACAGCTTTAATTGAATCAGATGATAAACAGCACAAGAGTGTTAATTTGCAAGTGAGAGTGTGTGTGTGGGGGTTGTTGGCAGAGGGAGATAAAGATGATATACTGTATCTGTCTGCGTGTGAGTTTGTGTGCTCCCGCTTCTTTTATATTTGGGTGTGTGTGTGCGTGAGCGTGTGAGTGTGTATGTCTTTGTACACGGTGGAGCTGAGACTGGATGCATGTCAGGGAGCCACTGGCTGTCTCACTGCCTGGCAACTGAGTGTTTAAAGATAACTGTCCAGTGTGAAACCAGTTGCATGTTAAGAATTTGACAGTGGGGACACACTGCTTGAGAGAATGGACTTTTGATTGTGGTGACAGTAAGAATTACATGGTTTGTTTAGGTTACTAAACAATCACAGGTATGCTGTTAAAGATAATGTTTTGTTTGTATCTTTTCCTGTTAGTGTCTAAGGAAAACAGTTTACTTATAAGAATGCTAAAATATATTTATATTCTGTATACATTTAAATTGCATAGTTTTGTAAAACTCTCTGCAATATATATACATTTTGGTCAACAGTGGCCTCTGTGGCCACAAGTGGTAGTTACATTAATCAAACTGGCGTCATATTTACATCCTTTTTTGTTTTTTGTGATCAAATCACTGATTTATTTATTTTTTTTATGTTTTACAGAGAAGATTTTATTATTTTTCCTTAAGGCAAACTTTAAAGTAAATGCCCAAGAACTGTTAACATATATGATCTAACTTAAGTTGTTATTGTGTCTCTTCAAAAATAACTTATCTTTGTAAAGGTCCCCATATAAAGCTTTATCTTAATTATTCAAAGTGAGGGATGAATTTAAACAACACAGACAATCTCACATTAATTACATTTTTCTGTTCTTTTGTCAATATATTCCAATTGTAAGAAATTCACATGAATCTGTGTCACATTTGTAAAAAGTAAGACTCAGTTGAAAAGGCACACGATGCAAATCAAGAAGAAATGTCAAACATGGCCTGCCAATGACTCAGAGTTCTATTGAATCTGCCTTCAGGCAACAAGGCAAAAGTGTCTGTTTAAAACACATAACTTAACTATGTAGACACTTTTCAAAAGGATCCTGTATTTTGCACTTTCAAATTTGCCTTGACTGGTCAGGCTCACTACACAAGGACTACCTACTGTTATACAAATATATATATATATATATATATAGATATACAAATGATAAATTTATTTAGTAGAGATGATGAACATGTCTGATTTTCTTTATTAGCATTTGACAGGTCAAAACAAAGATGGTTACAGGACTGATTTGGTCCTTTGGCTCTTCCCTCTGTGCTGCAGAGAATCTGATTCATTCTATCCAAAAATAAATCTGGATATCACGCTGCCTTGTTATGTTTGGTTTTCATTGACTCTGACATGGATTTCTCTTACAGTTATTTTTTATAGGTAAATCAAGTGGGATTCAGTCATTTATCCTCATACAATTTCCCAGCCAAAGTTCACCCACTCCAGCTTTGGCTGCGAACGGCTGAATAATCACTACACATGGCCTTGCCATTCAGCATGAGACTCTGCTACCAATGAGTAAAAATCACCATATGAAAGATTCTCCGTGATTCGCCTCGCCTATCATGATCTCCTGCTATGCTAACCCAGGTGGCGTGAACAAAACAACTGACAATTTGCGTGAGGTGTGATCTCCTTCAGACCCAGTTTGTTGATCCTCATTTGATTCAGTATTGCTCCGCTTGTCTGCAGACCCATTGCAATGTTTTATTGATGCTATGAATAAATAAGCAAATTAATAATGAAACTAAAGTATGCTTTTTTTAATGCATCAGTGCACCGGGGTTTGTGGTTCTAATGTGAATGTGTGTGCGTTTGCACGTGTTTGTGTGTTGGCAGGGTAATGAGCTCAGGGATATGCCGCGTGAACAAGGATAGAACGGTGACAGCATATTGAATGGAGATGAATGTGTGCTATGAGGATGACTGGCAGTGCTAACAACAGAGCGAAGCAAGACAGCCGTCTGATCCTCTCCACCTCACAGCTCAAACAGGGGCTGCTCCCAGACAACCACACAGATCAATAATTCAAAGCAATCAGCTTTCAGACGTTTCATATTCTTTTTAATTGCCTCACATTCTTGATTTTAAACAGCCATTAAAAGCTGATTGGACGGACTTTAACAATGCCCTTTAGTTTGGTTAGTCAAAATTAAATTAGATTTGGTTAAAAGCTGTACTACTGTACTATTGTATTGGAGTGTTTGTGAATTAGTGTATTTAATTTTTTTTCTTTTACATTGCTGTCTTATCAAATTTTATAAATGATCACATACATTTTTTTTTACCTACAGTGCATATTTTTAGGCATAGTAAGAGTTATGGTGTTGCCTTTAAGCTCAATCACAACATTCACACTGATTTTTCTGTAAGGTCTTACTTTTCATCATGCACTTACATGACACAACCATGTAAAATACAAACAAGATACAAACTAAAATATAAATATAAAAACAAAATATAAAAGCAAATATTAAAAAAGTGAAATACAACAAAAGATGATTTTCCCAAAATATCCCTTTAACAAAAGGACAAAGAGCAGCTTACACAAAATAGTAGTTTAATATTTTATAGTCTGACTGTTTATAGTCTTACTGTTTAGTTTAATCTAAAAACAAAAAAAAAAGAATAAACAATTAATAAAGCCTGGTTTATCAAATTGAAGATAAGAAACAATTTGTGTGGTTATGAATCCAAGTTAGAGCATTAATTTCTTCTTTTACAAACAGAATTATGTTTGTTAAGGTTGTGGAAGGGCAAGTTTGTTTGTCTGTTCTGTAACAAGGATATCTGATGAGCATGATAGATTTCAATCACATTTTGTTGAAAGATCAATCAATCTTAGCACTGGCAGAACACAGAGTGAGTTTAGGGATGGCATCCAGTGTCTGACCTTGCCACTCCTGGAACAAAGAATAGAGAATGATGATAATAACTTCTTTGCAAGGAAAACTTTTAGCCTAAAGGTTCATGTCGGGTGGGTATGGGCATTATGAAATGCTGTATGAGCCGCAGCACCACCATCATTACTTGCAAATGACCATAGCTTTTACCAAAACATTAGCTTAAATGGCCCGTGAATTGCAAAGGGGGCATTTGCTTACATAGACAGTATAATTGAATTATGTTGGATATACTTTGCAGAGAATTAACGTCATGAGTGAGTGCCTGACCTGCCTCTCATATATATTTCATTTTGATGTGAGATAAAAACTTTCTCAACATTTTCTTGATAACAAAGCAACAAATTTAGAGACTTGTCCTGCCTTGACAGAGGTTTGCTTTCTCTGGGTGCTTTCTTGTTTACTTTTATTGGTGTCTTGTGGTTTCTAGAGGAACTTTGTGCCTTCAGTCTTGTTTCAGGGGCAGCTGGGGTGCTTGTAACTTTACAGATTGTGGAGATTAGAGAGTATCCTCTATTAAGAGAAAGTTGAGCGCTGCTACCACAAGGCCTCACTGCATAATAAATGTGCTGCCGTCTCTGTCCAGACTTCAGTCTCTGATGGGATGTACTCGGATGCCCTATGCAACACTGCAACAACTCCCAGCAGCACACAGCTCTGCAGTGTAAAGTTCCCCTTTGATATCCTTCCAGGAATTTGTTTTCTTTGCTAGAAAACAAGCTCTCTCAAGCGAAAGGACCCACTACTTCTTCTTTGCTTTGTTTATTTTTCCTGTGATGTCAGCATATAAATCTTACTTAGGCATGTGACAAAGGACTCATACACGTAACTCAACATTTTTCTTCTTTAGAATATCACTGAGACGCCCAAAAGGCTCATTTTCCACACCTATCAAGGCAGCATCAAATCAATCAGTATTTATCAGCAACACCAAATCCTGCTTTCAAGCTGCAAGCACTGATAGCTTCTCTAGGGCTCATTTCATGGTCGGTAAGCCTTTGCAAACAACAAACAGTGATCACGTTCGCAGTCACTTAATTATTGCTTTTGTTGTCTGATCACTAAAGGCGGTAAAGTGGGAGAACCCAGCAGCATGTAATCGGAGTTTAACAGCACGTGAACAACTACAGCAGATCCCAGATGCCCTTTTTCAATTAAGACCCCAGCGAGCACAGATCAAATCTGTACATGTGTTAACATTTCTGTACCAGAGGGTTATTTTTCATGTCTGATCAATCACTCAGCTGTGATTTATGGAGCAGCTTGCTCCTTTTCACACAAATGGCTTGTGTTGTTCCAAATAAGGGGCTTAATGTAATGAATCCACTGCAAGAAAGGTGACATTGTTCATGTTTTACAGCACTGTAGCCCAAACAATGATCTCAGACTTTTATTAACCGAACATACCTTGTTTCTACATTCTACACATCACACTTTGTCTACATGGGCTGCATAGTGAAAACTGCACAGCAGCTGCAGTCTTTCCTCAATGTCTGCACTCAGACAGAGTTTACTCTGAGGATTTTATCAGTTCCTGCAGCTTAAGATACAATCAATGTAGCTACACGTGTAAGCCATAAGAAAACAGACTTAAAAAAACCCTTTGAGTTGGAGTTAGGAGTGTGAACTGTTAGTTGTTGCAGTGGGAGTAAACAGCTTCATCAATGAAAATATATATAAAAAAACCTTTTTGTGTATCAAAACAAGCAAATAAACAAAAAAAGGCTAGCTAACTGATGAGTTACCCCAGCAACAACCACATGCTGTCCACTTTTTTATTTTGTTTTTGAGCTAAAATTCAAAGCTCAAAACTCCTCCTTTCTTTACATCTTCTGTATATAAAGTTATAAAGTTAGTTTGTACAACCTTATATACATCCTCATAAGTTTAAAGGTTTTAAAGTCAAAGATGAAATCAACACATATAGTCAGGTGCCATTTGCAGAGTTCCAGGAGACTTCCTAGTTATATATGTATATATACATATATATAGATATATATGTAAGCCAGACCCATGAAATAAAACTTTGCCACACACTTTTTTGTTCATTTTTTTTACAGTTTTTTCAGCAATGATGTAGACCTCTGAATTACTGATATTTTTAAATTTAAACAACTTTTAAATTCTTTAATGGACAAGACAAACCTTGACTTTTCAAAAACTTCAGGTACTTTTGTGTAAATTAATAAATCATCATTAACCATAGTGGGCCTGATAGTTGGCCACTCCCTTATTATTGCATAAAACAAACCCTTTAAACTTTAAACATCAATCTTGACCATGCTGTTAGTCCAAAGCCCCTTTAACTGGTGCAAAATTAAACAATCAGAAACAAAAAGTTGGCTGTCATGAGCTGTTGTCTGATTTGGAGGTTTGGCCAACAAAGACCGGCTGCTGCATAATTCTGACTGTGTCAAAAGGTAGAATTCTCATAATGTGACTGCTACTACAACCCACATTGATGAACAAAACAAGCAGAATAAAACATGAAATGACTCTATGCACAAACTGCTGTTTCGTACGCACTTTTTTTGAATTAAGTCTTATAAAAAACCAAAGTGCCATGTAACACAATCTATTATGTCCCCCAGTCTGAAGATCTTTGAAGAGATAAAATGAAATGAAATAACAAGCTAAAAAGATCATTCTGTAGCCTTTCTAGCCACCCAACTATTTACCTAATGCACTGAGCCAGAGCTCTTTTTACTTTTATTTAACAAATGCATCAGCTCGCAGCGCAATAAACCACTTCAGTTACTGCCTAAATATAATATATTGACTCATAACATACAGTGATATAAAGCCCACTTTAAACCATGCATGGCATTCATTATTACATTATGCTGTGTTTTACCATGCACGCATAGACTGTGTTTTTCAGTAGGGGTGCTATGAATCACACACATGTTACAGGTCAGGAATCTTCTGTCCTTTGATGTGAGTAAAACAACAATGTCCCTCAGTTCATTCAACATGCCCGTCTCTGTCTTAATTGATGAGAGATTTTTTTACCACTCACTGCTCTGGTGCTCCCTCTGTTTGGGGAAAAGCTAGCAGGGGGTCAGTTTAATGATGCTGATTTATGTTTGAGCAAGGCTCTGTGAGTGTGTGAGTGTGTGTGTGTGTGTGTGTGTGTGTGTGAAAGGTGTCAGTACATTGCAGAGAGACAATCCTGGACAACACAGTTTTTTCATAATGTCTTTTTGCCCCCCTCTGAGGCTCAGCTTGCCCTGCATGCGCCTGCAGAGCCTGTGTTCAGGGTTGAGGGGGGTGATTCAACGACCTGGAGTTAAATTCACTGTTCTCTTAATGAGCTCACATTACAAAAAATGTGTTTGACTTTCCTATGAGCTTGACCTTTGAAATCCCTACAGGCCTCTCATAATATTCTACCGTCCACACTAACTTGTCTTTGTTGTAGAGTTGCATTCTCTCTCTCTCTGTCGAAGCCTCACTTCCAGTCAGTGTGCTCTTTAATAACTTGACACTGTAATTAAAGCAAAAGGTGACAAATTGAACTGCTGAGTTTGCAGAACAATAAAAATCAAATAGGAAGCAATTACTGTAAATATCAAAAATGTTAAAGTTCTTTCAGAATTGCTCATACTCCTTGAAGCTATGATCATATTTTACACACTATTACATTATTGGTAAATTAACTCTGATGAATAAGTGTAATTACCTCAAATAAATGAGACTATTGTGGAGCCAATTTGTACACCGCTGGTGTTTACCATTGCATCCTGCCCTGGAGATTTCCATTTATTTTCTCATTGACTTTTCTGAATATGATGAACTTTTTCAAAGGGACTCTTTCAAGAGCCTTAGATTTCAGCCACCATTTGTAAGATACTGGAAAAGGCATTAAAAAGCAAAAGACTGTTTTCATTCAGGGTGAACCTACACTGGGAGGCTATGTGGTTACCAAACATCATCTTTTATTTCAAGAATCAAGATCAATTTAATTGTTTTTGCAGTTGTAGTCCCCTCATTTCTTTCTCAAACATTATTGTAAATCACTTCAACACTATGATTCCAGTTGTCAAACTGGTCTCAGTCAGTCCCGCCTTTGTTTACTAGGAGGCTGCAGAGCCTTAGTCCTTGCTGCCGCCAGCACTAATCCATGGCTCCAAGCTCCCAGTCCAGGCAGACGGATAAGCGAATAGGGCCACTAGCTGCACAGATAACTAAGCTAACAAGCTAACTGCAGCTACTAGCTAAAGCCAAAGAGATCTATAGCAAAGAGTATAGTGGGCAGCAGTTAGGGGTTGTTCTTGTGATATGCTGCCCCCATGTCATTTTCAATCATTGCACCTTTAAAACATTTTTTAACAGATTCAAAGGTTTCTTAATCTGGTGGTTTTAAACTGGCAAAGTTAAAGGGCAGAGAAGTACTTCTTCAAGTCCTACTTCTGTGGAATCTGAATACACAGTCACGATAAACATATTTTTTAAATTGAGTTTGACTCTCTCTTTTGCTGAGGTATCATTATCATTATCTCCAGAGCAACATCTATAGAAATGCCCCTTATAACTCCAGAACTTGTCTGAGAGTCAACACATTTTCAGGTACCATTATAAGTATCTCACTGATGTTTGTCTGTACATTAAAAGGTACATTGCAAAAAGGAACTGCTAAGAGCTAATTCAGCATTTGTTTAATGGTGCCAATTTGCCAAAACATAAACAAATTCTGTGCATCCCTTATCATACTGGACTTTGCAAACCCCTGCTGTAAGAGTTTATCCGTATAGGGTGCAACATTATCAATCAAGCAAGTACTTGATGTAAATTAAAAACTTGCTTTTTCGTTTGAAGCAAGCTTACAAAGAATATATTTCATTGTGTGACTCTGCATTCTATATAAGGCTGTCCATTTGACGAAACGATTGCAGCCTTCCTGCCCAGGGTTGCTACGTCTTCCACTGTCAATTTCGGTTTACCCATTGTATATTCAGGTTACAAAGTGTATATCTTACTGATACATACAGATTTTGTGCTCATTGTCAGTCAGTGTCAGTCACCTCTATGTGTTTCTTTCTTTCACTGCTCTTTCAGGTCACTCAGGGTTGATATGTGAGCAATAATGAAAGAAAAGTGTGAAGGAAGGGATTGGATAAGGGAGGGAGGGGGGCTTATCAGAGGCTAATGAGGCTTCATTAACTGTAGCTAATTGGTGCTTTAACCTCTGGCTGCGACTGTCGTGATGCTTTTCTTTGCCAGAAGGGAGACTCATGTGAATCAGGGCAGAGCAGACGGTCTGTCCTCCAATGTTCATTTTCACCTTCCCCTTTTTGTGACATATATATTTATATCTATCTATCTATCTATCTATCTATCTATCTATCTATCTATCTATCTATCTATCTATCTATCTATATGTATATA
>JAQMCX010000039.1:2490459-2517301 GCA_029814765.1 Acanthurus leucopareius | reverse complement strand
CACCTTCCCCTTTTTGTGACATATATATTTATATTTATCTATATATCTATCTATCTATCTATCTATCTATCTATCTATCTATCTATCTATCTATCTATATGTGTGTGTATATATATATATATATATAAAACATCAGTTTGACAGGCCCCAGTCAACCCAACTTAATTTCACCAAGTCAGTGTCAAAACTTAGAGAAGGTGAATGGAGGTGAACTGGCAAAAAAGGCCGTAAGAAAGAAAGAGAAGGAGGTGATGGAGGGCAGCAAGAGGGAGGGGTGAAGGAGAGAGGACTGTGAAGATGAGTGAGGTTTGAGTTTGCATCATAATGACAGTGAGCCTTTTTTCCTCAGAGTCGAAGCAAACACTTAATCAAATGCGAGCGAAGATCCTGGCCTCAAATTGATTTTTGGTCTCTTTTTGCAAGCTGGCGGGCCAATCAGCACAGCTGAATGGTTTGATAGATGGTTTGGGAGACCAATAAATGAGCTGCCAAGGCACAGAAATATCAAAGATGAAAGGCTTTTTACTAAGTGCTGCACCTTATCTTCCTTCATTCTGTGCTGCAGTTAAATAAAGGATGGCAGAGCCTGTGCAAAACTAGATATATTCAACCATTTTATGTGTTTTAATATTATTTTCACTCAGCTTCAGCAATCAGTCAGTATTTTCCCCTTAAAGATCCCTAGATTTAAGTAGTCCTTTAATTTAATCAAAAACAGTTGTATATATGATATTATATTATATTTACTATGCAACAACTTCTAGTGACCACAGTAATTATTACAGATGCCAAAAAGTCTGTTAATGTTGTACAAGGAGCGTCACAAACTTCGAAGGAAGGAGCTGGGATGGATTGATGGGTCATAAAGACCTTTTATCTTGACGGCAGCTGCTGTTGTCCTGTATGAAGCTAAAAATTAACGTTGCCTTAAAACAATAACTTGCAAACATATGCTAACTTATGTGATGTACACAGCATCCAGCAGCTGGAACAGTTTTACAACATTAATCACATGACCAAAGAGGTCAGGTTTTCTCTGTGGTACTCTCAAGAGGTCATATATTTTACTTTGGAAGTCAATGAAAAACCACCTGTTGATTAAATATAATAGCTAGCTACAACGCTACAATGTGTTCTTTATACACACCATATTTTTTTCCTCATATCAAGTATTTACAAGGATCTTTGTATGATCACACACAATACAAATTCAAGTAAAGCTAACTTTGATATTAAAAATTACAAGTTTATTTTCTTAAAAATGAAAGCATGATTTTTTAATAAGCAAGCTCTTTTAAATTCAATAATCTGTATGGTTTTGCCTCTACATCTGTACAATGTCTGGTTCGGATATTAGCCTGTAATGGCTAATGTTAGCCACCAACAGCTAGATATTGATGTATAGCTGAATTTACTGGGCCAGTTGTCTGACTATAACCCATCTCTGCCATTGCCTGTTACAAAAGATTTGAATAATTACTGTTATCTGTATGTGCTACTTGTGGTCATAGTGGTTGTTGATTATCAAAGTTTGGTAGTCTTCCTTTAACAATATGAAGTTTGTTAGCATGTTACTAAACCTTAATGCTAATGTTTATCCTTCCTATATTTCAGCAGTTCTTTCTGCATGTTTTCCTAAAGTGAATGAATCAGCAGCTTTAAATGACAATGAGCAGGCGTTTGCAGCTGATACAAGCTTAGTATTCCACCATCTAAACAGGAATGCACTTCTGTTGCTTGCTCTGCCGTTAATTGGAAAATCCATTTCGCCGAGCGACCACATTTGCTTAATTTAATTCGCAGTATTTAGACCATAATGATGTCTGACTGTCTGCACTGTTGTAAACATCATTGGCAAACAATGTGTGATTACAAAGCTTTGCTTTCATATTATGAATATGTAAATGTTATGAATGTGCCCACGTGTATGTGCGTGTGCCTGAGTATAAATGAGTTTCTAGTACTTATTGTCTACAATGATTGTGACAAAAGCTGGAAGACAAATGGGAGAGAGACTACTCTCATTGTTATGGTGCTACAGTTCATATAGCATATCATAAAACTCTCAAGTTAATTAAGATAACCTTGTATAGTTCACATAAACAAACACGGCCATAGTTCAGGGGGATGTCATGCACCTGATATTATTTATAGTTCTGTGAAGAATAAACCTGCTGAATTGGACTTTACCACCTCTCTTTAATTTGGTATCCACTGAGTCTTCACAGCTTCATCCCAGTTTTCTAATACATGCTGTATTTGAGAATGATTTTGCTGTAATATAATAAACAACCTGTTACTACTGCATGTTATTGCTGTTACTGCTATATGCAAATTTAATGGGTAATAACAAAAATGCACATTTAAATGTATAATACACATCTCAACTTTGTAGAGCGTTGCCCCATTTAAACTTTAAAGCAAAGAATTCTCAGAATACCTGCATTTTCAATACAAATATTGTCCTTGCAGAAAGCTGAGAGGAAAGATTTTAAAAAGTGACGTTGAAACTGAAGCAGTGGAGACCAAATTATTCAAATTTTTAGTCCCTGGTGTTTGCCAATTCTATGTTTCACTAACATTGAATTTTTCTAATTTTTTTCCTTCCTTTGCTTTTTGTTTTTTGCTGACACGACATTGTACGCTGCTGTGGCAGGTGGCGTGTCTGTAGATTTGCTGCTGTGTCAAGTTTTTTGTTGTTATTGTTGTTGCTGCTGTATGTCTTAAGTCATTTCTATGCTCGCTCCGTTTTGGAAATAAGCTGCTTAAATAGTCATGTACCAAAGTTTAGGAGAAACAGTGTCTTAGTTTTGCTGTTATTGTTTTAAGAGCAGTCTATTCTCGCCTACAGTCTCGTAGTGAAATCACATAATACTCCAAAGGTTTACATTTATTCAAAGAACGCTGAAATCAGATCCCTCCTCAAATTGATACATGAGACAAACTTGAGGGCCATGATTATTGAGTGTTATCCAATTGTTTTTGTTGTTTTGTAGTTTGGTCAGTGTTCTTTTTTAAAAAATGTATCTCTTTATTAACTCTTTTTCTGCAATGTTTTAAAGGTCACCTAACTGACACCAGAAAAGTAACAGCAGAAACTATTTATGTCAATAAACCAACTCCTAATAGTCACACATTTGTTAATTATTATTTCATGTAATTTTGGTTAATTACTGCCTTTTAATTGTAATATTTTGCCTTATAAAACTCAGCTAAACCTTAATAAGCTACATGGTCCTTAAAGTGTATCACACCACCGGTAGCCTTTGTCTTTAAAAACAGCTCTTTTCACTGTATCAAACTGAATCATTAAAAGTAAATGCAAATTTATTAAACTTTATGTTGTTGTGCATGGCAAATGGTTGTCAGCATCACTGTGTGTGTGTGTGTGTGTGAATGTATCCTTTTTGTTTGTGCATACGTCTCAAAATAAAAAGGCTCAGTGAAAAATCTCGTGTTTGGTCCCATCACTGCCATCGCTGCAGCGTAACTGAAGAAATCCATCATACTGTTGCCTCACAGCACACACAAGACTGATCAGTCCAACACAACTGCACCTAGTAAAAAGTTCTGTAAAGACCAGTCTATTTAACAGAGATCTCTTCTTTGGTGCCAGTTTCATGGCAAAAATATTTAGTATGCCTTCAGAAAGATTTAAAACATGGTTGCATAGCATTTATAGAAATAGAGAATGAAAGGATTACACTATGCATAACGCAAAGTGACACAAAGAGAAAGTGGGGCTAAGAGCAGAGATACAAAATCATTTTAGAACATTGCAGTTAGAGAGAGAAAAGAGGGGGTATTTGCCCTTTATGCGTATTAACGTGAATCATAAATTACCCGCAGAGCAGTATCTGTCCTCTTAATTAATTTCTTTGTTGAATCACAACGTTGTGAATCAGTGTCTGTCCCGCCTTGATAGAATCCTACTCTGACTCTTAATGTGTGTTTTACAGCTTCTGTGTCTGTGTTTCCTCTAGTGGAAAAGGTCACTGCTTCCCAATTAAACCCAATCTCCAGACACACAGCCGCCCGCCTAAAGGCATAACGCAGCTTCCAAGCCAAAATATAACCTCTCGCTTTGAGCAGTGGGGATCTGTGTCAACACTGCTGTTCTTCTTTGTTCTTGGGAATTCGTGTCAGTTCTTAATAATCTAACAAGGGCTCATGCCAGTGAAAAACAAAAGCAATGGATTGAGAAAAGATGTCATCATTGTAAGTGAGAATGAGATAATAATGTAAGAAGTGTTGGGATTCTTGACAAATAAAAGAACCAACATTAAACCAACAGTAAAATTACTCCTTTACAAGTTTAATTTCTGAAATTTTTCATCAAAAGCTGTACTAATCAATATATTCCATATAAACTTTGCTTCAATTGATTATAATAACTCATTGGTTTAGTTTCCATGCCCAGATTCTCCACTTACTTCTTAAGACCAACCTAGTTTCTCATCACAGCAGGCCGATGTTTCACAAAGCTCTCATACACTAAGTTACCTGCTCAGCACTAGAAAGAAAGAGAGTTAGTGACCAGCTGGTAAACATGGTGGAACATTTAGCAGCTTAAGAACCAGAGAGCTTTCTCAAGAGGTTGTGGAGACCAAAATAGAGCTGAAAATATTAAATGTAATGTAAATGTGGACTGCTGGCTAACCACAGGACTCCAAGTGAATGCTTTTAATACTCCATGCCTCTTAGATGTGTAAATGCACATCTAATTACTAAGATCAACCATAAAAAAGTCATACCTGTCATCATTTTAGCTTGTTTTGCATCCTACCAGTGGACAGCAAATGGATGTTTACTCACCTTTCTTTTGGTTAGGGTTAGGGTTGGCCACTCCTTCTTTGCTTTCTTTCTTTCTCACTCCTGTCTTTTTTCTATTTTGATGGCCTGGTGTAAGATTTTTTCTTAATTATAAGATCCTTAAAACTTTTTCTGAAGTTCTTATCATCATTATACACACAATTATAAGGCACTTACAGACCAAGTACAGGGAAGTACTATTGTTTGATGTGGAATAAACTATGAGAACCTTTCAGAGGGAGGACGGCCCCTTAAAGGGCTTTCATATTGTTTTAATTGCAAAAATATAGTTTGTCAGTAGTTTATTTGTACTGATCATGACATAATTTGTCAAAATTGAAGATACATCCATCAAACATCTCTGGAGATTTAGTTCCACTGACTTTGGTTACTCGGAAAATGACAAACCACCAGTTGTTATAAACTTTATAATCTTCATCTCATATCTACTTTTGCATTGACCTTCAGCCTTTTCCCCCGAACATATTACTTTAAAATTTGTAGTTTTAATATTTCACACACACTTTCAGTTTTAACTTTCCTCTCAAGCAACAGTGGATGGCACAATACATGAGCACTGCAGTCAGAAAGGCCAAGAAAAACTTAAGCCAAAAAAGTTAAATGGCTTCATATTCTGTCTTGTGTGATGATAAATTGCCTCTTTTGTTGGATCTCTACTTTGATTAGCTAATTTGTCTACATTGTGAATATTTGACTTGATTGTTAGTGCCAGTGATAAGCCTCCTTTGATCAATGAGATAGTGTGTCTGTGCCAGACATCTGTCAATGGTGTTGCAGTCCCTACTGCCTGCCAATATAAGCTGATGGTCATATATTAATTGAACTAAGCTTTGCTTGTGTAGTTTAGAAAGGAGTGAAAAACAATAGTGAGACTCTTCTCATCGATCTTCCTGCATGGCGCTGGTAGTCTGTCTGTTATTAAGCCAAGCTGAAATCATCAATCCCTATAAAAGCCTGATTATATGTGAATTTTAATAGCCAAATATCCCTGGATTTGATTTATTTTGATGGAATTACAAAAGGGGCATTAGAGACCTCTGAACTGGAACAAAAACATGCCATTTCTGGAGTGTTAGCTTTTGAATAAATACTTGGAAAGCTGTTGTAGCTTATCATTAATTTCTATTCATATTCTTTGTTGGATTAAAACTCATCAATAACGAAAATATTTTGGAAGCAACTATAAGACTGGAGTTTATGGTACAAGTTAATCTTTTAAATAAACTGTTTAAACTTGCATTCCCTGTTTAGTTTGTTTCT
Source organism: Acanthurus leucopareius (assembly GCA_029814765.1). Lineage (NCBI taxonomy): Eukaryota > Metazoa > Chordata > Actinopteri > Acanthuriformes > Acanthuridae > Acanthurus > Acanthurus leucopareius. Next base: position 2,511,208 of record JAQMCX010000039.1, on the reverse strand, counting down.
GGCTAGTTACTCAGCTAAGCTAATGAGCAGAACATTTTCCCTGGTCTATAACTTTTACTGGATAAAATTATTTCTTTTGTACCAAGGAGGACAATATAATGGAGAAAAAAGGCCTGGCTGAGGTCATCAAAACAGTGGAGGGAAAAGAGAAGCTTCATTGTGAGAACTAAATATTTTGTAAAGACGCATTGATTAAATTCCCTGTACTTTAAAAGCAAAGCAAAAGTTTGGTAGCAACATTGTCTTCCATCCCTCGCTGTGACCTCTGAAGTCGGCTGTATTGCACCCCCATCCAAATGGAAAGTAATGTCATGACACAACCACCTCTGAATAATTGATTGTCGCCTTTAGACGGGCATGTTTTTGTCACTGGGAGTTAAGTTTCAAAACTAGACAGGTCGTTGTCCCAAAAAACTCACTGTGACCCTCCCCTTGCTTCACACCCCTCATTCCCCTGTGCTTTTGCCTCTGAGCCTTCTCAGACAGAGGCAGCATGGCACAAGGTTACTGTGTTGTCGTAAAGTACACAGTGGTTAATGGAATGAAATAGAAAACAGTTTTGATTGAAGTCAAAATTACAGTGCATGTTTATGTCTAGTAAGCAAGACCAATAACTGTAAGCCTGAGTTGTGAGTTTGAACTCCTGCCGTGAAAATGTGCTAGCATAAATAACTCATGCAACACTCTGCTCTTTAAACAGCTGTATGTGTGCTCTCCAGTGGGGCTCTGAGCAGTTAAAGTCTATGCAAGAGTACTAAAGTAAAAGTCAGTGGAACTTCTTGCCTTAACGAAGCAGCCATCACTGGTTGAAGCCAGCCGCCATAAAGAAACTATGAGTTTTTAAAATATACTTTCTGATGTAATACAGCAAATAAGCAACTATAAAAAGAAACATTAAATGCAAATGGAGCATTCTTCGGGGCAATATATCTCTCCAACCACTGTTCACAAAACCACCTCTGTTGCATCTTATTCCGAGACGAATCGACCCTCGGAGACAAGTTGGTATGAAGCAATCTTCCCCTTCCCACATAAACACACAGCCTGATTACAAAAAGCCTTGTGGAACTTTCAAATGTGGGAGTTGCAATTATTGTTATGATGTTGTGAAAATCAATAATTTTCAACATGGAAACACACCTCACACATAAAATGAGACACTTTGCAAAACCAAACCAAATGTTGTTTATAGACTAGATTGCCCCTGTGGTTGTTGCTATGTAGGGCAAACTAAAAGAGGACTAAAAGGCTGAGTTGCAGAACATAAAAATTCCATTTGCACAAAATACTGAGTTTACTTAGTCAGGAGTTCCCAGACCTTATCAGGTTGAGATCCAAAGGGAAAATTGGTGTTAACTCGGGTGCAGAGCTTCAGAAATTCATTATGAATTGCCAAAACATCTACATTTTTACATAAACTACTAATACATTACACAACAAACCATGCATTTTAAAATAGTACATTTAAATATACTTTTTGCTTAAAAAAATCACATTACAGTTATATTCATATTTGTAGGATGTAATGTTAGATTTTCCAATATCTCATAGGATATGTATATAAAGTTTTGTGTGTCTGAACAGACTTGTGTAGCAAAAAACAAACAGAAAAACAGTCTTTTTCTAATTGTTGACCTGATAAAAATGGATTTGTGAGTGAGATTGGGTCCTAATCTTAAGTTAAGAACACGGGGCGCGATGTCATATGTGCAAAAAACTGGACATGGAAACCTGAAGTCACTAAAAGTTAAGAAGTTAGAAGTTTTATAAAGGACACAAGAGGAGGAGATTGCTTAAATAGATCACCTTAGCAGGAGACTTTTGGATTGGATTGCAAACTGTCAGCTTTTTTAAATATATTGCCAAGAAAAAAATGTTATCTCAATTTTGCACAAAACCTACACAGTGCACCTTCAATAGACTTGCAATATACATTATTGATTAAGACTATTTTCCACCCTTACAAAAGCCCTCCAAGAGATGGAATAAGCCCAGTCCAGACAGTACTTGTGAGCTAATGTCCATACTGATTTGGAACTCTATATATTTGTTATATCTTCCAGGGATTCTTCTTTCCTTTTATCTCTTTCTTTAAGATCAAGTTGGATCTTTCATCTCTTGATTAGCATAAATGCTCTGCACAAGAGCACTTTTAATATGCCCATATTAATGTCAATAAAACAATGATTCCCAACATTCCTTGATTGGATTCATTCTGAAAGTGTCTTACTTGTCAAAATGTAGATAAAATTGACAAAATCTAAAATAATGTGCAAACAATGGATAGAGTAATGTAGTTGTGTCTTTTTTCTGTAATGAGGCCTTTTAAGATCCATTTGGGTCTATGTATAAATGATAAGACAGGTTTTAATCTTAACAGTTGCCATTTAAAAAAGCCATAACTCAGTAGTCTCAAGAAGATACATTGGGTAGTTCCTATTTGTCTTTTACATCTTTTCCTTACGTCTTAGTCATTCCTACATACGTAAGGGAGATATCTGATGAAAAGATGCAAAGAGGGAGGAATGAAGGAACGATGGTTTAGTAAGATAAGAAGTCCCTTTCTGTTGAGCATCATCTCATTCAAAGAAGATAGTGATGTCACAGCTGGATCACCTCTCAGTGAACTATTACTGCTTCATTTTGTTCCACATGACAACAGTTAGCAGTTTTTTATTGATGTCACCCCATACGCAGGAACAGATTTGGAATTATTAGGTCAAGTGGTATCCAGGTAAAATAAAACATTGTTTCCATCTGACACACACTCAATTTACAGCACCATATATGATTGAATAGGAAATAAAAATGCCTTTTACTGAAAGACATTCTGTGCTGTAATATACATAAATCCTCCTCATGACCACTGACACAGAGATTGTTATCCACTGCAAAGCTCCATCTCATATTTGATCATGTTTTGATTGATAACAAGTGCTTGCACAGTTTACAGCGTGAGGCTTTTCTACATGCAGATTGTTGCTGCTCTCGGATGTCAAAGGCCTGCAGATTTTTCCTGATGGACAACACAATAGTGGCAGCTCGCGTTCAACATGCAGGCAATGAGGCGAAGCTACTTGAAAGTCGAGCAGTGAACTCCCACTGTGTGTGTGTGTTTTTGTGTGGTAGAGAAAGAAATACGACCCCGGCACAAACAGCTCCCTCTGCAGATGTAAATCTGACAGGCGAGATGTGTATTCAGACACGCTACGGCTTCCGAGGAGTGTGATAAGCAGACTCACACTCACACAGCTAGGGGGACAGAGAGAGAGCTTTAGTCAATGTTTGACTGGTGTGTACAAATGTGTGTGTGTGTGTGTGTGTGTGTGTGTGCATGAGAGAAGGAGCGAAATATTTTCCAGGAGGGCTGACGTCTGCAGGCTGTGGTCAGGCGCCTGTCTGGGGATCAGGCTGCATCACATATTTACTGGGATTATCACAGGGCTCAGCATCTGCAAACATCATTTTGGAGTAAATGACAGATATGTGGGTGTGTTTGGTGCTGTTCAAAGGTGGATGAATTTGGTGTGGGGGTTGATGTGGGTGGCTTTGCACAAATATGCTGCATCTACACTGGGAAGCAAAATCAGTCAATCTGATGTTTTTCACCAAAGTTTCTTTATATAACACAGTTTTTTTTAAAAAAAAATTCGTTTGGATAAGTTTCTTTATTTACATTTTCCTCAATATTTCTTTGAGGTGAAATTATTTATTTATATTTTTATGTAAGTGTCTGCTGCTAAGCTAGGTTTGCCTTTGATAACACTTCTCTGTTGGCACTGGATTCCCAATATGACCAATTGATTGATTGTTTGTTTGTATACTTTGGCAGGCAGCTCCTCCCCAGTTAGCCTCCACTGCCAGGGCTGATTGACAGGTGGACACTCTGAAGCTAATTAGGATTGGCGGTAACGCTCACAGATGATTGGCAGAGGTTTTATGCTATTTATGACCGGTACTGATAAAAATGTGCTGTTAAGATGGAATTACAGGGTTTATTTACTACTGAGGGCTTTTTGACTGGACCACTGATAACAGAAGTCACATAAAAAAAGACACTAAAAATAAAAGTTTATGTTTGCAAATAACACATTGGGCAGTTTGTATTTAGCTGAGTTTACCTGCTGCCACATCTATATGCTTATAATCTCATATACTCATTTTCACAGATCCATAACAGAACTGAATATGCTTTCAAGCATCAGTGTCTTAATGTACAGCCAGTTCATAGAAAGAGCTTCAATGTCCTTCAAGTAAAACAGGATAAAGTAATACTGAGCCATAAACAAGCAGAACAAATAGATTTTTTACTGCTCCATCCTTGGTTGAAACCACATTTAGTGAATGTACATGGATGTTGTTTCTCTCATCCAGTGTCTGCTGCATCAGTCTTTATTGCTCTGTAATGCTGATGACAGTCATCATAACACCTTCTGCCTCATTTGTACATTCTGACTCACGCATTGAAACGCTCTTTTCAAGGTGTTTTATTAGTGGACATGAAAACATGATCTCATCACCCACTGCTGTAGTTTTGAAATTGCCCCCAAACTCATTAATTCTTCGACTTTCTCCTCAAACAAACTCCTTACAAGGTGATGGAAAGTTGGTAGTTTATTTTCTTCATAAATGTATCAATTTAGAAGTAATTTTTGCAAGTTGTTTGAAACCAACCAGGACTTTGAACCATGAACAGGCTTTAAAAAATGACTGAAGGAATCTAACTTTTGAGGTCTTATTTGTGGTTTTTATAAAATAAGACTCTTTGGCACTTTATGGTCATTGAGTGCACTGTGATTCTAGTGGGTACAGCTGCATTGCGTTTCGGATTTTACATGGCTGCTAGAGCTGATCACAACTGCTCAAAAGTGTGTTATGAAACACTGTAGCCCATTTCAGAAGCTCCCAAAGCAACTCTTTGACTGCTCCACAAAGTATATGTGGCTTGTCTATTTTTAATGTTGAGCCACACAAAGCAGATGAAGCTGAAAGTCAAACACAGAAACAGCCAAGCAAATCCGGTCAATTTAAAAATAAAACATCTTATGCAGAATTATGATCATTTCACATTTTCTGAACAAATGAGAGAGAAACCAATAGTTTATGTTGCCAGCTTGCCAACGGAAACAGCACAAAAGCAAGGAGAAAGTCAACAAACTGAGCATGTAAACAGGCAGAAGGCACACTCAGTTAGAAACACTCCAGGTGGGGAAGAGCCAAGTTTAGAATGTAACAAAACATCACATCACAAACCATTTGTATTCAGATGAATTACCATCACCAGAAGGCCAGAGGGACAATATTACTGAACTGGAAAGACAGAACCAATTCAAAGCTGATACCTCTTGCAAAAAATGTCTCTTCATTTTAATCTATTTGATATCGATGCAACTCTATTTTGCATTTCTCTCTTTCTTCTTCCATACCACCAATTACAATATGTAAAATAAGTACGTAAGTGTAGATGTTTGATCATAAACATGTGCATTTGTAGTCATGTATATGCATAGTCATGTAGATATGTTGTGTGTACATTGTGTCTGTGTGTAAAACAAGCTGCAGATGGTTGGAGATGGGGCAGGATTGGTGGGTTGGGTAGGCTTGTTGGGGTTGGGAGGCAGAGGGAGGAAAGGAAAAAAAGGTTAAGGTTAATATCATTATGATTGCAATGCATTGGCACCAACATCACCATAACATACCTACCAATTATTCTTTCAGTTTTATCCCAAATCTTTTTTTTATGTCCACTATATAACTAAACAACTGTTTAATTTTATGTTGATTGTTTCTCCATTATGTTTTGAGCCTTTTAAGTCACAATGTCTTTTATTTCATTCCCTCTACATCATTGTATTTCAACAATAAAGAGGAAAAATGCTTTGCCTTGCTCCCACTTCACCCTGACCCACCTTTAATCCATTTATTTACTCCCTTTTGCTTAGTTTAATATGATTGTACGTGCATCTCTTTTGTTGCAGTTTTCTTTCCAAACACAGGCTTTAGACACTATCGGTTCACCTCTTTGTCATGTGACTAGAGGAGGCACATCAACATTTAGTTGATGGCAAGCTTTGCCTTTGTTAGTTGTTTTTAAACCTGCAGAGCTCCTTGTTCTGCTGTGGATGCCAGACAACAGAGCTGGAGAGAGAGAGAGAAATGAATAGCGGAGTCTAGGTAGGTGATAATAGTGTTTGTTTGATCAATTTCACATTTTTCTCCCTGTGGGCTTAATGTTGTTGTTGTTTGTCATTATATTTCAGCAATGAGAGAGATAAATTCTCCCTCAATGCAACCTGCACTAACACAGGGCAGACTTTATTTTACTGTTATTGAGAAACAGTGAAATGTATTTACTGTGGTGATAACTGAGCTCCATTTAGAGGCCTAACTACACCTGCAGTTTGCTGCTACAGTAATCTACAGTTCAGACAGGCATGGCAATATCAACTTATTAGGAGGACTTAGGGACAAATATTTGGTTAGGACATATATGCCCCTCCCCTCCCCAACCCCACATCCAACCTCTGCAGTCTATATCCCACTAGTTCCCACCATTGAACAACCATCTAAACACGGCAGCCTTTTTTCAACCCAGACACACAGAAATAAAAAAGTTTTCGGGCAAAGTATCTTTGGAAACTATATCCATATTGGACAATTCTGCAGCTGCAGTGTCAGTAGATGAAGTGCGAGCTCTATATGTTGCAAGGTTGAAAATAAAATTTGGACGTCAGAGAGTGATGGATGAGTATGTAGCACACCTTTCTTCTGGAGTCTCTGCTAAGCCACAGATCTCAAATTTACATTTTTTTTTCAACTGTGACCACAATTTTTTCCTATGGTAGGAATGAGTGCTGCCATGCCAGAACAACAGCTGCTGTAAAGGTTTGTGTGTTCAGTTGAAGCACTGCAAATTTATTTTGGAATATCTGCTGAACATATCCCATTAAAAGATCTTAAATGGAGCCTTAAATGTCTCACTACATGTTGTGTTCCTTTGTGCTGAGGTCTCCATTGTTGTCCAAAAACTATTAAAGCACACAAACAAATGAAGAGGATGTACTTTCATCACCATGAACAAACCTTGTAGTTTACTTTGACATTCACTGTTCAGCTGCCATAAATACTCCCCAGTGCTCTAAATGTGAAGTTATAAATTTTATATTATGAACTATTTAACATCTTCAATTGGAACTAGATGGAGATAAATGGGCATAGCAGTGCACATTTTAAGACTCTCTCTCCTGGATGACATTCTGAAATGTGTGTGTCAGAATGTTGAAAAAGTGTTTAAACCCTGCTTACTTTCTCACCTCTACAGACCTGGCCAATGACTGCTTAAAGTGGATATGAATGTCAGAGTCAATTTTAAATGTTGCAAAAAGTATATAGAAGCACAAACATTCAACCACAAGAAACATACATAAAGGACAGAAGTCCATGTATAAATGCAAGACATTTTTTCAGCACACCAAAAATTCCCCCATAAAAATGTATTACTAAATTACAAGAAAATGTAACTCCCACTATCTGACAGGCTTCTGATGAGGTATGCTTGCTCCTTAAGTGTCCAGTAGGGGCATTTCAATGTACTGAGATATGAAAGACATTGTTGCTTTTGATCTTTTTTACACAAAAAGCAAACTCTTGAACCTGCGTTAGTCTTCAAAGTATAGAGTTTGAAAAAGTGCCCCTCTACCAGAAAGATAATACAGGACCCATCTTCGTTGATATTGATGTGAATTGGTACTAATAATATTCAGAATTTTCAATTAATCAAATTATGTAAAACTAAGAGACGGGCAGTAATACTTGAGCTTTTGGGATCCCTGGGGTTCTGGTCCCCTCTTGCGTTTGACCACTTTAGCTACTTTGTAATTCAGCATGGGAAAAGTCCAAAAGATAGTGAGACAATGATGGGCAAAAAAAAAAAAAAAGAAAAACCATGTTATCATAAAACTAAAATATTCCATTCTATAACTTTAAGTCCTCTAAACTCAAAGCCCAAATCTAACAGCACAATCCCAAGCTCCGCTGTGATAAATGCTCTGAGACGGAACCAAGACCGGATGTGGCAATGACAGAGATTAGATAAAAATGAGAGAAAGATGCAAACTACTGTGTGCTGAATTATTAGCCATTAGTGCTAGCCGAGCTGCCCATTAATCTGGCAAAGTCAGCTCAGCTCTCTGCGAGACAGGGGCATGGCTCGTTAAATCAACATGTCTTCATTAGCTGGGATTTTATAGGGCCCAATGGAAGCATTAGAGCTGTGATTTATTCAATTTATAGCCATTGTCCTGGTTTGGAGATGGGTGATCTTCTGTATTGTCTATTAATGTTGCTCTAAGACAGAATAACTGTCAGGTCATTGGAGACAACTTTGCATCCTTATTACTGCAAAGATTGAACTAAACCATCAGTCCTGCTAAACTTTTCTTCTGTCGGACAGAATCAGATACTTAAAGGGGCCTTTGGGCTGATGATGCTGCAAAAAGTGGGACTGGCTACAAGCTGATGAGTCAGGCCAGTTTTGAGAGAATCGCTGAGTCACCAGTCAAACCCCAGCTTTTGTTTCAGAGTCTATACTCTAAATATTTATTCAGGGAACAAAACCACCCATCCCCTTTTTAACTGAGAGGCTTGGTTGTCATCCGAGGGGATAGGCTCCTCACAGAGGTCTCACCTGCTGTGAGAATGAAAAGAGTCGAGATAAAACCAACATCTATCCCAGGATTTTGCATTTCAATATCTGATTCTCGCTGTCTCATGCTGTATCATCAACATGCTTCTTATCTTCCTTGGGAGTTTTTTTTTAGCTAGTAGGATGTCTCTGGGATAGATCGATCGACTTAAGTAGGACTTTTTAAAAAATCAACCCTGAAGGAGGGTTAGCAGCCAGTGTCCATCCAGTTTCTGTCTCTCTGTTTCATTTCCAAATGGCATATTGATACTTTTTAGTTGAATTCAAAATCACTCTGCTTCTGGTCTGTGGCAACAACAAATAGCCTAGTCTGTCAATATCTAGTTTAATGGAATATGAAATTTATTGTTGTGTATCCAAGTGTCTCTCCCAGTGCCAGTAACCTGTCTCCATATTTCCTCCTCCCCTCAGATCAGGAGAAGCTCAATCACCTTGCTGTCTTGCCAGTGTTGCATTTTGCACAATACAAGAACAAACTTGCTGTTGCAAGTTGTTTACAGACTCTAAAAAGAAATAAATAACGTTGAAAATCACAAGCGTAACTGCATTGTGCTGTGCAAGGAGCAAAAATTAGCGAGTTCACATGGGAGTCATGTTTACAACAATGTGATTGGAGCTAAAGCAGATAAATACCTGTGACTGCTGCACAGTCATTTGACCAGGGAGTGAATGCAGATTGAAACAACACCCACAGCTGAAAAAAGCATGATTGTTGGTTGTTTTGTCTAGTGTGGAGTGTAAGTGTTTGTGGTTTTATAATCTTTTGTATATTGCTCTTTAATATTTTGTATAATATTCACAGTGTGGATAAGATTTAGCCTGTCTTCAAGCTCTAACAAAACACTTGAGTTTTCCAGCATCAGTAGCATTGTGGAGGTGAACATCATCTGTTACTGAAATTTATAGCATCTGTGCTCATAATGATCTCTGATACCATCATACCCTCAGACTCTGTCTAAGCTGATTCCACTTTTGACCCCATGGTGCAGTAATCCGTTTGAACTTACCGCAAGTTGAGGTCGGCTGCTGGCTTGTCGCTGCTGTCCCTCCAGGAGAAAACTCTTGAGAATACCCTAATTTAATTTTAATTTCAAAGGGTGGCACATTACTATTACATTTAACTAATTACTGGGGCTTCAAGTTGAGGGCACATCTTTGTATGCACATGCACAGCACTCTAGTTATGAGTTTTATGTAGATTGTGGTCATATTGAGTGAACAAGTCCAATTTTCCTGACAATTTCTGCCTCCAAACATCTCTCATCATCAGGTATTTTGCACAACATATGTGATGTTTACAAGTGGTGGCATCCGAAGGAAACTACTTGGTATTTAGGCAACTTCATATCACACTGCCCTGGTTCCTACTGGTATGTCTCAGTTAGAATGAGTGGAAGATTCATTAAAAAAAAGACCTCTCTTCATCTCCCTCCTGACTACACTTTCAGTCGCAACACCCTTTGAAGATTAAACACTCCAGCACAGGTGCACATACTGCACACATACCTTCATGTACATCTGACAAATACCAGCGACAAACACCTCACACATGGCGTGCTTTACGCCTCGGCAGGCAGGAACACCTCACAACGCTTGAGCATACCTCATATGAGGACAATTTATTGGCCCTCATGCCTGGCAGTGCCAGAGATTAATGAGCTGTTTGTTGGGTACACACATTTTCTACGCCTGTGTACTCCCAGACCCCATGTTTCCAAGCAGCGTTGTTGGGTTTTCTCACTTGTTCAAAGGCAGAAAAGCATTTTGCATGAGTGCTCAGGTGAGATACAGCATACCTTCACCTTCTCAATTTTCCTCCACTTCATCTTTAGGAGAATGTGCTCATACTGAATGTTGCTTTCATATTCTGGGTCAGAACTGTCACGCCTTCCAGCAGTGACACTCAAAAGGGTGATAACGAGGTCTGGAAAGTCACGGTTTGGTTGTCTTGAGCCTAAAAAAAGCCTTGATGATTCTGATGTCTGAGCTTTAACATTTCTGGGAAAAGCCCAAGAAATATACGATCAATTTGTGACATTTTAATTTAATTATTTGAGTAAAACATTGTTTTCAGATGGCATTTTGAGCTGCTAGATAATCCATAGACTTAGAAAGAAATAAGAAATATTTTCTGTCCTTCTCCACCTCTGAAAACAACTCCACTGTGTGACACTCAGAATGTATCAAGAGAGGCCAAATGTTCAACTTTTTTCTTTTTGGCTTTTGAGGCCAAGTGGTGGCTGTGTTCTGTTTAATATTTCAGGGCCGACAAGGCTGCTCTAGAGAGGTTATGTGACGGGGAGAAATAGAGTGATTGTTGAAATGATGGAAGCTGGCGAATGGTGAACTTTAGCTGAACTTTGTGCGAGTGAATGACAGTGTTCCTAAGCTGGCTCATCCCTTCCCACTTTAGCATCCGTATCATGGATGTTTTGCTGCAAAATAAATCGTTTCTGCCCAAACATTTGAGAAAACTTGAGTGTTTATCGTCAACTGTCATTGCACATCCCAACAGATAAAGATTTTTTAAAATTCATTTTCAAAAAATTAAATTGTGGGGTTACATTAATGTAAGCAAGAGGACTTTCTAACCTTTAGCATATGATGGATTTATTTGGCATCAAAATCATGATCTTTAATCTTCCATTAACTTAATTACATTTTCTATTTACTTCCACTTCCTGTTATATATCATAAGTATAATTTTGCACAATGATGCCAAAACTCTAAACTTGTCCTTCCTTAATAGTAAAAACTGAAAAGGAAAACGAGTCTTACATTCTGTTTCTGGGATTTTACATTGTTAGAACCTTTTTGCTAAAACATCCACATGGTTTCTTTATCTCAGGAACAGTGACTTTAAATTTGCCCCTCTGGGCAAGACAAAGTAAATCTGTGTAAGAGATGAAAATGTTTCTTTTTATGAGCAAAAGGTCCATGTAAATCCTGTATGAGTCTGATTCATGCACATCCAGAGATGAGAGGAGAAGTTAGACACACTCCCACACACACTGTCAGTCTGTCTGTTGCTGAAGATAGATACAAAACAGAACAACATGATTTTAAACGTCACATTTCACAAATACAGGAAGCTATAGATTAGGCTACTTCCTTGCAGACTCCCTTAAAAAAATTGCATTATTTGTTGCATTAGATGAAAATGACACATTATGGGCTTTCTTGCTAAATGTTCGACGAATGCAATCCACATGCCCATTTTTATCTTTGTGTAAAAATGTGTTGAAGTGTCCCAAAGTTTTGGCTACTGAAGAAAGTAAGATATGATCGCAAGTAGTCATCCAAGAAGCATGTGGGGGAGGAATATAATTCCAGGCATGAACTACAGACTACTTTTCCAGTTGCTGTTGGGGGCAAATAAACACAAAGACCCTGTAAGAAGTGTAGATTTGCTGTCCAAGGCCTTTAGGGTTTGCAACATCAAGGCAAATACTGCCCTACAGGTAGAGTTCTGTAATACAGTGGACATTATAGAGCCTGGAGAACTGGAGGATGGAGAAGTTGAGGGAGAAATATTCAGTGTTACAGTTGCATTTAAAGGACATGGTGTGTCATTGAGAGATTGTGGGGATGTTGATAGAAGGAGACTCTTGTTACCTCTGAGATATACAGAGGATCTGATATGTGTCGAAAAACCTTTGGACACACAGTCAAAGAACATATTTAATTGTAAACAGTTTAAATTTGACACAATAAGACTGTCTGTGAACATGTGCACGCACATGCTACATTATCCATATTGCACATGCTAAAAGATGGTGTTTATAAGCAGTATAGCGTATTGCGAAAATAACAACACGTGGCATGTCCATGAGCCTTTTAATACAGGAATTCAAATCTGACCTCAAACAGCAAAAATTCATGTAGGGGGTGATGAGATACAGTGGCAATGAGAAAAGGAGTAGCCGTCTCAATTGTCTTGCTGTGCACTGGACGGAGAGATTACAAATGTGATGATGAATGGTAACGTTTTTCATATACTTTATTCTGTTTTTTTATAGCAGGAATATAAAATTAATGCAGACATGGTCTCTGCTTTGTGAGAAGTCATTTTTCTTCATATTCCTTCTCTGTGACGCTACATTTGTCTGTTTCTTAAAGTTTAAACCATACCACCATCGATGTGAGACACAGAGGAGGAGGGTCTTCTCTGCTCAGTAGCCTCTTCATTTGTGGCATGCATTATGAGACAGATGCCCGCAAATTATACAGTAAATTAAACTTGTAATTATTCTTTTGTTTTCATTTTTCATTAACGTGTTTTTCAAAAGTTTAAAGTTTAAAAGTTTCCTATTTACAATCTGAAATGAAGGTATGCAGAGATTAGCTTTCCTAAGGCTGACTCAGCAGATTTCCACCTTATTTTGCATGTGCACAAAGTCTTGTTGGTTTGTGATTTATGCCTGTCTGTATCACTGTAATAATTGCCATTCTGCCCTGATAAAAGATGCCAATAAATCCACCCTCTTCCCCTTTTTTTATTGAAAAATATCCATCTGTCAGCAAATCTTCGTTCACACTCGTCTTTGTTTGACACACACCTCTTTAGGAATTTATCCCCTCAATCCTGCCATGTCACATCATCCCTCTGTGGCAAAGAAACTGTCAAAAAAAAAACCCCAGAGGAATCCAAATCGAAACAGCCTGACTTCAGCAAGAAAGGGAGTGATTCACAGAGACACATACATCTCAGTCATTCATTCATTTTGCATCTCATCTCAGCTCATGAGTGTTCAGCACTTATAGTGATGAATAGCAGTGATTCTCCTTTCTGTTGCTTATGGATGCTGAAAACCGTTTGCTGTGTGAATATGAAGGATTGCACAAACGGACAGCAAATCCTTGCTCGTGTCACGGGCCTCTGCCCTCTCATCAGTTGGGCTATTAGCCTAAATACACAGTGGAATGGTGAGCCCGGTCAGGTACAGCTGCTTGTGAAGGACATGTGGTGTACTACAGCAGGCGTGATGGACTAGCTTTGCTGTCAGTTTGACCTCTCTCAAATTGGAGTAATGGCTAATGACTGAGGCAGGCGACTCGAGATGCAAGGCTCATTGCATTCAAACGAGGCCTTTCAGAATCTGTGTTTCTGCCTACTAAATACTATTCATTCAAATCGGGGTGACAGGTGCTGTGTTAGACTCCATGAGACGCTGACATAAGGATGATTTCATCTCTTTGGGTGACTTCCCTCAGAGTTTGACCTTGGACTAATGATTTTCTCTCTCCTCTTTATGCTTTTTTTACATGTCTGCTCTGCCCCTGACCTCCTTCAACACTCCTCAGGTAAGAGCTCAGAGAAACTCATTTCTGATGTTTTTAGATGCAGGTTAATGTAACATAACAAAGTGGCATTTTATGCAAGACTTATGAGGGTAGCATTTAGCATCTCGGGAAAAGGCAGTGTTTGTTTTCTGTGTTGATACAGTCTCACCTTCGATATTAACAAGCCAATCCTGGCTACTGCTGACACATTTAGTCAAGAAATACAGATTGCAGAAAACCACTATACTGAATTACTGCTTTATGCATAAATGTGAAAGGTTGTTCTTGATCTAAATCACATTGTAAAAGACATGCTATTATATTAAGCCACTAAATGGATCAGAGATTAAAGCACATGTCAACAAGCACTATCAATAAGGATTTTTATTAAAAATGACATTGAAGATGTTGGAAAAAAAATCAAATTATTTCCTACCTACATCAGCAAATCCCCATAGATACAGTTTACAAGATCTCATCACAGGTTGTCAAATTTGAATGCTTTTGTCACAGCCTTTTGTGTCACATACAAACACACATAGTATACTTTAGCATCTGTGTTTCAACATGCAAAGTCTCTCATGTAGTTAACGTTGTGAAACACTTGTCTTGTTTTTTGGTTAGACTTTGTCCCCAAAACTACTTGATTAGATTTCGGAAAAGACTGTTAAACACTTTAGCTTTGCATGGTTGTCAAACTATGGTTTCTTGGGTTTAAGATCTTTGTGTCATCCACCATCCTACCCTCAGACCTCCACCTATCTTGTTACTATATTGGCCTTTGTAAAATGTTGGACGGAGCTCCAAGGGGATGTGACAAAACACTTGTATTTAATGACCTGGGAATGAGACAGGGCTGAAATAGTAAACCTCTTGCATGTGACGAGTATCAGTGACTCCTTCACTGCTTACCAAATAAAAACTTAAATTCATAATGATATAAACGAGGAAACTTGCATTCAACAGTGCTGATCAGGCACACATCAGGCCAGCGCCTGTTCTACGTTAAAAGGTCGCTATCTGCAATATGGATTATGTAGAATGCAACAGTGCATTACCATGCAGTTATTATGGAGCTTATTGACCAAAGTAGTGCCCATTAATCACGTAAAGACACAACACTCACCTATTATCCCATTTCATCTTTCATTCACAGATAAAGTCTGTAATTTGTGGTTAAAAGCTCTAGAAAAGAGCGAATTGTGAAATATTTGTTCATAAGTCTGACATTCTTTCAAAATGGAAACTTCACAACTAACCTTACTGAATTTCTAGACAGAAATATATGTTCTAAAATCCTCTGGAAACAACTCTGTGTGTGTGTGTGTATGTGTGTGTCTTAAAGTGACTTTAGTGGATATACTCAGTGTTTAATTTGTAGCCAATATGTTGCCAAAATCCAATTACATTGCCACGAAGTGAAGGATTTGGACTTCAGAGTTGAGGGTTTGCACGACTCCCATCTGTGATGAGGTTATGGGATCATTCTTTGGGTTTATTAAGTAAACACATTTAATCTCTTGATTCAAGTTACTGCAGACTTCTTCAGGATTAAATTGGTCCAAGATCTTTCCCTAACCTCAACCATGTGTGTGTCATTTTTGAAACACAACCATTAATGCTGGACTCACTATGAGTGGATGTTGTACTGTAAGCTCTGATGGATATCCTAAATATCTTATCTGCTATCTGTAAACTTTTTGTAGATCTGTTTAGATCAACATCTCGTAACATTGCCAGATTGTGCAATATTGCCAGACTGTGATTAACAACATTTCCTGATTATGTTAATAGGAAACACAATGCAGTCAGCATTTTGTTTTGTTTCCTACTAAACATGCTTGCAGTTATTACTTGGTGAATCTACAATAAATGTGATTTCTTGGGCAGGGTTATTGTTGCCAGTTGTTAATCATATGGCAGGTATGAAACTTCTCTCAGTCAGTCACCTGTTCCTGTACACTTTACTTCCTGACAAAACTTTCTAAATGTTTGACTTTAGTCTTACCCGTAGAGGCAGATAAGTCTGACCTTTACGTTCATTAAGGGCTCACTCGTGCTCTCACACCTTTGGGTGATCTGACCAGAGGTGGCACCTGCCATTACATTAAGTGAACTTGTGAACAGATTTTCTGTTTTATTAGCAAATACATGTCTTTTTTTGCAAGGAATAAATGCTATGTTTTGTCTAACTGGTGGACCAACAGTAGCCAAATGGACACAGTTTTGTTTTGTTTTTTTAAAAAAAGAGGCTTTAGTGCATGAATAAAGGCTAAAATCAAAGAACTGTGATGTGTATGTCTTCTTCTTCTGAGCTGTGCAGGCAGAGATGAATTCAAGAGTCACTTATTGGATTGCTGCTGTGTTGCCACATGGCCACAACCAAGGAAAAACCCTTGAGGTGATAAAGAATGATTACTTATAAAACCTAGAAGGTAGAAGAAAAGCAAATAATGGCCGTAGTTGTTGTTTTGATTCTCCTCCACCAGCCTCCAGCATTTTTCTCCATTGCTTATGCGAGGAAACACGTCCTCCCAGCTTCTCAGTAAGAATGATAAATTTCATCATTGCACAGAGGCACTAATCACAGACTCCAGAACTGTGTGCTTTCATCATTCCTAATTGGCTAATAAATTACCTCCACTCATGAAAAATAGCGTGTGTGTGCAAACTTGTGATCAGATACACTTTGTCTTAAAAAGTAGCTCAAGTTGCCAGCATAGGTTGAAGGAGAGGGGTGCTTTTTGAAAATTCATAAGAAGGAAGATTTATTCAAAGGGGGGGCTTTTCATCACTGATTGATAAAACGCAACAGAGAGTGAGGAAGGATTATGAGATTAATGAGATTTGAAGATAAACCGCTGCGTATTTAATTTAGTGGACAATTAAAGCGACATATCACTGGTGCTACACCACTGCACATTAGGCTAATCCCCATGGAGACTGTTGTAATGTTTATTTAGACACCAGCCCCCCTCCTGGGACGGCGACATGCAGAGGGATTTGTCAGATGATGCATCCTGCTTGGTGTGTGTTTGAGAGAATACTAATGTTCTTTTCAGGACATTTTCTTATTGTTCTATTGGAATAAAAATGTGTGCTTGCATTTATGTGCATACATAATTATTTCACATTTTGAGGACATTTTGCTTCATAATGCTCGCTAATTATCGAGACTGCTGTGGTGCAACATGTGGAATGTGCAAATGTTACATTTGTGTTTATTTGCTTAAGTGTGCACCACTTTGTTGCATGTTTGTATTTATTATGGAGACAGTTATATGTCTGCAAGATTTGAGTCCAAGACAAAAATTCCTTATGGGGATGATGAACTATACTGTTTGGTATTGTATGGTCTGATAAAAAAAACCCTTCCTACTCATAATGCTTCTCAAGTGGTTTATGCAGAACTCTGATTTCACTGCTTCATACATTATGTTGCAACATTAAGATATAAAACGTAGAATGATTTACATAATATAACACAGAGACATGTAACCTAACCCTTGCCCAGCCCTTAGAACCTCCTCAAAGATCATCTTTGTATGTGCTTAAACTTTGCACTCTAACCCAGTTTTAACCCTCCTCTAATAAGACCTGACTCGACTGAGACCAACAAGTACTTTCAGGCACTTAAACAAAGCATGTAAGTGCAGCTAATTTTGCATTTAAATTCATCTATTGCATTTAAAACACACACATACAATCACCATCTAAGTTGATAAGTTGAACTTGTTCGTAACTGTGGCTTTTTTACACATCCAGCAGTTATGAAGCAACAATATTGTTCTTTTAAAGTCATATTTGTGTTTGCCTGTTAAATCTAAGTTCAACATTCACACTCTCTTTACTCTCTTTTTTGTCATCTCACTCTTGGGGAAATATCTGGCTCTTTAGCTGCTAAATGATCCACTATGTCACCAGCTAGTCTCAAACTGTGTCTGCAGTTTGGCAGTGAGCACTTAGTGGACAGTAGCTTTTTAGAGCCTTTTCATTGAAAACAATTGCTTACTGCTGTCAGAATGCTCTGAGAAAAAGTGAGAGTGAACCAAAACAGTAAAGCTGTGAATCTAAAGAAAGCTAAAGAGTGTTGACGAAAAATATCAGTGTATAAAAGAACACGTACTTTGAAAGGCAATTACCTGTGCACTTATGAAGTCTTTTAACTATTCATCCACTTTGGTTCATGTGCCCAATATCAAACTGCAAGAGTTTTCCTGTCTAACTCTGGTAAACTGTTAAATTATTTAAAAAAAAAACTGGTGCTGATTTATTGTTTTAAAGGTTCCCCAGAGACTTTTAAGTCTCTTTATCTCTCTTTTGCTGCCTCTTACATTTTTTTCAAATCTCCTTCAGGTGAAATGAAATATGAAAATTACGTTAAAAAAAAAAAAAAAAACCCACACAAACTAACTGGGCCCCTACTATTCAAAGGAGTCAAGATAGCTAAATGTTGCTAAGGGCACTTACAATTCACAAAGCAAGGGACACGGATCATATTTAACTAATGAAAAGTACATAATATTTTGTTACAGGAACCTTTATGGTTCACATTACCATCAAGCTGTGCTTCATTTCAGAGCTCAGTCTTCAGTCTTACTGGGCTTCCTTCCATCCTGCTAATTTCAAATGTGTTTGACAAACACTCATTACAACAAGGATTTGTTAGACACTCTAAAAAGCTTCTTTTGAAATAATTCCACCTGCAATTTCTTAGTGACAAACTATCACGGTGTTTGGTGCTTCCACTTAAAGAACCATGGCAACCAACTTGTGTCAGAGAAGAAATATAGTCATGTTGAACAAATGGCGTTAAACATGTTTGCAATCAGTTTTACTCTTTGTTATTGCTGCAGAATGTTGCACTTGATAAGGGAACATTTTTATTTAAAAAAACAATTCAGAATATTTACTTTACGGAGAAAATCTTTTATGAAACCACCTGAGACTTATTATCAATGGCTACCTAGTGTCCTCTGCAGTCTTAATCAAAGTATGTAGGTGAAATTTTTTTTAGAATCTATAGACAGATATAAAAGGTGCATATGAAATATGAAATATCAAGTGAAGCTTGATGTTCATGTGGCCCCTGTAGAGAAACCACCAGAGAACAAGGTGATGAGAGTGAAAAGAAACCGAGTGGATCCAGAATGACTGGCAGCAGGTTAAAGGCTGTGCTTTTTCCTTGCCACCAATTACATACTCAGCAGGTGACTGAATACTTTGTGGGTAATCCTTCATCCCTCCATCAATCCCACAGTTCATTTGTGCTTCACTGCTGCCCTTCCCCTTTTTAATTCTGCTCCTTGTTCTTAAGATCACCTAGCCAATGAGAGGTTCACATCCCCCTGAGCTGGATTTCATGTTAACTTTTGTACGTGTAATCAAGCATGTACTGTAACCCTGAATGTTCACAGGGAGTATATAGTGTACAATTACAGAAAAGCTACCGAGCAGCTCAAACTGCAACTTCTTTTTATTGTATATACCAAAAGGATTATTACAGCCTACATATTTTACACTCAGTCTCAGTAAATAAAAGGTTAAACTGCCTGCTTGTTACTTCTGTCTTATCCAAGTGCCAACCTGTGGGCCTGGAAAATGAAGCCAACACAGAAGTGCAAAAAAATGCAGATCTATAAATGAGCACTGGCTCCAGAAAGGAGTCAATTACCATTGAGTCCCATATTGAAATACACAGTCTTACAGAAAAAATGAACAGCCTGATTTATGGCCTGGTACAAAAAAACAGTTTTTATTTGTACAGCTAATTTGACCATTGAGGACAAAGATTGAAGTTGTGCATAATTAATGGGTTGACTGAAATGGTGATGGCTACAATGCCAAACTAAGACATCAAAATGGTATTCAACAAATGAATGGGTGATGGTGGTTCAGTTCACTGCTTATTTAATTTTACATGATCTGACCTTCCAATGGCTTTTGCTTTGTTCAAGACCTTCCAGCTATTGTGCACAGCTCTAATTTGTCTGGTGGTTCAAAAAAGTCTGATGTTTTGTTCATTGACAGCAGTTTCCTTGGCCAAAAAGTCAAAAGACCAATCAGTGTTTTATTAGGCAGGATGAACAACAAAGATGCAATGCAACCTAATTTAATGAATGTCATTTTTATATAGCAAACTGGCTACTTAACTAAGTTCATTAAAAATAATGACAGACGTGTTAGACCTTCAATACACTTTGCTGTTAGTCAGTTTAGAAAAATGTCACATTACTCTACTTTTCGAAAACCAGTGTGAACCATTAGCTAATTGCTGAGATGCTAGAAGCTATTACCAAAGCTTTCTTTCTTTTTACTTTGTTGCCTAAAAACAGAGATCCATGCTACAGATACATCACTAGTCATTGGTACTACTTAGTTAGAATCAATAGAATTAGTTTCAGTAGAAACAGTGACCAAACTTGTTCTGAAATCAAACACTGATCTGATAAAATTGTTTCTGTTCCAAATTTTTTGATTAATGTGACTGTTTACTTGTGGAAGTTTGGGTGGTCAGCCTCCTCAACATAAACACAGTGATGCAATAGAATGAGTAATGGTGCATTGATTTAAGTTTTTTTTTTCATTTAAGCTATTGCTCAAAGGAGAATGTAAAGCAGTTTTAGTGTTGTCCATATGCTCCTACCCTCCATTTCTTAGATCTCCCTTCACTTAAATCTTTAACTTTAAACTAGGGCCGGGACTTTAACGCGTTAATTTCGATCAATTAATTATAAAGATTTTAACGCGATAAAGATTTTA